>WNWK01000084.1:0-82500 GCA_009830355.1 Cherax destructor | reverse complement strand
ACCATTATGCCAACGCTTACACAGGTATTTAATTTCTACAACGTATAATGACGCTCAAGGATTATTCCAAGAGATTACAACAGGTGATTAACACTTTGTCTGAATGCTTGGAGCACTGACCTGAAGTTTTAGGACTCACTCGCCATGGGTTGAAACTTCACCCGTTCTATGGTTTGTGTACTCTAAATAGTTCCTCTGGAGGCTTGGGTTAACTACGACCTGACTGGTCAGAGATCAGGACACAGTCAGTGGAGGGAGGGTCAAGCCTGCACCATACCTTACAATGAAGGACCAACAAGTATTCAGTGCTGTGTAAATAAATATATACACTAAGTGAATACTCGAAGATTTAAAGTGTGTATCAAATAACTTTTTTCCACCATCATCACAAGCCATTTCTTCACTCTCCTATACTTTTTCCTTCACTCTACCCTCATTTCTTCAATTCTTCCTTCCTCTTGCCACTCTCACCAATTCTTTTACCTATCTTCCTCCACCTATCATTCCCCTTCTCTCCCTCCCTCTCCCTCACCCCCTCCCTCACTAAGCTGATACAATATTAACAAAAGACCTCACTATATCATCTCCCACCAGCCTCTAAATTAACACCTCATATAGAAGTCTCATATATCCGTCTGAGACCGCCGTAACCGGATAATGAAGAGGCCGGATAAGCTGTGTTCGGATAACGGCGGTTGAGAGGTAAGTCAGGGGAATGGGGAAGGAGTACGGAATCAGGGGGATGAGGAAATAGTAAGGGTGGATGTGGAAGGATTAAGAAAGATGTGGAATGAGGAAGGAGGAAGTGGAAACAAGACCCAGTCAGGTCATCTGGTAAAAAATAACCATTGATTACTATTCAACTTACGTAGCCACGTTCCAACCACCATCATTCCCATAACTCCCAATCTATTAACACACTCCCCCATCTCTCACACACACACCCAAACAAACACACACACACACACACACATGATGGTTGTTAGATGTACTGCCAAAACACAAAGAGAGTGGCTGTATATTTGGACCCCGAGCTGGAGTCCCGTGTGTATATTCGCACTTGTTTGTGCTCGCGTATCTGTGGTTGCAGTAGGCTGAGTTACAGCTCTTGTCTCTGCCTCTTGTCGCTTGCCAAATTCACTTTTCTCTCGACGTTGCGGGGACTGCCATACCAATCCTCCTAAAAACTATGCATTGAAACTGCCTCTGCTGTTTCTTCTTCGGGTCATTTCATTTGCTGACAACCATGATAGCTGACAAAATACTTCCTGGCATCTCTCTGACTCCCATGTATCTCTTACTTCTTACTGTGACCTGGTGTACCCATTTACCGCCTCCGCAACAGTCATCACTTGTCCACCTAATCAAATATTCCTCTGAATTTCCACTCCTCCAATTTCCATAATCTTGCATTTTCTGGGGATCAGTTTCAGCGGTCACTTGTCTGACCAATCCTGCAGTTTTCTCAAAGTTCATTGGTAGTGAACAATAAAAGTCACAATACTGTAGCTGTAACAAGTCACAAATAACCCGCACTTGGGAGAGAAAACTTATGATGAGGTTTCGGTCAGTCCTAGACCATCGTCAATTCACAAGTAAGCGACTTTATGGTCCACGAAGGATCGAAACGTCGTCATAAGTTTCCTATCCTAAGTGATGTGTGTGTGTGTGTGTGTGACTATGTATGCACGCATGTATGTATGTATGTATGTATGTGTGTATGTATAACTTTTCATAATAAACCAGAGAAGAGAAAAGAAAGATAATTTAATTTTGCCCAGGACAGAGGACGGGGCACCTGAGCTCTTGTGGGGAAAAGATAAAACCTTTGTCAGGGATTAAGAAGGTGCAATTAGTTATCTGTCAAGAGGCCGGCAGGCAGACGGCGGATGTTAGGATGTTTAACACAGGATGGCATGATTTTTACCTTGTCTTGGGTGATGTTGAGATATCTGGAGTGATGTTCGTAATGTTTAACAGACTATAGCATGATTTTAAGCTTGTTTGGGGGTGATGTTCGTAATGTTTAACAGTATTCAGGTCAAGGCACTGTCATCATCCTGCTGAAGTCCTCGATCAGATGACCAGAAGCTCCGGCTGAGGGTCATCTAAGACCCGCGTCAGGAAACACTTGTCCTGTTTCCTGACAAATATTATACCAGTACTGTCATCATTAGGTTTAAAAAAAATATGGATGTTTTGAAGCACACTGCAGGATGCAATTTGTAGCCGAAATTCAAGCAGCAACAGACCAACTGATCCAAATGAGGCAGTTTAGATCCAACATGATGGCGGTGCTAACAAAGTTGTGAATTTAACGGAAAGTATTTTATCCTAAAGTTTTAGCGTATTCGTGGTATTACTCTTAACGTAAAAGTATTTTAGCCCAAACTTTTAGCGTATTTGTGATGTTACTCTCAATTCTGGTAAGCTATTCCCTAAGTTCGGAACTCGATTACACGAAAAGTATTTCTCTTCATGAGGAAGTGACTGGGCAAGACGTACATGAGGAAGTGACTGGGCAAGACGTACATGAGGAAGTGACTGGGCAAGACGTACATGAGGAAGTGACTGGGCAAGACGTACATGAGGAAGTGACTGGGCAAGACGTACATGAGGAAGTGACTGGGCAAGACGTACATGAGGAAGTGACTGGGCAAGACGTACATGAGGAAGTGACTGGGCAAGACGTACATGAGGAAGTGACTGGGCAAGACGTACATGAGCAAGTGACTGGGCAAGACGTATTTGTACTTCCCACACAACTTTCACTCTCACACACTGTTCTTTCTGATAGATAGATACATTACTTTCTGTCTAATAGATCCACAACTTTTTTGCTTGATAGATCTGCTAATAGAGCCACTATTTTTTTAATACATCCAGTACTTTAACAGTTCTATTACTTTCACTCTCATGGATATACTACTTTAATACTTCTATTATTTTAATAGATCTACTTATTTAATTCAAGTGGATCTACCATTGTCACTCTAATAGATCCATTCTTTTCTCTAAAATATTTACACCTTCTCTGATAGATCTACACTCTTTGTTCTGATAGATTTACACTCTTTGTTCTGATAGATTGCACTTTTTGTTCTGATAGATCTACACTCTTTGTTCTAATAGATCTACACCTTTTCTGATAGATCTACACCTTTTCCTCTGATAGATCTACACCTTCTCTGATAGATCTACACCTTCTCTGACAGATCTACTCCTTATTCTCTGATAGATGCACTATTTTCTCTGCAACAGCTGCAAGTTTATTCTTCAATAGCTATACCAGTTTCTGATAAGATGCCCAAGTGTCAATCAAGGTCCTACAAGCCTCACACATAAAATGCCACCAAGGTGTCAGACAAAGGGCCTCAAGCAAGCCTCGAACCATAAGATGCCACCAAGGTGTCAGAGTCAAGGTCCTCAAGCAAGCCTCACGAACCACATAAGATGCCACCAAGGTGTCAGAGTCAAGGTCCTCAAGTAAGCCTCACGAACCACATAAGATGCCACCAAGGTGTGAGAGTCCAGGTCCTCAAGCAAGCCTCACGAACCACATAAGATACCACCAAGGTGTGAAGTCCCGGTCCTCAAGCAAGTCCTCGAACCACATAAGATGCCACCAAGGTGTCAGAGTCAAGGTCCTCAAGCAAGCCTCATGAACCAATAAGATGCCACCAATGGTGCAGAGTCCAGGTCTCAAGCAAGCCTCACGAACCACATAGATGCTACCAAAGTGTAGAGTCAGGTCTCAAGTAAGCCTCACGAACCACATAAGATGCCACCAAGGTGTCAGAGTCCAGGTCCTCAAGCAAGCTCACGAACCACATAAGATGCCACCAAGGTGTCAGAGTCCAGGTCCTCAAGCAAGCCTCACGAACCAACACTCAGGAGTCCACTTCTCGTATTGACGATTTAAATGTCATCTATTAAAAGGTCGTGTGTAACTTAAGCCAAATTACACTCAAAATTACATTAAAATAAAGCAAATGGCTGCTGCTGTTCTCGAATCTTTAACTTTATTTCTCCACTATCTTAAACATTAAATAAAAAGTTCTTCTGGAAACCTTACAGCTGGAAATTGTTCAAGTTTGGAGATAATTCATGTCTTAATAATAACAAGTAGCGAGATGCCTCATTCCCAGTAATGTTATGGTTAACTTGCCTCAGTAATTGTACGCTGGAGCATGTTAACTCTCTCCTCAGCTATCACTCGCAAACTTGTGAATTATTCCAGCCACGGAATTGTGGGTTAGTTGTGACTTGTTCCACTCACAGCACTGTGGGCTAGGTGTGAAATGTTCCAGCCAGGGTATTGTGGGTTGGTTGCAAATTGTTCCAGCCAGGGTATTGTGGGTTTGTTGTGAATTATTCCAGCCAGGGTATTGTGGTTTAATTATGAATGGTTCCAGCCAGGGTAGTATGAGTTGTTGTGAATTGTTCCAGCCAGGGTATTGTGGGTTTGTTGTGAATTATTCCAGCCAGGGTATTGTGGGTTGGTTGTGAATTGTTCCAGCCAGGGTATTGTGGGTTTGTTGTGAATTATTCCAGCCAGGGTATTGTGGGTTGGTTGTGAATTGTTCCAGCCAAGGTATTGTGGGTTGGTTGTGAACTGTTCCAGCCAGGGTATTGTGGGTTGGTTGTGAATTGTTCCAGCCAGGGTATTGTGGGTTGGTTGTGAATTGTTCCAGCCAAAGTATTGTGGGTTGGTTGTGAATTGTTCCAGCCAGGGTATTGTGGGTTGGTTGTGAATTGTTCCAGCCAAGGTATTGTGGGTTGGTTGTGAATTGTTCCAGCCAGGGTATTGTGGGTTGGTTGTGAATTGTTCCAGCCAGGGTATTGTGGGTTGGTTGTGAATTGTTCCAGCCAGGTATTGTGGGTTGGTTGTGAACTGTTCAGCCAGGGTATTGTGGGTTGGTTGTGAATTGTTCCAGCCAGGGTATTGTGGGTTGGTTGTGAATTGTTCCAGCCAAAGTATTGTGGGTTGGTTGTGAATTGTTCCAGCCAGGGTATTGTGGGTTGGTTGTGAATTGTTCCAGCAAAGGTATTGTGGGTTGGTTGTGAATTGTTCCAGCCAGGGTATTGTGGGTTGGTTGTGAATTGTTCCAGCCAGGGTATTGTGGGTTGGTTGTGAATTGTTCCAGCAAAGGTATTGTGGGTTGGTTGTGAATTGTTCCAGCCAGGGTATTGTGGGTTGGTTGTGAATTGTTCCACCCACGATATTGTGACTTTTCTTTTTGAGTACTTCTCTCAACTCTGAGATTGGCCGCCATTATGAAGCCAGGATCATCTTCATTACTTCCTTCCTTTCTCAGTCCCTCTGCTTCTTCTTCAGTCCCGCCTCTCCTCCTCCCTCCCTCCCTCTCACTCTCTCTTGTCTGTGTCTCCCTCTTTCTTTGGTCTAGCTCCCCCTCCCTCCCTCTGACTCTCCTCTCTTTCCTTCTCTTATCTGTTATTACTCGTTGTCTTCCCCGTCTCCATGATTAATTATCACTGTTTCTCTACGACCTTACTCTTTTATCTTATTAGTGTTTCCTTTATTTTTATTTGTGGTTCATTTGCTTCTCATACTTATCGTTTATTCTTTTTAGTTTTTAGTTCCCTATGTCCTCACTCTTATTACTTATGTGTTCTCCCTCTGTCTCCAACTCATTACTGGTCCCTCCTCTCTCTCTCACTCATTATTGGTCCTTCCTCTCTTTCCCACTCATTATTGGTCCCTCCTCTCTTTCCCACTAATTATTGGTCCCTCCTCTCTCTCTTTCCCACTCATTATTGGTACTTTATTCATTCTTATGATTTATTACTGTCTCATTTATTCACCTTTACCACTCATTGTTTCCTTACATCACGTCTATTCATCCTCATGTCTTCACTTTCACGTCACGTCTGTGTATCCTCATGTCTTCTCTTTCACATCACGTCTGTTCATATTCTACATTTATTAGAATCCCATTTATTTGCCCACTTCTATGTTTATTCCACTCCTATTATCTGCCTCTTTATTCTTTCTTATTTAATCCAAATTCCAATTTCCATTCACCCATTCTCATTTTTCCTTTAACATGTCATTTCTGCTCATGTTTTTGCTGTTATTCTTTTTATCATTAGTCTGCTCCCATCTCTGTCTTTCTCCCTTCCTCCTCCAGCATCCCCACTCCTTCAAATGATTCTGTATTTCCACTCTGTTTCCCTAGCTTTTCCCTTCGTCCCTCCTCCCTCCCTCCCTCCCTCCTTCTTCCTTCGTCCCTCCCTCCTCCTTCCCTCCCTCCTTCCCTCCACAGTTGCTCAGCTTGCTGGCCAC
Source organism: Cherax destructor (assembly GCA_009830355.1). NCBI lineage: Eukaryota > Metazoa > Arthropoda > Malacostraca > Decapoda > Parastacidae > Cherax > Cherax destructor. Next base: position 76,193 of record WNWK01000084.1, on the reverse strand, counting down.
GTGCCTGGGTAACTACTACACAAGATAACTGGGCAGAATTAAGCTGACCTGATTGGATTTACTGGAGGACATTTAAAGTATTAACTCCTTTACCTGAGGTCGGCAGCGGCTGATAAAACAACGTTGCAGCCTCCAGCTCTCTCTCTCTCTTACTCGTATATCCAGAGAGAGAGAGAGAGAGAGAGAGAGAGAGAGAGAGAGAGAGAGAGAGAGAGAGAGAGAGAGAGAGAGGAAGTTAAACATGGGGGGTGGGGTAAAAAAGCAGCCTCAGGGTAGTGTCATTAGTAATGACCTGGAAGTACCTTCTCGCTTGGGCAGCTGGAACACAGCAACAACAAGGCGCAGTTGCAACACCTCACCTGCAACATGCTTATCACTTGCGCTTCCCAAGTAACATCAAAGAGAAGGGAAATACAGCTAGTATCTTCAATACTTAAAAACCATAATAATAATAATAATAATTTTATTATTATTATTAATTATAATAATAATAATAATTTTGTTATTAATTATAATAAAATTATTATTACTGTTATTATTATAAGCAATAGTATAAGCAACAAAACCAACAGCAGCAACAACAGCGATAACAACAACAATAGCAGCAGCAGCATCTGTAAGAACTTCAAATTCCACCTTATTTCTTTTAAAATATCTAAGCATAATTTTAAAACATAAAAATAAAGAGACAGTCTCTTGACCTAGCTGTCCATACCATCACAGGGATGGGAGGGATAAGAGAGTGGGCAGAGAGCCTTCTGCTTGACTCTCCTGAACTCTAAACAGAAGCATTATTACTCGGGTCTAGTTCTTTTCTCCCTTTCTACTCTCATTTTTTGTCTTTATTCAATCTCACTTATGTATACATTTTACTACATACGTACGTATATATATATATATATATATATATATATATATATATATATATATATATATATATATATATATATATATATATAAAATATATATATATATATATATATATATATATATATATAGAGAGAGAGAGAGAGAGAGACAGACACACACACAGAGAGAGAGAGAGAGAGACACACAGAGAGAGAGAGAGAGAGAGAGAGAGAGAGAGAGACAGAGACAGAGAGAGAGAGACAGAGAGAGAGACAGAGAGAGAGAGAGAGAGAGGAAGGAGGGGTAAAGAAAGAAAGGAAGGAGGTAAGAGAAACTAGAGTAAAATCCAGTACTCGCCCTTCTCCGCCCCCGTTCTAACCATCCCTTAATTATAGATCCCTTGAAAGATCATTGACAGTTTATTCAATCACTCACAGTATAATTATAGAACAAAATAATAGGTTCACATAACCTTGATGGAAAACAGCAGAAAATAATTACATATACCAGCGACTTACGTGTGCGTAAAGCGCAGTAACTCCAATATTTTTGTACCCAAGAATAGCCTTGACGTTTAAGTTCCAGCTACTATGAAATTACTCCTCCCATATGAATATAAATATATATATGCTTCAAGAAGTCCAAATATTCTTCCTGAAGCCTTTTTATCCACTTCTCCGAGGCTATGGTCCACAATTTACACAGAGGTATATATATATATATATAATATATATATATATATATATATATATATATATATATATATATTATATATATATATATATATATATGATCAATACCACTCGTTCTGGTTACAATAATATATATATATATATATATATATATATATATATATATATATATATGCTGCTCGTAGACTAGTACATCACACAGGCATGAGAATTAAATTAGCTTAAAGCTCCACACCTCCGTATATCCTCGACCAAGAGTAACACACTAGCGTCGCTGGTGCTTGGTTCTTGTAGGATTGGTAGTCCTGTGGTTTAAAGCGTCATGTGGTTCTCGCTCAATGACGGCCAGTATAACATGGGTTCGAACCGGTAATATCCTAAGATTACTTGGCAGGTACTTTTTTGCCAGTGGTGATTTCTAATGCAGTGACGTCATTCATGATCTGCTGATTCTGGCAGTGTGACGTCATGAAATTGTCGTTGATTGCCACCACTTTTCCGTGATTATATATATATATATATATATATATATATATATATATATATATATATATATATATATATATATATATTATATATATTACAAAATCAAACAGTTAATTACACTCGTACAAAGGTGCTGGCACCTTTGTACTAAACACGATTTTCTATTTCCCTGAATAAAATCACGGAGAAAGTGGTGGGCCAATCAACGACAATTTCAGTGACGTCACGAACTGCGCCAGCCAATCAGCAGATCCTTGAATGACGTCACTGGCAGTGTAGACCAATCACCCACCTGGCAAAGGAAGGTTAGCACCTGCCAATTGTAAACTCTGGGAGGAAATATTACCTTGCGACTATATGATGGTTCTGGCGGCTCTCTTGTGAGGTTCTGAGAAACTTCACTTTGTAGTTCTTCACTCACACGTATATATGTAGATGATGCCAAGTGCAGTGCTGGTTATAGCCACTTGGCGCAACGGAAAGATTAAGACATGACGTCATTCAGTCACGTGATCAGTCAGCTGCTCAATCAGTTAGCGAGATGTTCAGTCAGTTAAGAGATTAAACAGTCAGATGATCAGTCTCTCAATCATATAATTAACCAATAAATCACACAATTAGATAATTAACTACCCATCAACCTACCCATTTAACTCCCCACTAATGTATCCCACCTAACTACCTACTAACTTATTTGCCCACCTAACTACCTACTAACTTATTTGCCCACCTAACTTCTCACTAAACTTCTCACTAAACTTCTCACCCACTTACCAATCAATCCACATAACTACGCAACTACTCATCCACTAACTCAGGTGCAATCCCACTTGACTGTCATTCTGCTTTCCTACCCACCCACCTACCATCCATCATCCCACCTGCCTGCACACCCACCTACCCATCATCCCACCTGCCTGCACACCCATCTACCTATCATCCCATCTGCCTGCACACCCACCTACCCATCATCCCACCTGCCTGCACACCCATCTACCTATCATCCCACCTGCCTGCACACCCACCTACCTATCATCCCATCTGCCTGCACACCCACCTACCCATCATCCCACCTGCCTGCACACCCACCTACACTAATAATAGCCTGGAGTTTTAGAACTCACTCGCCATGGGTTCAATCCCCTCCCGTTCCCTGGTTTCTTTCCAATCGTGTTACTACAATGTCGTGAGTAATAACAGCCAGACTGACAGCACTGACATCAAGCACCATTCCAGTCTTTTATAGAATGCTTACACGTATATTGTCCCAACACATAGAACCACAACACTTACACAACCATTGAACCCACGATGATATATTTTTTTCACATTACTTACCTGACCTTCTCAAGAAAGGTTAGGTCAGGTCCAGTTTCTTGAGCTCATCGCCAGCGTCAGGTCACCTGCCTTGAAGGAAACGTGGATCTGGACACACAGGAAGACCAGCAAAATGCTGACTTAATATACTCAGGCTTTGTGATAGTTTGTTGTTGTTAATATGTTAGTAAATAATCACCTGGTTCGAGTCTTAATCATACGAGTATGATGACAAACTCATTTGCAGAATAAACAAATACAAAATACAATGCGGAATGCGATAAATGTTGACAAAACTTGCACGCGTGAAGACAGTGAACAACTGTACTGTTTTCTCATTACTAACCTTCTTGAAGCATTATTATAATTATTCATGATAAAGCGATAAGCATCAAGGAGTCAAAAAAGCTGCTGGGAAATGGGAGGTAATCAAATCAGGAATGTCATATCCAGTGTATGTTGCCAGACTTACCTGTGAGTCTTGCCAGACTTACCTGTGAGTCTTGCCAGACTTACCTGTGAGTCTTGCCAGACTTACCTGTGAGTCTTGCCAGACTTACCTGTGAGTCTTGCCAGACTTACCTGTGAGTCTTGCCAGACTTACCTGTGAGTCTTGCCAGACTTACCTGTGAGTCTTGCCAGACTTACCTGTGAGTCTTGCCAGACTTACCTGTGAGTCTTGCCAGACTTACCTGTGAGTCTTGCCAGACTTACCTGTGAGTCTTGCCAGACTTACCTGTGAGTCTTGCCAGACTTACCTGTGAGTCTTGCCAGACTTACCTGTGAGTCTTGCCAGACTTACCTGTGAGTCTTGCCAGACTTACCTGTGAGTCTTGCCAGACTTACCTGTGAGTCTTGCCAGACTTACCTGTGAGTCTTGCCAGACTTACCTGTGAGTCTTGCCAGACTTACCTGTGAGTCTTGCCAGACTTACCTGTGAGTCTTGCCAGACTTACCTGTGAATCTTGCCAGACTTACCTGTGAGTCTTGCCAGACTTACCTGTGAGTCTTGCCAGACTTACCTGTGAGTCTTGCCAGACTTACCTGTGAATCTTGCCAGACTTACCTGTGAATCTTGCCAGACTTACCTGTGAGTCTTGCCAGACTTACCTGTGAGTCTTGCCAGACTTACCTGTGAGTCTTGCCAGACTTACCTGTGAGTCTTGCCAGACTTACCTGTGAGTCTTGCCAGACTTACCTGTGAGTCTTGCCAGACTTACCTGTGAGTCTTGCCAGACTTACCTGTGAGTCTTGCCAGACTTACCTGTGAGTCTTGCCAGACTTACCTGTGAGTCTTGCCAGACTTACCTGTGAGTCTTGCCAGACTTACCTGTGAGTCTTGCCAGACTTACCTGTGAGTCTTGCCAGACTTACCTGTGAGTCTTGCCAGACTTACCTGTGAGTCTTGCCAGACTTACCTGTGAGTCTTGCCAGACTACTGTGAGTCTTGCCAGACTTACCTGTGAGTCTTGCCAGACTTACCTGTGAGTCTTGCCAGACTTACCTGTGAGTCTTGCCAGACTTACCTGTGAGTCTTGCCAGACTTACCTGTGAATCTTGCCAGACTTACCTGTGAGTCTTGCCAGACTTACCTGTGAATCTTGCCAGACTTACCTGTGAGTCTTGCCAGACTTACCTGTGAGTCTTGCCAGACTTACCTGTGAGTCTTGCCAGACTTACCTGTGAGTCTTGCCAGACTTACCTGTGAGTCTTGCCAGACTTACCTGTGAGTCTTGCCAGACTTACCTGTGAGTCTTGCCAGACTTAACCACGGCTAGGCTGTGCTTGCCGTGAAGACGAGTCAATGTCAAAGAATAGAGTGACTTACCGTGCCTGGAAGAGTACTCACTCACTCACCTGGAACAGAGAAGATGACCAGGTAACAATTACTGTGTCAGGATGACCTTCCAGAATGAAAGGAAAGGAAAGGGTGATTGTAGAAATTACAGAAACCTAGCACCCTAATATTCAGCACGCTGTACAATAAAAACCACTAAACCAAACAATAAATAAAATAAAAAAACATATCAGTTAAAACATCAAAACAATACATATAATCACTATGGATTAATTTTCGTACTTACTAGCTAGCTAGACCCCATCTACTGTATCACGCACTATGTTCACGCGGAAGAGCTAAAACCGTAAGGTTTATGCAGCACGTGGAGAATCGGAAGCAATCAGGTTCGATTTGAGGACGGGAATTACACTTCCAGTTCTCTGTGTGAAGAGCATCAAGGTGACCTCACATGAGCAACCATGTGAGCGTTGACGGCAGGTATGAGTGAAGGAGAGACGGAGGTATGAGTGAAGGAGAGACGGAGGTATGAGTGAAGGAGAGAAGAGACGGAGGTATGAGTGTAGGAGAGACGGAGGTATGAGTGAAGGAGAGAAGAGACGGAGGTATGAGTGAAGGAGAGACGGAGGTATGAGTGAAGGAGAGAAGAGACGGAGGTATGAGTGTAGGAGAGACGGAGGTATGAGTGAAGGAGAGACGGAGGTATGAGTGAAGGAGAGAAGAGACGGAGGTATGAGTGAAGGAGAGACGGAGGTATGAGTGAAGGAGAGACGGAGGTATGAGTGAAGGAGAGACGGAGGTATGAGTGAAGGAGAGAAGAGACGGAGGTATGAGTGAAGGAGAGACGGAGGTATGAGTGAAGGAGAGAAGAGACGGAGGTATGAGTGTAGGAGAGACGGAGGTATGAGTGTAGGAGAGAAGAGACGGAGGTATGAGTGTAGGAGAGAAGAGACGGAGGTATGAGTGAAGGAGAGACGGAGGTATGAGTGTAGGAGAGAAGAGATGGAGGTATGAGTGAAGGAGAGAAGAGATGGAGGTATGAGTGTAGGAGAGAAGAGATGGAGGTATGAGTGTAGGAGAGAAGAGACGGAGGTATGAGTGTAGGAGAGAAGAGATGTAGGTATGAGTGTAGGAGAGAAGAGATGGAGGTATGAGTGTAGGAGAGAAGAGACGGAGGTATGAGTGTAGGAGAGAAGAGATGGAGGTATGAGTGAAGGAGAGAAGAGATGGAGGTATGAGTGAAGGAGAGAAGAGATGGAGGTATGAGTGAAGGAGAGAAGAGATGGAGGTATGAGTGAAGGAGAGAAGAGATGGAGGTATGAGTGAAGGAGAGAAGAGATGGAGGTATGAGTGAAGGAGAGAAGAGATGGAGGTATGAGTGTAGGAGAGAAGAGATGGAGGTATGAGTGTAGGAGAGAAGAGATGGAGGTATGAGTGAAGGAGGAGAAGAGATGGAGGTATAGTAGGAGAAGAATGAAGAGAGAAGAGATGGAGGTATGAGGTAGGAGAGAAGAGATGGAGGATGAGTTAGGAGAGAAAGAGACGGAGGTATGAGTGTAGGAGAGAAGAGATGGAGGTATGAGTGTAGGAGAGAAGAGATGGAGGTATGAGTGTAGGAGAGAAGAGATGGAGGTATGAGTGTAGGAGAGAAGAGATGGAGGTATGAGTGTAGGAGAGAAGAGATGGAGGTATGAGTGAAGGAGGGAAGAGATGGAGGTATGAGTGAAGGAGAAGAGATGAAGGAGAGAAGAGATGGAGGTATGAGTGTAGGAGAGAAGAGATGGAGGTATGCGTGAAGGAGAAGAGATGAAGGAGAGAAGAGATGGAGGTATGAGTGTAGGAGAGAAGAGATGGAGGTATGAGTGTAGGAGAGAAGAGAGAGGTATGAGTGTAGGAGAGAAGAGATGGAGGTATGAGTGAAGGAGGGAAGAGATGGAGGTATGAGTGAAGGAGAGAAGAGATGGAGGTATGAGTGTAGGAGAGAAGAGATGGAGGTATGAGTGTAGGAGAGAAGAGATGGAGGTATGAGTGTAGGAGAGAAGAGATGGAGGTATGAGTGAAGGAGAGAAGAGATGGAGGTATGAGTGAAGGAGAGAAGAGATGGAGGTATGAGTGTAGGAAAGAAGAGATGGAGGTATGAGTGTAGGAGAGAAGAGAGGGAGGTATGAGTGAAGGAGAGGAGAGACGGAGGTATGATTAAAGGAGAGGAGAGAGGGAGGTATACGTGAAGGAGAGGAGAGAGGGAGGTATGAGTGAAGCAGAGAAGAGAGGGAAGTATGAGTGAAGGAGTGGAGAGAGGGAAGTATGAGTGAAGGAGTGGAGAGAGGGAGGTATAAGTGAAGGAGAGGAGAGAGGGAGGTATGAGTGAAGCAGAGAAGAGAGGGAAGTATGAGTGAAGGAGTGGAGAGAGGGAAGTATGAGTGAAGGAGTTGAGAGAGGGAGGTATGAGTGAAGGAGGTTAGAGAGGGAGATATGAGTGAAGGAGAGGAGAGAGGGAGATATGAGTAAAGAAGAGGAGAGAGGGAGGTATGAGTGGAGGAGAGGAGAGAGGGAAGTATGAGTGCAGGAGAGGAGAGAGGGAGGTATGAGTGAAGGAGAGGAGAGAGGGAAGTATGAGTGAAGGAGAGGAGAGAGGGAGGTATGAAAGAAGGAAGGGGTAAGGCACAAGGACTCAGGAGGTAGCCACGCCCACCACACTATCAGAGAGGTCTCGTAAAGCAGGTAGTTGAGGTAGGAGACCTCCCCCCCCCCCAGTTCCCAGGGCGAGGCCACCTTCTTCACTATCATCCATATCATACCCAATACCCTGGAAGAAGTCATCTTCACTATCACCCCCAGTACCCTGGAAGAAGCCACCTCCTTCACCATCATTCATATCATACCTAGAACCTGCTTCACTTCAAATGTCTGACTACAGTTGTACCTCACAGTATTATTACTATTACTATTAGTGTTATTATTATAATTAGTATTATGTTATATCATCGGCCGTCTCTTACAAAGGTAGGGGTGACCCCAGAAAAGAAATATTGATCATCGTTCAATAAAGAAGTGTGTTGGCAGAAGTGTAGCAGATATCAGAGTTAAGATGATCCTGAGAGACTTAACATCTCCTTCTATCGTTGTTGTCTTCTACTTTATGTTGATGTATTTACTTGATGTTGTATTTTATGTTGCTGTTGTTGCTGATGGCTCTTCTTATTCCTTCTTTCATCTTGTTCTTCTTTTTCATATATCAATTTCAAAATCATATTCATCCCTTTTCTTCGTTACTCACCATAAAGAATATTATATTCATTTATTATTTGTAGCTAAAACTTATTAAATGAATTTTCTGAGTAAGAATAATTTTTTTTACGAAAACTCTTTTGGTCGAATAAACTTAATTTTCAGTATATATATAAAATCAAGTCTCAAAGTTACAGAAAATTATATATGTACATTTTCCAATTAGCTTTCCTCTTGCATTTCTTTCAACTCCACGACAGTGAGAATTTTCTCCAGATTTTATTCCCTCGGTCACTCTGGCAGCTGACCTTCCTGTAGTGTACACACATCCTGCTCTAGTGTGTGTGTGTGTGTGTGTGTGTGTGTGTGTGTGTGTGTGTGTGTGTGTGTGTGTGTGTGTGTGTGTGAGAGTGTGTGTGTGAATGTAATATACCTCACTACAACATAAACAGTTCCCCCAATGCCTAAGCGTACGTAATAAGGCAAACAGATTACTGGGATTTACATCAAGAAGTGTTAGCAACAGAAGTCCAGAGGTTATATTACAGCTTTATACATCGTTAGTAAGGCCTCACCTAAATTACGCAGCTCAGTTCTGGTCTCCATATTACAGAATGGATATTAATTCGTTAGAAAACATTCAGCGTAGAATGACTAAATTAATACATAGCATTAGAAATCTTCCATATGAAGAAAGATTGAAGACCCTAAAATTACATTCACTTATAAGACGAAGAATGAGGGGAGACATGATCGAGGTATACAAGTGGAAAATGAGTATTAACAAAGGGGATATAAATAAGGTCTTGAGGATATCTCTCCAAGAGAGAACCCGCAATAATGGATTCAAATTAGATAAGTTTAGATTTAGAAAGAATATAGGAAAGTATTGGTTTGGTAATAGGGTAGTTGATGAGTGGAACAGTCTGCCTAGTAGGGTTATTGAAGCTAGGACCTTGGGTAGTTTCAAATTTAGGTTGGACAAATACATGAATGAGAGGGGTTGGATTTGACTGGGTCTTGTACGTGGGTAATTTTCAGAGCTTATTGCTTGGGTAGCATTGTAAATTGGGTTGGGCTAATATCCTGTTAGTGGGATGGATTGTGAAGGACGTGCCTAGTATGGGCCAACAGGCCTGCTGCAGTGTTCCTCCTTTCTTATGTTCTTATATTCTTACTACACCTTTTATTTCCCCTGTGCAATTTTCATTCTATATATTTTTTGTACAAAATATAATTGCATTGTAAAAATTTTTTTTCTCAATGTGATTTTTCTCAATGTGACGTAATCTTTCTCAATGTGACGTAATCTTTCTCAATGTGACGTAATCTTTCTCAATGTGACGTAATCATTCTCAATGTGACGTAATCTTTCTCAATGTGATGTAATCTTTCTCAATGTGACGTAATAAAGCTCATTTTGGAGTAATATTTGTCATTATATAACAGTGGTCATTGTAAAATAATATTGGTCATTATGACGTAATATTGTACAGTGACGTAAACTGATCATTCGACGATATGTAAATCATGACGCAATAATTATGACGTAATATGTTATTGTGACTACAGATGTTTGCTTTAATAACGTCCTGGTCATGATGTGGACGAAATTTAAATAGTAAGGTCCAAGGTCGACCTTTCTCACACTTCTAACATCTATGTAAACTCAAGGTCGACCTTCCTCACACTTCTAACAACTATGTAAACTCAAGGTCGACCTCACACACACTGTCAATGTATAATTTATATACTGATCTCCTTTTCCGTACTGAACATTATTTGTTATTCGTGGCGTCGTAACCGAGCGTCTGCTGTCTGATCACTAACACACACACACACACACACACACACACACACACACACACACACACACACACACACACACACATATATATATATATATATATATATATATATATATATATATATATATATATTCGTTTTAAGGCTTCAGGTTGGAAGCTGTGAACTCCGAGAAGGGAGACGCGAGTGTATGTGTACTCATCAATATCACCGGGCACTAGAATTAAGCAAAGTTTTCTATAAACATTAAAAAATTATGTGTGTATATCCTAATGAAGAATTAGACAGGTGTGCAGCATCTGGGTATCTTTGTTATTGCAGATGTTTCAGCCTCCAGTGACTATCTTCACCCTCCAGTGACTATCTTCACCCTCCAGTGACTATCTTCAAGACTACGGTGCTCTTCACACACTCTAGGGACTATCTTCAAGACTACGGTGGTCTTCACACACTCCAGTGACTATCTTCAAGACTACGGTGGTCTTCACACACTCCAGTGACTATCTTCAAGACTACGGTGCTCTTCACACACTCCAGTGACTATCTTCAAGACTACGGTGGTCTTCACACACTCCAGTGACTATCTTCAAGACTACGGTGGTCTTCACACACTCCAGTGACTATCTTCAAGACTACGGTGGTGTTCACACACTCCAGTGACTATCTTCAAGACTCCGGTGGTGTTCACACACTCCAGTGACTATCTTCAAGACTACGGTGGTGTTCACACACTCCAGTGACTATCTTCAAGACTACGGTGGTGTTCACACACTCCAGTGACTATCTTCAAGATTACGGTGGTGTTCACACACTCCAGTGACTATCTTCAAGACTCCGGTGGTGTTCACACACTCCAGTGACTATCTTCAAGACTACGGTGGTGTTCACACACTCCAGTGACTATCTTCAAGACTACGGTGGTGTTCACACACTCCAGTGACTATCTTCACCCTCCAGTGACTATCTTCAAGACTACGGTGGTCTTCACACACTCCAGTGACTATCTTCAAGACTACGGTGGTGTTCACACACTCCAGTGACTATCTTCAAGACTACGGTGGTCTTCACACACTCCAGTGACTATCTTCAAGACTACGGTGGTCTTCACACACTCCAGTGACTATCTTCAAGACTACGGTGGTCTTCACACACTCCAGTGACTATCTTCACCCCAGTGACTATCTTCAAGACTACGGTGGTCTTCACACACTCCAGTGACTATCTTCAAGACTACGGTGGTCTTCACACACTCCAGTGACTATCTTCAAGACTACGGTGGTCTTCACACACTCCAGTGACTATCTTCAAGACTACGATGGTGTTCACACACTCCAGTGACTATCTTCAAGACTACGGTGGTCTTCACACACTCCAGTGACTATCTTCAAGACTACGGTGGTCTTCACACACTCCAGTGACTATCTTCAAGACTACGGTGGTCTTCACACACTCCAGTGACTATCTTCAAGACTACGGTGCTCTTCACACACTCCAGTGACTATCTTCAAGACTACGGTGGTGTTCACACACTCCAGTGACTATCTTCAAGACTACGGTGGTCTTCACACACTCCAGTGACTATCTTCAAGACTACGGTGGTCTTCACACACTCCAGTGACTATCTTCAAGACTACGGTGGTGTTCACACACTCCAGTGACTATCTTCAAGACTACGGTGGTGTTCACACACTCCAGTGACTATCTTCAAGACTACGGTGGTGTTCACACACTCCAGTGACTATCTTCAAGACTACGGTGTTCTTCACACACTCCAGTGACTATCTTCAAGACTACGGTGCTCTTCACACACTCCAGTGACTATCTTCAAGACTACGGTGGTGTTCACACACTCCAGTGACTATCTTCAAGACTACGGTGGTGTTCACACACTCCAGTGACTATCTTCAAGACTACGGTGCTCTTCACACACTCCAGTGACTATCTTCAAGACTAGGGTGGTGTTCACACACTCCAGTGACTATCTTCAAGACTACGGTGGTCTTCACACACTCCAGTGACTATCTTCAAGACTACGGTGGTCTTCACACACTCCAGTGACTATCTTCAAGACTACGGTGCTCTTCACATACTCCAGTGACTATCTTCAAGACTACGGTGGTCTTCACACACTCCAGTGACTATCTTCAAGACTACGGTGGTCTTCACACACTCCAGTGACTATCTTCAAGACTACGGTGGTCTTCACACACTCCAGTGACTATCTTCAAGACTACGGTGGTCTTCACACACTCCAGTGACTATCTTCAAGACTACGGTGCTCTTCACATACTCCAGTGACTATCTTCAAGACTACGGTGGTCTTCACACACTCCAGTGACTATCTTCAAGACTACGGTGGTCTTCACACACTCCAGTGACTATCTTCAAGACTACGGTGGTGTTCACACACTCCAGTGACTATCTTCAAGACTACGGTGCTCTTCACACACTCCAGTGACTATCTTCAAGACTACGGTGGTGTTCACACACTCCAGTGACTATCTTCAAGACTACGGTGGTCTTCACATACTCCAGTGACTATCTTCAAGACTACGGTGGTGTTCACACACTCCAGTGACTATCTTCAAGACTACGGTGGTGTTCACACACTCCAGTGACTATCTTCAAGACTACGGTGCTCTTCACACACTCCAGTGACTATCTTCAAGACTACGGTGGTCTTCACACACTCCAGTGACTATCTTCAAGACTACGGTGCTCTTCACACACTCCAGTGACTATCTTCAAGACTACGGTGGTGTTCACACACTCCAGTGACTATCTTCAAGACTACGGTGGTCTTCACATACTCCAGTGACTATCTTCAAGACTACGGTGGTCTTCACATACTCCAGGGTTGAAGGACTGATTACCACATCTCTTGCACATAGTTCTTTCTACTATCTTCCAACTATGTGCTTGAATTTGATAAAGTCACTGGAGGGCGAAACGTCTATAATAAAGATAGCCAGATGTTGCACACGTGTCTAATTCTTCATCTTGTCGGTATTGTAGACCATACATGTATATCACATGTCCTGTACTGCCCTGGAGAAGTTGTTAATTAAGTGACTGAGTTACAGTCACCAGCAGTCATCACGTCTCTTTATGCTTAAGTCAACTATATTATAATTACGTGTAATTATATATGTTATAATTATATACTAAGTTTTATAATCATATATAAATCATCTGCTGATTTCTTTCCCAAGAAGAAAAAAGACAATAAAATTTGTGATTTTTTTTATACGTCAGTTTTTAATTTTGCTTCAAATGTAAATAAACATTTAAACTAAATACCTAAACAAATAACTAAACAGAACAAATAAATAAACTGAACAAATGCTTCCACTAAACAAACATCTGTCCTTGAACACCTAAACTCTGCAACAGCAGCAGTTGTTGTTGTTGTTGCAAGAGTTTAGGTTGACCCTACTCTATGTATTGTATTACATGTATTAAATGTATTACGTATTATCAGTAAAACTGGTCTTCTGTTAACAGTGTCAACAGCTTTAAGTGTAGTGTGGTCTGGAAGGTTGTACACACAGGTATAGTGTGGTCTGGAAGGTTGTACACACAGGTGTGGTGTGGTCTGGAAGGTTGTACACACAGGTGTAGTGTGGTCTGGAAGGTTGTACACACAGGTGTAGTGTGGTCTGGAAAGTTGTGCACACAGGTGTGGTCTGGAAGGTTGTACACACAGGTGTAGTGTGGTCTGGAAGGTTGTACACACAGGTGTGGTCTGGAAGGTTGTACACACAGGTGTGGTGTGGTCTGGAAGGTTGTACACACAGGTATAGTGTGGTCTGGAAGGTTGTACACACAGGTGTAGTGTGGTCAGGAAGGTTGTACACACAGGTGTGGTGTGGTCTGGAAGGTTGTACACACAGGTGTGGTGTGGTCTGGAAGGTTGTACACACAGGTGTAGTGTGGTCTGTAAGGTTGTACACACAGGTGTGGTGTGGTCTGGAAGGTTGTACACACAGGTATAGTGTGGTCTGGAAGGTTGTACACACAGGTATAGTGTGGTCTGGAAGGTTGTACACATGTTAACACAGTAGCAGTGTGTAGTACAGTTAACACAGTAGCAGTGTGTACCGCAGTTAACACAGCAGCAGTGTGTACCGCAGTTAACACAACAGCAGTGTGTACCGCAGTTAACACAGCAGTAGTGTGTACCGCAGTTAACACAGCAGCAGTGTGTACTACAGTTAACACATCAGCAGTGTGTAATGCAGTTAACACAGTAGCAGTGTGTAGTACAGTTAACACACTATCAGTGTGTACCGCAGTTAACACAGTAGCAGTGTGTAGTACAGTTAACACAGTAGCAGTGTGTACCGCAGTTAACACAGCGTCTGCCAGCCTCACTTACCAAGCTCTGGGATAAGAATATTTTCTGGCCAGCGAAAAGAAAGACTTTTACAGAGAACTTGCATGAATGGAAGAAGAAAAGCTTAAGAGGAAATAATACGGTGGGTAAATTTGCCCTAAAGCAATATGCTTTAATGCTTCAGCTTCTACACACACTTTAAGATCCACATATTGAGAAACTGCACAAGGCTCATCACTCTTTTAACTTAGACTATCAAACAAGAACCTATTACTCTCCCGGCATGTGTGTTTATTATATATATATATATATATATATATATATATATATATATATATATATATATATATATATATACAACAAAAATAGTGTGGGGCAAAAATGAAGTTGCTCTAAGCTTCTCGCAGCTGTCAACGCTTCCTCGGGAGCAATGCATAGAAAGAAGTGGAAATCTTGAATGATAGTCCGGACAGAGAGGGGCGTCCTGGAGCGCAGTCTTCTATAGAATGATCAGCGTGGAGCGGCATCCACCCCTCCACTCTGTGTAGAACAATTGTCAAGTACTGCTTTAAGGAGAATAAGAAACAAGAGTAAAGTCCATGGGCCATAAGAAACTGAAATTGTTATTCTGACTGACTTTGACTCGTGTAATTACTGTAATTCTGACACCATACCTTTACAATCAAGGCAGAGGAACAACCAACATACCAGTACCAACAAGCAAGAGGAACAAACAACATACCAGTACCAAGAAGAACAACCAACACACCAGTACCAAGAAGAACAACCAACACACCAGTACCAAGAAGAACAAACAACATACCAGTACCAACAAGCAAGAGGAACAAACAACACACCAGTACCAACAAACAAGAGACAAAACAACCAATACCAGAGGAACAAACACACACCAGTACCAACAAACAAGAGGAACAAACAACACACCAGTACCAACAAACAAGAGGAACAAACAACACACCAGTACCAACAAACAAGAGGAACAAACAACACACCAGTACCAACAAACAAGAGGAACAAACAACACACCAGTACCAACAAACAAGAGGAACAAACAACACACCAGTACCAACAAACAAGACGAACAAACAACACACCAGTACCAAGAAGAACAAACAACATACCAGTACCAAGAGGAACAAACAACACACCAGTACCAACAAACAAGAGGAACAAACAACACACCAGTACCAACAAACAAGAGGAACAAACAACACACCAGTACCAACAAACAAGAGGAACAAACAACACACCAGTACCAACAAACAAGACGAACAAACAACACACCAGTACCAACAAACAAGAGGAACAAACAACACACCAGTACCAACAAGGAAGTGGATCAAACAACACACTAGCACCAACAAACAAGAGGAACAAACAACACACCAGTACCAACAAGGAAGTGGATCAAACAACACACTAGCACCAACAAACAAGAGGAACAAACAACACACAGTACCAAGAGGATCAAACAACACACTAGCACCAACAAACAAGAGGAACAAACAACACACCAGTACCAACAAGGAAGTGGATCAAACAACACACTAGCACCAACAAACAAGAGGAACAAACAACACACCAGTACCAAGAGGATCAAACAACACACTAGCACCAACAAACAAGAGGAACAAACAACACACTAGCACCAACAAACAAGAGGAACAAACAACACACCAGTACCAAGAGGATCAAACAACACACTAGCACCAACAAACAAGAGGATCAAACAACACACCAGCACCAACAAACAAGAGGAACAACCAAGAAAGTTACACTAGCTTATGAACAAAGGTCTGGGTAGCACCACAACACCCACATAAAACAAGGCAAGTGAGAGCTTTATGGGCGTGTCGTACCGCTTTTCACGCCCCCACCCCTGCCACGCCCGCGATCCCACGCTTCTGACGTTCTCCTGATCGCGCGCACATACACATACACACATACAAGGCCAGGAGCTGAGACTCGACCCCTGCAACCACATACAGGTGAGTACACACAAACACACACACACAAAGCCAGGAGCTGAGACTCGACCCCTGCAACCATATATAGGTGAGTACACACACACAAACCAAAGTACAGTAAAGAAAGTTCAGAGAATAGTACACAAATGCAGGTGAAATTATCAAACAAGAGTAATGATATAAAAGAACGGATAGCAGAGGCAATTCTAGACACAATAGCTACTACCGAGACTAAGCCGAAATGATAACAAATGTCATATTTCCAGTAGGATATCAAGTAACTAGGAAAGAAAAAGGTAGAAGGAGGAGGTGCAATGATAAGCAGAAACTAGCAGTGTTTTGAAAGGATAATAGGGATAAACAGTAATGAGTCAAATTACTAAATAATGGGCAAAACAAACTACCACCAAATAGCAGAAGACCAAGACAGTAAGTAATCCCAAAATACAAGGCTCCAGAGCAGAAACAGCAAGAAGAGACGATATAGCCAAAGGAAATCTACTCGTCGGGGAGATTTCAACATCAAAGAAAAAAATTAGGAAACTTGGTTCCCACCTGGGGGACCAGAAACGTGGACGACTGAGATGATGGGGGATGCTGATGGAACACTGTATGCGTCAGAATATCAAGGAGAGAGAGAGAGAGAGAGAGAGAGAGAGAGAGAGAGAGAGAGAGAGAGAGAGAGAGAGAGAGAGAGAGAGAGAGAGTGTGTGAGAGAGAGAGAGAGAGATGGCTAGATTGACTGCATATTCTTATACAAGAGGAAGGCTCTTCATAGAACAAAAGCTTGAGGAGCGAGCAGAAGTAACAGAATGAACTACAGTGGATCAAAGAGTAAATTATGGGAAGGAGACAAGAGTGATAGCCCGACAAAAGATACTAGAATGAGAAAGTGTAACAAGTGGGGGTTCCACAAGGATTAGTATTAAGCCCAGTACTGTTTCAGATACATGTGAACACCATGCTAGAAGAACCTGCAGAAAGTGGAGAGTTAAGAGAAACGAACCATGAGGAGAGGCTAAAGAGCTGAATTTAACATCAGAGGATAGAAGAATCAGGAGAGACATGACAACGATATACAAAATACTAAGAGGACCTGATAGAGTCTTCTTTGTTCGAGAGGTCAAAAAAAAAAAAAACAGGTACACAAGGGCACAGTTGGAAGTTATTGATGTAGACGAGTCACATGGATGGTATGAAGTATTAGTTTAGCCTGAAGGTGGTTAGGAAGAGGAATGGCCTGGTCGAAATAGTGAAGGCAGGCTCCGTACATAGCTTTAAAAATATGTATGACACAGTTCATAAAATAAGGGAGTAAACCCAATACGTGGCATGTTAAAAGGCAGGGTCAGGAGGTTTAGCTCAACCCCTGCAACTACAAATAAGTGAATACACACACACACACAACAAAATATTCACACACACAACAACATAGGCACACACACACATAAACACACACACACACCATAAACACACACACACACACACAACAACATAGGCACACACACACACAACATAAACACACACACACACCAGCTGCAATATTCTAGGTCGCTGCAGCTATTGAAACGAGGAGAGGCTGTACCTCTCTCTCTCTACCCCGGGTGGAAACTGCTCAGGTGAAGTCTCAAATTGGGTTTAATAATAGCAGGTGCGAAGGAGTTATGGGAGACGACTGCTGCCTGTATGTGTGGCTCTGTTGTTTCATATGCTGCTGCTGCTGCTTCTGCTGCATCTGATGCTGTTGCTGTTGTTGGTATTATAGTTGCATATGGTGTTGCTGCTGTTAGTACTACTACAACTACAGCTGTTCTCTTTGCTTCAGCGTCAGCGTCTGTGTCTGTTTATGTTCTGCTGCTTTGTCTGCTGTTGTTAGAGCATCTGGGTTCCTCAAGCTTATCTCTCATTTACTGTACTGCTGATTGTATATTTCACCGTGCATTTGGTGCTGTAATTACGGATGCAATTTACCTGTGACTCTCCACGCTGCCAGGCAGTGTACATTGTCTTATTGCTTAATTGAGTTTGTGTAACTGTATAATCCCCATGAAAACAATAATAGTAAAGTGGATCTGGAGCTTCAGTTTTTGGGCCAGCCTCTTAATACTCAGTTGAATGGTGCGTCTTGACTGATCATATCTATCTATGAAGGTGTGTTGTTGCTGTCTTCTACTCTGACGCCGTGAAAAATTCTTGTTTCCAATTACTATTTCTTTCATGGGGAAGCTGTAAAACCGTAGAGGTCATACAGAGCCTGGAAAATGGAGTGCAATCTGGTTGGACTCGAGGACAGAGAGGAGTCATCCGGGTTATACATTTCAATTTCTGTCACATTGTTTTGGTGTCTCTAGTGATAAACAATCTGCCTTTGTGTATACTGTCTGTTTCTCAGTGTTTACAGTATATGCTGTTATCATACATTCTCTTTATTTCTTAGTTTCGTATTATCTTTTTAACCGGTCAGACAAAATACGTTGGAAAATACACAAAGATTGTTGACTAATCTAATACCTTATATCACAAAGCCTTTCTAAAGAAGAGTTCTCAATATATAACCTCGAACAATCGGATGAATATTATTCAGGTGTATAAATGGAAGATAGGTATAAATACAGGAGGTACGATTAAAGTTATAAAATAGTTTTTGGATAAAAACTCGAAATAAATTTATTTTCGATAAATTTTGATTTTAAAATGATACAGAGAATGGAGAGGTTTGGAGGCTTGGCAAGAGAGTTGTAAAGGAGCGGAATAAACTGTTAAGTTTATCACATTAGGCAGCATTTTAAAGTGAATAAAGTCCATTTTTCTTTATTCGCCAGGAAACATTGTCCTGACGTGGGTCTTAATTAATTGATGACTTGCTCAGTTTTTCATTGCAGGAGTTGTAGCAGATGTAAATAAGAGATTCTTATAGTATGAGCGTGCAAGGTCACAGCAGACAGTGTCTACTGACACACACACACAGGTTGTGTGTGTGTGAGAGAGAGAGGTACAGAGTGAAGCAGTGATAACAGTGTGAAGCACAGGTGTTAAGAGTGATAGCAGGCGAGTTGTCCACAGGTGTTAAGTGATAGCAGGCGAGTTGTCCACAGGTGTTAAGAGTGATAGCAGGCGAGTTGTCCACAGGTGTTAAGAGTGATAGCAGGCGAGTTGTCCACAGGTGTTAAGAGTGAGAGCATGCGAGTTGTCCACAGGTGTTAAGAGTGATAGCAGGCGAGTTGTCCACAGGTGTTAAGAGTGATAGCAGGCGAGTTGTCCACAAGTGTTAAGAGTGATAGCAGGCGAGTTGTCCACAGGTGTTAAGAGTGAGAGCAGGCGAGTTGTCCACCAAGAATGTAGTCATGTAGTCAGGGGAAAGAAAAAAGAAGATGCGAGGGCGCACAGATTGTGGCTTTCAACTCCAACAACTCGACTCCAGAAAGACCATCTCTGACTCTGGGTCTCGAACCGAAGGTCGAAGGGTCGAAGGAAACTCTTACCTAACCACAACCCATGGTGGACAGACTATGATCCAAGCGGACTGTAAAGCACCAACCAAAACTGAGTCATTCTTATTACCATTTATATAGGAATTATAAAACATAAATATGTGATTGGTGTTTCCAAGTTCCTCCCAAATGTAAAGTTCATTTACGACGACTTCTGCGTTAACAAAAACAAAGTAAAAAGAAAAACATATGCTCCCTCTAGTTGATTCAGTCACAAACAGCAGCCTTGGACACCCTCTGGAAGCATGTAAGACTAGATTCCTCGTTACGGTAGTCCAGTCAGTTGGGCTCAAGTTAAAATCTCCCCACGACTTCATTTTCATCTACAAGTTAATATTGTTTCGTCCTAAAAAAAACTACCAATAATCGTTTTCTACGCTTACTGATCAGTATTGAACACTGATACACATCAACTAAACTATTTCTATGCTCGTTCCTTCAGCCTTTATTGCATTTTTGATGAAACAGTTAAGTGTTCATTGACATTATCCATCAACCCACCAAGCATTCATATATATATATATATATATATATATATATATATATATATATATATATATATATATATATATATATATATATATATATATATTATTGTGACCACGAACAAGTGGTATTGATCAATAACAACACTGCGACTAGCCAAGGATTCGAGCCCATGCTGCTTTAGCCCGCCTCATAGTGAGCGAAAACCCATGATGCTCTAACCCACAGGACCACGCAAACCTACAAGAACCAAGCACCCAGCCAAGCTAGGTGTGTTAACCTTGGTCAGAATACATACGGTGGTGTGGGTGCTTCTGAGCTAATTTCATTCTCCTCCCCGTTTGGTGTACTGTGGGTTAGAGCGTCATGGTTTTCGCTCACCATGAGGTAGGCCAAAGCAGCATGGGTTTGAATCCTTGGCTAGTCGCAGTGTTGTTATATATATATATATATATATATATATATATATATACAAACTACATACGGTTCTTCAAGATGGAACCAATCACAAGCTTCCGCCTTCGGCATCATCTAATAACTCTTACGGGAGTGCCAAAGTGGCGTTTCCGTAAACAATTGGGTGGTGTCACACACACACACACACGAGGGTGATGGGAGTGCCAGCTTAACGTTAAACACCCACACTCAAGCTTCCCGGATAGTGCCTTGGTATTGGGAGACAACTACAAAGACGCTTGCAAAGCTTAGAACAGTGGCACTCTCATTAATTAATGGTGCTGCAGGAACTGATGCTGCAGTTTGTGAGGCTGCCGTTATATGGCAATGAGTTTTGTGACAACAGTTGTTGGCACTGACACCTGTGTCACTGTAGTTGTTGTGGCAGTGACACTTGTATTACTGTAGTTGTTTTGACACTGACACTTGTGTTACTGTAGTTGTGACACTGACACTTGTATTACTGTAGTTGTTGCGGTACTGACAACTGTGTCACTGTAGTTGTTGTGGCAGTGACACTTGTATTACTATAGTTGTTGTGGCAGTGAAATTGTATTACTGTAGTTGTTGCGGTACTGACAACTGTGTCACTGTAGTTGTTGTGGCAGTGACACTTGTATTACTATAGATGTTGTGGCAGTGACACTTGTATTACTGTAGTTGTTGTGGCACTGAGAACTGTATCACTGTAGTTGTTGTGGCAGTGACACTTGTATTACTATGGCTGTTGTGGCAGTGACACTTGTATTACTGTAGTTGTTGTGGCACTGACAACTGTGTCACTGTAGTTGTTGTGACACTGACACTTGTATTATTGTAGTTGTTGGAAATGACATCTGCGTCTAGGCACCGAGACTATTATTATTATTATTATTATACTGATGTGGAAGCACTAAACCGGTAGGAGAATGAGAGGTAATCAGGTTTATAGCAAGAAAGCGAGGCTGTAATTCCCTGGATCAAGAGCCCTTCATCGGCATCAAAGGTGAGGTTACTTTTACTGCATGTGGTGGTACCCTCCTGTATTACTACGGTTGATTTCACTGCAGCGTTAGTCAGCATAATAAATATCGTTATTACTAGTTATTACCCGTTCATTTATTGGTAGTTAATAATAACAAGGTCCGTCAAGGTCATTTATTGAGAGTAACAAAGCTGGCAATCCAGGTATAAAGAGTATTATTACTGACGATACACACATAAGCACTGTGATAACAAATATTAATTTTCCGGTCAATACATATTACGTGTGTTGATACAGACAACTGATACTGACAGTACCTATGTAAACTCCAAGTGTCTCTTATATGTTATCACTGTAACCAGTTACATTAGCTATAGTGGCACTATATATATATATATATATATATATATATATATATATATATAAACAACCACGGGGGAGTAGAATGATGCTATCATTCTACTCCCCTCGTGGTTGTTTTGCATCCTATATATATATATATATATATATATATATATATATATATATATATATATATATATTGTAGTGTGTGTGTGTGTGTGTGTGTGTGTATGTGTGTGTGTGTGTGTGTGTGTGTGTGTGATGTGTGTGTGTGTGTGTGTGTGTGTGTGTGTGTGTGTGTGTGTGTGTGTGTGTGTGTGTGTGTACATTATGATTATAGATACTGGTTTTATAAACATTACGGTTATTGACACTGATATCAGAAGCAATGTTCAAAGCAGCGCTTGTGAGGCAAATATTCTGGGTTTTATAAAAT
Organism: Cherax destructor; assembly: GCA_009830355.1. NCBI lineage: Eukaryota > Metazoa > Arthropoda > Malacostraca > Decapoda > Parastacidae > Cherax > Cherax destructor. The sequence continues at coordinate 53,518 of WNWK01000084.1, read as the reverse complement.
AGTTTACAAGCCTACATGACTGAGAATGGCTAAGTATCAGTAGGATCTGATGCCACTGGCTAGTAAACCTTTTGCCCTTATTACAATTTGTTGATTAGAAAATTCTCTGCCCCAAGTATGTGTCGGATTTAATTGTTTTTTCAAAGCACTGCTTCTCAATGAACTGCAGTTCACAATCTCCAAAATACGAGCATTGATTTTGAATTAGATAACAGTCAATCACAACGACTTATTAGAGAGAGGCTGCTTACGCACCCACGAAGGCAAGCACCTCAAACATTTTCCCCCTGTTAAAAATATTAAACACTTTAATGTGATAAAGAAATATTGTACGCGCAACTTAAATGAAGAGAGTGCAGCAACCTCCAACACATTCCTGAGTGTCGCTGACTGAGACTCGTCTTCTCTCAACAATATAAACAAGTAATGATCAGACACTGTAGGCAGTGACAATGTACACACTGTAACTACACTACAATTAACATTACGTATTACACATAGCACTGCTATATATAATAGACACTGTAGATTGAACTCTAAATAGATTAAAAAGTACGTAGAGTGTCAGTATGTGTCATGCAGTCAGTTGACACCAGATGCTGCAGTTGACGGCAGTTTGGCTGCAGTCGTGCCATGCTACTCCACAAGTAACATTTCCAGATAAGTAGCACCACAGTTGTTTTTGTTGATGCAACCTTTGTGTTCCTCTAGTGGGATGACCCCCACCCACGCCCACGCTCACACCCGCTCTCACGCCCATACCCAAATCCGCTCTCATGTCCGCACCAACGCACAGACTTCAATAAGCTACAGGAATGAGCCAACACGTTGTCACCGGAATTCAACCACAGTAAATGTAAAGTAAGAGAGAGAGAGAGAGAGAGAGAGAGAGAGAGAGAGAGAGAGAGAGAGGGTGGCAACTCACGGAATCAGAAAGAGTAAGGATCCTGGCAAACCTACATGAACATGACACAGAGGGATGGCGTACATAAGACCGGCACTAGGGTACGGGGCGCCACCATGAAGCCATCATACACGTCAACTATTCAACGTTCCCTATGAGTGTATGCTCTGTGTATGTTCATTGTTTGCATGTATAAGGAACTCAGAGATTAGTCAAGAACTGGAGAGTTGTTATTTGTTCTTTATTAGGAGCTCAGAGATTAGTCAAGAACTTGAGAGTTGTTATTTGTTCTTTATTAGGAGCTCAGAGATTAGTCAAGAACTGGAAAGTTTATTTATTTTTGTACACAGGGTTTTACAAGAATGAATTACAAATATTATTTTTTGCTGATATTTTTTATAAAATGCATTAAGAGATGAATCATCAAGTTAATACTTATATTCAGGCGTAGGTATGACAGAGTCCAAGACGGAACGCAGTAAGATCAAAAGCTCAGATCCCCCGCAGGCAACTTCAAGATTACATACGTACCTTCTATCCATACAATAGAGCGAAAAACTAATGTGTAAGACTTAGGAGTGATAATGTCAGAGGATCTCACCTTCAAGGGCCACAACAGTGTCAGAATCACAACTGCGAGGAAACTTATAGGATGTATAATGAGAACATTTACAACAAGGGATGCCAAGCCAATACTGTTCTTCTTTAAGTTACTTATTCTCTCCAGACTGGAATACTGTTGTACCATAACATCCCCATTCAAAGCAGGCGAAATTGCAGACCTGGAGAATGTACAGAGAACTTTCACGTTTAAAGTCCCTTGGCCTGTACTCCTTGGAACGCAGGTGAGAAAGATACATCATAATTTACACTTGGAAAATCCTAAAGGGACTGGTCCCAAATCTACACAGAAATCATTCCCTACGAAAGCAAGAGACTTGGCAGATGGTGCAACGTACTCCCAATGAAGAGTAGTGGTGCCTTGAGTACATTAAGAGAAAACATAATAAGTGTCAGGGGCCCAAGACTACTCAACAGTCTCCCATCAATGCATAAGAGGGATTACCGATAGACTCCTGGCTGTCTTCAAGCGGGAACTGGACAAATACGTAAAGTCAGTGGCCCAGCCAGGCTGTGGTTCGTACGTTGGACTGGGTGTTACCAGCAACAACTGCGTGGTAGATCAGACCCTGATCTACCTCGAGGCCTGGTCAAGGACCGGGCCGCGGGGGGCGTTAACCCCCGGAACACATACCCACCCTCCCATTCTTCTCTCACTCCCTCACCTCCCCATCTTCTCTCACTCCCTCACCTCCCCACCCACCCTTTCAGTCGCATCTCCCTACCTTCACCCCCTTCTACACACAGTGAAGAGGCGGGGCCAGGAGCTATGTCTCGACCCCTGCAACCACAACTAGGTGAGTACACCTCATCATTCCTCTAGTTCTCAAAATTTCCTAACACCTTATCACCTTTCTATCCTCCCCTCCTCCCCATATCCTCACCCTCTTCCTCTTCTGTTCCCACCTTCTCTTCTCAACCTTTTCATTCCCTTAACCAGTATTTCCTCTCTATTCTATCCCCTCAGAATTTCCCCACCTTACCCCCTCCATATATCCCCACCTGGTGACCCCTCCCCATTAGTTGGGGTGGTGGTGGGGAGGGTTAGCAGCAAGCCACTAGACTACACTCAAACATTCATCTCAGAGTTCCTTTCCACTGCAGTAATAACCAGCTGTATAACCTTAATGCTGGCTCAGCCGGCGACGCCCACGCCCACACCTGCACTCACACGCCCACTCCCGCACTCACACGCCCACACCCGCACTCACATGCCCATACCCGCACTCACACACCCACTCCCGCACTCACATGCCCACACCCGCACTCACACGCCCACACCCGCACTAAGCACACCCACTCCCGCACTCACACGCCCACTCCCGCATCCGCATTCACAGGCTTAAATTCCCACACTCTTACCCACTCCGCACACTCACATGCCCACTCCAACACGCCCACACCCTCACACTCACACACCCACACCCTCACCCACACTCTTATTACATCCGCTTTCACTTCACTGGACTGACATACTTTTACGGAAACCCACATCCCCACACCCACTCCCCCACCCACACACACCCAGTACCCCACCCTCACGCCCACAGACACCAACACACCCACACACACTCTCAACCCAGACCCCCCACACACCCACGCCTACTTCTCACAACGGAACTCTCAAACTAATACGCCCACACCCAACACCCCACGCCCAGATCCATACTCCCCCCACACACGCACACATACCCACGCTCATACGCTCCGGGCAGCGCAAGAGATGGAGTGTGGCAGGTGTGGGGGCGGCCGTCTCTGATGAGACACCCACCAAATTTATCCCATATTGGACCAGCTGGGGGCAGGGAGGGGGTAGGGCAAGGAGGTGACGGGCAAGGGGGTGAGGGGCAAGGGGGTGAGGGGCAGGGAGCTAGGAGACGATAGGAGAAGTTGGGGCTGAGAGGGCTGGTGGCAGGGAGATTGTGGGTATCAGAGGGTGGTGGGATACAGGGAAGGATGGTGGCAGGGAGATTGTGGGTATCAGAGGGTGATGGGATACAGGGAGGGAGGGTGGCAGGGAGATTGTGGGTATCAGAGGGTGGTGGGATACAGGGAGGGATGGTGACAGGCAGATGGTAGGTATCAGGGGGTGGTTGGATACAGGGAGAGATGGGGGCACGAGCTGGATGGGGGATGAGGAATGGGGTGGTGGACAGGAAGTGGGGGTGGGATAGAGGGAAGGGTTGGTGGAAGGGAGTATTCCCGGTGGGTTAATAACCCAGATTAACCCAGGAAAGCCAGTGTGGCTTATTTCCACTCTGGTCTTTTTACATGCTCTCCACAGTCGACTAACTCCTGGGTACCTATTTACAGGTAGGAAAGAGAGGAACAGCAGGTGTTAGGACATTAGCTCCTCGCCCATCACTACAATGGAAATAAGTCACTCTGACTTGTTTGGGATTATCCTAGGACCTAGGTAGTTTACAATAGGCATAATAATATAATTGTAATTAATATTGGTACAACTACCGACAATATGTTGGGTAAAAGGACACAAGTGCAACTAATGTTACACTTTATTGTGGCGACGTTTCGCTCTCCAGGAGCTTTGTCAAGCCATTACAAACAATACATGGACACAGGGTATATAAAGGCTTAAAGTGAGGTGTAAGGTACAATATAATCGTACTTAAGTGTACCTGTATCTAAGCTAACTTACTCAACCCGGGTACTTTCGGTGGCACTTTCGTATTACTGAACTACGAGGTGCCATGGGAGGGGGGAATAAGGGAAAGGAGACTTATGGGGAGGGAAGGGAGGAGATTTATGGGGAGGGAAGGAAGGAGGAGGGTCAGCGGGTAAAGAGAAAAACGGGAGGGGTTTAGAAGGAGAGGAGGAGGAGACCAAGAGAAAAATTATGGGATGTGGGTAAAGAAAAAGGGTGAGGAAAGAAGGGAAGGAGAGGGAGGGAGGGAGGGAGGGAGGGAGGGAGGGAAGGAGGGTGAGGTAGGGAAGGAGAGTGAGGAAGGAAAGGAGAGTGAGGGAGGGAGCGAGGAGATTAGAATATAAGGAAGAAATTCGAATCAATTCGGGTTAATTTTTTATAAGGAAGTAAGAAGGGGAGAAGTTGGGGAAGGGAGGGAGAGAAGTTGGGGAGGTGGAGAGAAAGGGATATATATATATATATATATATATATATATATATATATATATATATATATATATATATATATATATATATATATATATATATATATATATATATGAGAGAGAGAGAGAGAGAGAGAGAGAGAGAGAGAGAGAGAGAGAGAAGAGAGAGAGAGAGAGAGAGAGAGAGAGAGAGAGAGAGAGAGAGAGAGAGAGAGAGAGAGAGAGAGAGAGAGAGAGAGAGAGAGAGAGAGAGAGAGAGAAGAATAGTGTGGTGGTTGGTTAACATCAATAAGGGTAATTATAGTTTAGGCTGGGGGCACCATACTAAAATACTGCCCTCGCTCTAAATACCCCACACAAATGCTATTTACCAACCTGGGTATTTTCCTCGCTACCTCTTTTTCAACTATTTTTTTTTTAGCATCCCGGCTGTTGTAAGTTAATGGGGGAAAATATTGATTCTGGTCATATGTGCGTATGTCCTCACCTATTACCACTTACCTATTTGTGGTTGCAGAGGTCGTGAGTCAGCTCCTGGCCCCGACTTTTAACAGTAAGAGAATAACTGACTCCCTCTTAACCTCGTGGAGCAACATCATACATACTTTTAAAACCACGTTAGATAAAAAAGGTTTTGATGATCACAAGTGCAACAGTTAGGTATCTGACTGAAGAAGCTTTTACTGTGAAGAAGCTTTTATTGTGAAGAAGCTTTTATTGTGAAGAAGCTTTTATTGTGAAGAAGCTTTTATTTTATTATGAAGAAGCTTTTGTGAAGCTTTTATTGTGAAGAAGCTTTTATTGTGAAGAAGCTTTAACTGTGAAGAAGCTTTAACTGTGAAGAAGCTTTTATTGTGAATAAGCTTTTATTGTGAAGAAGCTTTTATTGTGAAGAAGCTTTTATTGTGAAGCTTTTATTGTGAAAGCTTTTATTGTGAAGCTTTTATTGTGAAGAAGCTTTTATTGTGAAGCTTTAACTGTGAAGAAGCTTTTATTGTGAAGAAGCTTTTATTGTGAAGAAGCTTTTATTGTGAATAAGCTTTTATTGTGAAGCTTTTATTGTGAATAAGCTTTTATTGTGAATAAGCTTTTATTGTGAAGCTTTTATTGTGAAGAAGCTTTTACTGTGAAGAAGCTTTAACTGTGAAGAAGCTTTTATTGTGAAGAAGCTTTTATTGTGAAGAAGCTTTTACTGTGAAGCTTTTATTGTGAAGAAGCTTTTATTGTGAAGAAGCTTTTATTGTGAAGAAGCTTTTATTGTGAAGAAGCTTTTATTGTGAAGAAGCTTTTATTGTGAAGAAGCTTTTATTGTGAAGAAGCTTTTATTGTGAAGAAGCTTTTATTGTGAATAAGATTTTATTGTGAAGAAGCTTTTATTGTGAAGAAGCTTTTATTGTGAAGAAGCTTTTATTGTGAAGAAGCTTTTACTGTGAAGAAGCTTTTACTGTGAAGAAGCTTTTACTGTGAAGAAGCTTTTACTGTGAAGAAGCTTTTACTGTGAAGAAGCTTTTACTGTGAAGAAGCTTTTATTGTGAAGAAGCTTTTACTGTGAAGAAGCTTTTACTGTGAAGAAGCTTTTACTGTGAAGAAGCTTTTATTGTGAAGAAGCTTTTACTGTGAAGAAGCTTTTACTGTGAAGAAGCTGTTACTGTGAAGAAGCTTTAACTGTGAAGAAGCTTTTACTGTGAAGAAGCTTTTACTGTGAAGAAGCTTTAACTGTGAAGAAGCTTTTACTGTGAAGAAGCTTTTACTGTGAAGAAGCTGTTACTGTGAAGAAGCTTTAACTGTGAAGAAGCTTTTACTGTGAAGAAGCTTTTACTGTGAAGAAGCTGTTACTGTGAAGAAGCTGTTACTGTGAAGAAGCTTTTACTGTTGAGATACGTGATATCAAATATCGACACGATAGAAAAATGAACACAAATGCAGTATGATAAGTAAGACATACATACATACATACATACATACATACATACATACATACATACATACATACATACATACATACAGTCAAGTTGTAATATGTTTTTACCTTTTCTTGGTATGTCACTGCTCCTTGGCAGAGGTCTTATCATCAGTGGCTCTGACACTTTTAAAAATACTTTCTTTACAGCTTATTCCAATTATTTATATATCAAGCAGTGTACTCTCAACACAATACAAACCAGCGCACTTCACACGCACGCTTTACTGGAGTTTATAACTTAACATTACTGCTAAATGGTCAGGTTACGAAGATTTCTATCGCCTCGGTAGCCAGTGTTTAATATTATAAACTAGCATCAAATGACTATTGCGTCTCTTCTGCATCAAATGAATGTTGCCTCTCCATTGTATCAGCTGACTACTGCCTCTCCTGCATCAGCTGACTACTGCATCTCCTGCATCAGCTGACTACTGCCTCTCCTGCATCAGCTGACTACTGCCTCTCCTGCATCAGCTGACTACTGCCTCTCCTGCATCAGCTCACTACTGCCTCTCCTGCATCAGCTCACTACTGCCTCTCCTGCATCAGCTCACTACTGCCTCTCCTGCATCAGCTGACTACTGCATCTCCTGCATCAGCTGACTACTGCCTCTCCTGCATCAGCTGACTACTGCCTCTCCTGCATCAGCTCACTACTGCCTCTCCTGCATCAGCTGACTACTGCATCTCCTGCATCAGCTGACTACTGCCTCTCCTGCATCAGCTGACTACTGCCTCTCCTGCATCAGCTGACTACTGCATCTCCTGCATCAGCTGACTACTGCCTCTCCTGCATCAGCTGACTACTGCCTCTCCTGCATCAGCTGACTACTGCCTTCCCTCCTCCCCCCTCCTGCATACATCGCACCTGCCGCCGTATTTATTTGACTTGGCTAAAGTTCACATCTAATGTAGCCGAGCGCAGTAGCGATTATATTATTAGCACATCCTTGGTTCAATAGTGTTAGCACATCCTTGGTTCAATAGTGTGAGCACATCCTTGGTTCAATAGTGTGAGCACATCCTTGGTTCAATAGTGTGAGCACATTCTTGGTTCAATAGTGTGAGCACATCCTTGGTTCAATAGTGTGAGCACATCCTTGGTTCAATAGTGTGAGCACATCCTTGGTTCAATAGTGTGAGCACATCCTTGGTTCAATAGTGTGAGCACATCCGTAGTTCAATAGTGTGAGCACATTCTTGGTTCAATAGTGTGAGCACATCCTTGGTTCAATAGTGTGAGCACATCCTTGGTTCAATAGTGTGAGCACATCCTTGGTTCAATAGTGTGAGCACATCCTTGGTTCAATAGTGTGAGCACATCCTTGGTTCAACAGTGTGAGCACATCCTTGGTTCAACAGTGTGAGCACATCCTTGGTTCAACAGTGTGAGCACATCCTTGGTTCAACAGTGTGAGCACATCCTTGGTTCAATAGTGTGAGCACATCCTTGGTTCAATAGTGTGAGCACATCCTTGGTTCAATAGTGTGAGCACATCCTTGGTTCAACAGTGTGAGCACATCCTTGGTTCAACAGTGTGAGCACATCCTTGGTTCAACAGTGTGAGCACATCCTTGGTTCAATAGTGTGAGCACATCCTTGGTTCAATAGTGTGAGCACATCCTTGGTTCAATAGTGTGAGCACATCCTTGGTTCAACAGTGTGAGCACATCCTTGGTTCAACAGTGTGAGCACATCCTTGGTTCAACAGTGTGAGCACATCCTTGGTTCAATAGTGTGAGCACATCCTTGGTTCAACAGTGTGAGCACATCCTTGGTTCAACAGTGTGAGCACATCCTTGGTTCAATAGTGTGAGCACATCCTTGGTTCAACAGTGTGAGCACATCCTTGGTTCAATAGTGTGAGCACATCCTTGGTTCAATAGTGTGAGCACATCCGTAGTTCAAGAGTGTAGTAGTAGTAATAGTTCTCTAGTTCAAGAGTATAAATACATCCCATCATACCTCGTCTTAAAACTATGTATACATCCTGCCTTTACCCCTTCAGTGCCTACGTCGCTCCATTTCCTGACCACGCTAAGGGCAGAGTATTTCCTAACAGTGCCGCAGTCTTAGTGCTGCAGTCTCAGTGCCGCAGTCTTAGTGCCGAGGTCTTCCCAGAAATTCATTAAGGAATGCCCAAGGAGCCTCGATCAAGGCACTTTGCATCGGCGCTTCTCTGCCAGTGAGGATTACACACACCAAATTGTCATTGTATTAAGAAATTGTCTCGAGTACAGAACGTGTAAATAACCGGCATGTTAATTCCGCCTTGTACACACGTGACGGTCTTGTATGAAGGAAGTCAGCCACAACGGAGCTGACAATGAACAGTCAGCACAGGTCCAACAGCATGGTAATTTGGTTAACATTTAGTCACGTCACTTAACTAAAAGCACATAGCTTTGCCAGCAGTTGTTTTGAGGCCTCTCTATGGGTACTGATTCAGCTTTGTTTTGACGTCTCTCTCTGGGTACTGATTCAGCTTTGTTTTGACGTCTCTGGGTACTGATTCAGCGTTGTTTTGACGTCTCTCTGAGTACTGATTCAGTGTTGTTTTGACGTCTCTTGGGTACTGCTTCAGTGTTGTTTTGACGTCTCTTGGGTACTGCTTCAGTGGTGTTTTGACGTATCTCTGGGTACTAATTCAGCGTTGTTTTGACGTGTTTTAGTGCACTGGTTCACTGTTCTTATGAAAACATTCGAACACTGGTTCACTGGAAAACATTTTGAACACTGGTTTACTGGAAAACATTTTGAACACTGGTTCACTGGAAAAACATTTCGAGCACTGGTTCACTGGAACACATTTTGAACACTGGTTCACTGGAAAACATTTCGAGCACTGTTCACTGGAAAACATTTTAAACACTGGTTCACTGGAAAACATTTCTAGAACTGTTCACTGGAAAACGTTTCGGTCAATGATTCACTGAAAAAACATTTCGAGCACTTGTACACTGTTATCGCCAGAGAAAGGGTGAAATGTGCAGACTGCCATCCAGTAGTGTTTACACAGCTCTGACCTTCATCCCCCACCCTCCCTCCCCTCCCCTTCTTTCTCCCCATCCCTTTTATTTATACACTCCTCTTCCTTTGCACCCTCCCCCTTCCTGCCCACTCTTCCTTTCCACCCCTCGCCTCTCTCCCCACCGTAACCTTCCTCCCCATTCTTACCCCTCCCGTTTTCTAACCCCCAATCTTCTGTTCTCTACCTTCATCTACACTTTCTCCTACAACCCCCCTCTATGTTTCTCCCACCCCTCCCACAAGTTTCTCCCTCCCTCCCTTCCCATTTTCCATCCCACATCCCTCCCACTTTGTTTCTCATACACTTTCTCCATCACAACCCCCACTCTTTTCTTCCACACCCCTCCTACTGCTTCCCCCCACACCCCACATCCCCTTCCTCCCTCATACCCACACCAGCTGGAGTCTTGCGGAAGTAAGCACAGTGTTGGCGGCAGGTGGCGACTATACAGCTGGTTCACCTCTCCCTACTGTCTGGTGGGAAAGGAGGGAGTGAGGAAGGGAAGGTAGTAGAGAATGGGAGGAAGGCGGAGGGAGAGGTGGAGATGAAAGAGAAATGAGAGAGAGAGAGAGAGAGAGAGAGAGAGAGAGACAGACAGACAGACAGACAGAAAGAAAAAGAGACAGAGACACAGAGACAGACAGACAGACAGACAGACAGACAGACAGACAAAAAGAAAAAGAGACAGAGACACAGAGACAGACAGAGAGAGAATGGGGAAACAGTCAAGACTCACTGAAGAAAGGAAACTCATATAGGTGAAATAAGACTAATTAAAGCCTCAGCAGGATTGAGAGAGTGTAGTTGTAATTAACATGATAATTGAGTGTAGTTGTAATTAACATAATTGAGAGTGTAGTTGTAATTAACATGATAATTGAGTGTGGAGTTGTAATTAACATGACAATTGAGAGTGTGGAGTTGTAATTAACATAATTGAGAGAGTGTAGTTGCAATTAACATGATAATTTAGTGTAGTTGTAATTAACATAATTAAGAGAGTGGAGTTGAAATTAACATGATAATTGAGAGAGTAGAGTTGGAAATAAAACATAATTGAGAGAGTGGAGTTCTAATTAACATGATAATTGAGAGAGTGGAGTTGTGATTAACATGATAATTGAGAGGAGAGGAGCAGCCTGGTGCAGGGACTTCATTAATACATTTCATTAACATTAAATAACATTAATCTAAGTTAGGCTGACCTAAGATAGCCTAACTTAACCTGTGTTGCACAAACTGAAGAAAAGTTAGGTTAGGTTAATGTGTGTGAGTGTTAGTTGTGTGTGTGTGTGTGTGTACTCACCTAGTTGTGGCTGCAGGGGTCAAGTCATAGCTCCTGGCCCTGCTCTTCACTGACCTCTACTGGGTCACTCTCCCTGCGCTATGAGCTTTATCATACCTCTTCTTAAAGCTATGAATGGATCCTGCCTCCACTACATCGCTTCCCAAACTATTCCACTTCCTGTGTGTGTGTGTGTGTGTGTGTGTGAAAATCGCAGTGGTTGTCGTATTTTAAGTCATTATATACTGACCTTTCATTTCCAGCAATGATTCTTAAAAATGACTCACGAGGCCAGAACATTTTTGCTACTCTTCACACCATCTTATAGAGTGACCTGACCTGCAAGCTTCATGGAGATGACCTTTGCTATGTGCTAAAAGTGTTCATAAGTGAGGCTACAGAGTGTGGCTATAACACTCTGGCGTCGTGAGTGCAGCTTCAGTGTACTCAGTAGCTGAGTTATATTTTTCACTATTCTCCTGGTATTGTTGAAGAATTAAAATGTGCAGACAAAAAGAGTCAGGTGTTCGCCACAATATCGCACTTCAACTTTCCAGTGAGTTTCCACTTTCATTCCACATTTGTTTTTTTCTGCCTCTGCCTGTGTCAGGTGCGGCAGGACCGTGGTCAGCGGGCGTAGAATCAGCCGATATAGGGGCTCCGGACGCGAGGACGACGGACGTAGGGGCTTCGGACGTGAGGGCGACGGACGTAGGAGGGACGGATGTAGGGGCGGCGAACTCTCTTCATTAAATCGCACAGTAGATTTCTTGTAGTGTGGTCTGCGGTGTAAACACACTACCGACGTCTCTGATCCTTTAAAACGTCTGTGAATACTTTAGTCACTCAGCAGTAGTTGTTAACGTCCCTCGCACACAAGTGCGCCACATCTGATGGTCGCACGGTTTTGTTGACATTGTGCAGTGAGGAACCTACATAAAAGTGAATTCATAATTTCGTGTAAAGGCCGCATCCATTTCCTAGAAGAGTCACATGCGGTCCTCGGGCCGCAGGTTGGTGCATAAAGCAGACGATACCTGCTGTCTCCTGCATTAAGGTCAATAAAGCACGTTAGCTGCGTTGACACTGTCAGTCCCCTGTTTCTGTTGACACTACCAGCCCCCTGTTTCTGTTGACACTACCAGCCCCCTGTTTCTATTGACACTACCAGCCCCCTGTTTCTGTTGACACTACCAGCCCCCTGTTTCTGTTGACACTACCAGCCCCGTTTCTGTTGACACTACCAGCACCCTGTTTCTGTTGACACTACCAGCCCCCTGTTTCTGTTGACACTGTCAGCCCCCTGTTTCTGTTGAAACTACCAGCCCCCTGTTTCTGTTGACACTACCAGCCCCCTGTTTCTGTTGACACTATCAGCCCCCTGTTTCTGTTCAAACTATCAGTCCCCTGTTTCTGTTGACACTATCAGTCCCCTGTTTCTGTTGACACTACCAGCCCCCTGTTTCTGTTGACACTATCAGCCCCCTGTTTCTGTTGACACTACCAGCCCCCTGTTTCTGTTGACACTACCAGTCCCCTGTTCCTATTGACACTACCAGCCCCCTGTTCCTATTGACACTACCAGTCCCCTGTTCCTATTGACACTACCAGCCCCCTGTTTCTGTTGACACTACCAGCCCCCTGTTTCTGTTGACACTACCAGCCCCTGTTTCTGTTGACACTACCAGCCCCCTGTTTCTGTTGACACTACCAGCCCCCTGTTTCTATTGACACTACCAGCCCCCTGTTTCTGTTGACACTACCAGCCCCCTGTTTCTGTTGACACTATCAGTTCCCTGTTCCTATTGGCACTATCAGCCCCCTGTTTCTGTTGACACTATCAGTCCCCTGTTTCTATTGACACTATCAGCCCCCTGTTTCTGTTGACACTATCAGGCCCTTGTTCCTACTGACACTATCAGCCCCCTGTTTCTGTTGACACTATCAGCCCCCTGTTCCTACTGACACTATCAGCCCCCTGTTTCTGTTGACACTATCAGCCCCCCTGTTTCTACTGACACTCAACTTTTTACATATACAAGATAAAAAAAGATAACGTCAATTAATTTCTTTGTCAGTAACAACTATAAACACCTGTACCAGAAAAGCCATACTGAACGTGTCCACTCTGGTGTGAAATACAACACAAAGCAGCGAAATGTTACACCTCATATTCGCTCACAATAACTACAGAATATAAAAAGAAACTGTTAATGCTCATCTCTTGTCGACTTTTCATGAATATCTAAATTACGTGGATCAAGCATTGATAGTTCTAGCAGATGGTTCTCACATGGTTGCTTCTAACATCGATCGTTCTAACATGGATAGTCTAACGTCGATCGTTCTAACATGGATAGTCTAACATCGATCGTTCTGATAGCGATCATTCTAACATACCCATTTCTAACATGGTTCTAATACGGATCATTCTAACATGGTTAGTTATAACTTGAATAGCATTAACATAGTTACAACATGCAACTTTCTAACAGGGCTCGTTTTAACAAGGATCCTTCTAAGATGGATGCCCTAATACTGTTCTAACAGACACTTCTAGCCTGGACCCTCACGAGTACCCACGGTGTGAGAGGCCATGACGGCTCCTTAAAGAGGTGGTGTAAGATGATGGCCAGGAAGACTCCTTAAAGTGGTGGTGTCAGGTGATGGCCAGGAAGACTCCTTAAAGTGGTGGTGTCAGGTGATGGTCAGGAAGACTCCTTAAAGTGGTGGTGTAAGATGATGGCCAGGAAGACTCCTTAAAGTGGTGGTGTCAGGTGATGGTCAGGAAGACTCCTTAAAGTGGTGGTGTAAGATGATGGCCAGGAAGACTCCTTAAAGTGGTGGTGTCAGGTGATGGTCAGGAAGACTCCTTAAAGTAATGGTGTCAGGTGATGGTCAGGAAGACTCCTTAAAGTGGTGGTAAGTGTAAGGTGATGGTCAGGAAGACTCCCTAAAGTGGTGGTAAGTGTAAGGTGATGGTCAGGAAGACTCCTTAAAGTGGTGGTATCAGGTGATGGTCAGGAAGACTCCTTAAAGTGGTGGTGTCAGGTGATGGTCAGGAAGACTCCTTAAAGTGGTGGTGTCAGGTGATGGTCAGGAAGACTCCTTAAAGTGGTGGCAAGTGTAAGGTGATGGCCAGAAAGACTCCTTAAAGTGGTGGCAAGTGTAAGGTGATGGCCAGGAAGACTCCTTAAAGTGGTGGTGTCAGGTGATGGCCAGGAAGACTCCTTAAAGTGGTGGTAAGTGTAAGGTGATGGCCAGGAAGATTCCTAAAGTGGTGGCAAGTGTAAGGTGATGGCCAGGAAGACTCCTTAAAGAGGGAGTAAGTGTAAGGTGAGGACATAAGTGGGTTGCGATCACATTTCTGTATAATAACGGAGACAATGGACAAACGGGCACGCCCTGTTAGGTTCCATTAACGGTGTGGCTGCCTCGCTGATCCTGTTAGCTTAGGGTTACAAGCACACTGTTTTATTTGCTCCTCTCAACGGTTCATTTAACCTCAAAAACAAAACTGAAAAGTTATTCTGAAAAGAGAATATTTTTCAGCATATATTTTTTTCTTTATCTTTTTCGCCTTTTAACCAAGTTATTCCCTTATCTTTTTTCCTTTTTAACTAAGTTATTCCCTTATCTTTCTTTCCTTTACAAATGTGTTTTATTATTTTTATTATTATTATTATTATTATTATTATTGCTGCTATTATTATTAATTTCCAAGAATCTTTATTAAAGTCATTGTTGCAGGGTGTGGTAAGAGAGGTGAGAGCGAAGTAAAACACACGGACAAAGCACCGGTTATTGCTACTGGGTTCAACTAACCGGGAAGTTGTTCAATATATGGGGCGCCCTAACACGCACAGAACTCACCTTGAAAAAGGTTACTCCATTTTAGAATTGTCTCGCGTAAACAAGCGGGATTATCTTAATGGGCCGAGGCGCTTAAAGCTTTGACACTTTAAGGGTCAACTCATCATGGATATAAAGCCTGAGAGGAGCCTTGTGGGTGACCTCAAAAATATGAACGAAACCATCAACACGTTCTCTCAAAAGCAATAAATGGGACTATTGCATTGAAACTCCCCTCACAAATGGTTTAATAAATTTGCAACTTTACACAATTCTATAATAACTTGAGCGTGGTAGTGCTTGCAAGTATTCAGGACATGTGCCAGTGAAAACAACTCTTTACTTATACTACCCGTTTATCCCTATTTGTTAAAAGTTTATCACTGCAGTAATCTTGAGGCTCTCAGGCTAGGCTGCAGCCGGCCTCTTGCCGCCCGCCTTCCCATTCTCTCTCCAGCTTTATTCCTAACAATATATATATATATATATATATATATATATATATATATATATATATATATATACTGTATATCATAACATATATATATATATATATATATATATATATATATATATATATATATATATATATATATATATATATATATATATACACCGCCCCGTACAGATACTTTTTATCCATCGCTTGAATATTTTCAGGAAGTTTGGAGTTTCTTATATGTGTGTAAAGCTTCTCTCTCTGCTATATGCGAGATATCTGCCTAAAATATGACTTTAAAATCTAGAGATGCCCCCACACCTCAGGATGCAACCAAGAAGGGTCGATTAACATTCGGACACCAATTGTTTTCTTCTGTTAGTAGAGGAAGGTTGATAGGGCGTGAGACTGGAACCCAGGACTGACCACCCATCTCCAGTCATCACTTTACCTGCCTCTCAGGACATACTGGCAGCTGAGATGGGACAATCTACACGAAATTTACAGTAATTCTTCTGGGAAATCGTTATATGAGGTGGATCGAACCTGACTACTTCTCATACCCCAGGCACTGTATGACCCCTACGGGTTTAGCCCCTCCCCTAAATATAATAATAATTAATCCGCGAGAAAGATACATGATAAACTATGGTAAATAATAATATGTTCTAATGGTATTTATGGTCAAGTAATAAAAATCATCTGAGTTATTCCTTATTTAAGAAGTGAGTCTACGAGCCAGGCTTTACATGTATCACGTCTTTATGGGTGACTGTGTTAAAGGTCGCGGCAGAGAATTTATAATCAGTGTCTGACTAATTTGTCATTGATGCTCTTTGTTAAATAAATGATGAACAGGACACACGTACATCTTCAGTATCTTAGTCATCAACCTGTCGGTACTGTGGACCATAAATAATATGATTATTAAATAACTACCAGAAATATAACGGTGTAACACTAATTCGTTCTTCAAACAGCAATCTCAATTTCCAACTTGTTCCACTGCGCCAATTTTCTGCGCCATGAAACCCGAGACCAAAAATAAAACATTTGTTTGTCTAGGTTAAGTTAGGTGACTAAATACAAAGATACACTCAACAGTCTAACACCTAAATTAACACGGAATAACTGTAAACCATATGCGATAACACCATTACATAAAATATAATGAATTCAATGAACGGAGCAAACATGCTCAGAGAACACACGTAGATACAGAATCAGTTCCCTTCTCGCTGCTAGGATAAGAGGATCAGACCACCACATGGGAATATAGTGTAGGATCTCTACCTGGTGCTTAATAAGGGCATCAGATCCTATTGCAGTACGCTCTATAGAGAGCAGCTCCCACCAAGCCCTTCTGAACAGTAACTAAAGCTTATATGCCATTACAGTTACAACGCGATAGCTATCCCACCTTAATAGGATACTTTCAAACGTTTATTACGTTCTCAGAGCCCAGGTGTGATAAAAGGGGGACAAGAGCTAGGCTTTGCCTTGGGTTGTACCAGTGAATGATGCCGCCTTCTTGAATGTTGCATCAAGGAGGCTGGAGGCAGTGGAATTGCATCTTGAGATCAATGTGTGGTGTGAACGCTGCAGAAAATAATGACAAGATATTTGAAGACAGTGTGGAGGTACGGAAAATATAATTTAAAAGGTATAAGAGGGCTTGTTGAAACAGTTTGGCCATGTATAAATAATTGAGCAAGATAGGTGATTAAGAGGGTGTATAAATTTGGGGTTGATGGAAAGCGTAAGGGTCGTCCAAAGAGAGGTTAGGAGGGATTGGGAGGAGTTGGGACAAGAGTGTAAAAGATAAATTATTTAAGATGGCGACCATTGCAACAGTCATGGGCAAACGTGCTGACCTGCAGTGTCATAGCTAGGATGCCTATCTCACCATCAGTGAGACGCACGTTCCATCCACAATCATTTCGCTGTGTATATATATATATATATATATATATATATATATATATATATATATATATATATATACACGCGCGACACCACCACAATAAAATCATTCTCCAGGGACGTTTGTATAATGGGCTAATGGCCATCTTTTACTTACTAACAATTTTAAGCTCTTATTTACACTTTGATATAACTGAACGAATCCTGTCTTCAGATATCTAAGAAATATTGTATATATATGAAGAACTAAACCTGTGTTGGTCAGACAGTGCCTGGAGTGGTGGAGGCTCGATACTCAGTACGCTGCAGCCAATTTGGTAACCACTGTCCATCAACATCCTCAGGTTTATGTGATTATTACATAAATATGTAAATAAACCAACATTTTCCCGAGGTCTTGAACAAGCAATAACCATTTCGTGCCCCGCAAGAGGTGACCAGTTTATCTGGAGGTCACCTGAAAATGACTCTGGGGATCATCGCCCCCGAGGCGCGGTCCTAGAACAGTTCGCCATGTTTATGGCCTCATTAGGGAGGCTGATCAAACAAAAAGTTCCTTCCTGAAGACGGAGGTCAATTTAGGGAGGGCCAGGCAAATCGTCGACAAATAGTCAAAACAAAGAAAGACCCTTAACAAGTGATGCCTTTTATGAAGCATGTTTTGTAAGCTGTGACTTTGATCAGAATCTGCTAACATTTACATTTAAGTGAAGCAGCGTGCAATAATGCATCCCTGAGCGTCTTGCTACGCGAGGAGGTACAGTCATGGAAACAACACAAAAACCAATATGATTTGGCATGGGGTTAGGGCAGAAGGAAGACAATGGAAGGATAGAGAGGTGGAACACTTCACTCAGCATCTGAGGCAGAAGGAAAACAAGAGAGATGAAGAGAAGGAAGGTAGGATATCTTAGTCAGCTTGTAGGAGAAAAGAAAGATGAAAGAGAGAAAAGGCAAAGAGAACAAGAGGGATGGGAAGGATAGAACCCCTAACTCCGCATCTGCCTGCCGGGATTCAAGCTAGCCAGAACCCCCTTCCAGCCACAAACAAAACCCTAGATTTTTATCCTCACAATTATTTCCTGCTCTTTTATCTGCGTGTGGGGGAAAATAAGGAAGACATTTATGAGGGTGTTACAACTGTGGACAGTGGCGCAGCTGGACACAAGCACCGGGGCTGCTTGCAGCAGTCATTATTGCAACAGAATGCCCCCGAATAGAAAGCCTTTCTGGGGGCCAATGTTAGTGGCATGTTTGCTGCTATTTACCTTCGCATTTCCATCCAGTGGAAATAATTTATTTTCAAGATATATAATTAAATTAATTTCCTGAACAGCATCTCAGGGAAAAAATAACGAAATCTCAATATATCAGCTAAAAAAAACTTATTTTTTAACAGTATTTTTAAAATTACTGATATTTTTCAATGTATTTCATGCCCTCTCGTATGAGGCTTATGGCATTTTATCGAAAAGACGTTTCGCCCACCAGGGAACTGAGAACTGATAAAAATCCCTGATGGGCGAAACGTCTTCTCGAATGTAATCCATATATTGTGTCTTATTAACATACATATACACAATACCAATGACATACAAAATCCGTATTACTGATTTTATGGGGGAGCGATAAACCCGTAGAGGTTATATCATACATCGCCTGGGGAGGCTCAGTTGAACCACAGGAGAGGGAGGGTAGCTGTAACTGCTTGGATCAAGAGCCTTTTAGCCAACATCAAGACGCCCTGATTGAAGAGGAACGTGAGGTCATTTAAATGACCTGTTTTCTCACTCTTTGTGGAAGCGCCGGTGGTCATTCTGTAAACTAGACCTGAAAGGCAGCAAGTAGGGCTCTAGAGCAGCTGAATTAGAGCTCCTGGTATGGGCGAATTATAGCTCTAGAACAGATGAATTAGAGTTCCTGGTATGGGCGAATTACAGCTCTAGAGTAAGTGAATTTGAGCTCTAGGTCTAGTAAATTAATGCTTTAGGTCTAGTAAATTAAAGCATCATATATAGTGAATTAGAGCTCTAGATCTACTGAATTAGAGCTTCAGATCTAGTGAATTAAAAGCTCCATCGTGGCACTCATCATCGACCGGCCTGAAAATCGACTGGCATCAAATTCAAGTGTGAGTGATATTTGATTCTGGATGAAATATAACCGGGGGGAGGACGGGGATATCCCCTCCAACTGTCGAATTCATATCGTCTTTCAAATCCTCACTGGCCCCCAGAGAGGCTTCCTGCCACGTCTTATCAAGATCTGAGCAGAAAACTTAAGGCAGCTGCCTCGTGAAGACAGCTCAGATGGAGTCCCCTAATTCATCTTTACAAATAAAAGCAAGATAGGCAGGTAGTGGGGGTTTTGTTTGTCAGGAAACACCGTCTCCCAACCCTGGTCTTAATTACAAGATGACTCGTTAATGGGTCTCCCGACGGCCTACCGGAGCGAGATTTTCACCCCTATTTAAAAACCAGAGGATTAATTACTACAAGGAAGTGTTTCCTAAGGTGAGACAGCCAGGGTAACAACACATGTTAAAAATATGGGCACATCAGCAGTGTGCTATAACCCTTACTTTAATAAGATCCCCATTTGTCTCTCACACAACCCCCACACAACATCTCACACAACACCCACACAGCATTTAACACAACACCCACACAGCCTCTCACACAACCCCCATACAGTATCTCATACAGCCCCCAGACAACATCTCACACAACCCCCACACAGCATCTCACACAACCCCCACACAGCATCTCACACAACACCCACACAATATCTCACACAACTTCCACACATCATTTAACACAACACCCACACAACATCTCACACAACATCTCACACAACATCCACACAACATCTCACACAACACCCACACAGCATCTAACACAACCCCAACACCCTCTCACACAACCCCATACAGTATCTCACAAAACACCCACACATCTCACACAAAATCCACACAACATCTCACACAAAATCCACACAACATCTCACACAACCCCCACACACAGCCTCCCCCACACACCCACAACACCCACACAACATCTCACACAACCCCCACACAACATCTCACACAACACCCACACACACACACACCCACACACAGCCTCCCCTCACCCCACACACACACACACTATATCACCACACAGGCCAGGAATATACATTAACTCACATTCTTACATTTATCTATTTTTACGACATCGTAACGAGTTGAATTTATGAGAGGATCTCCTTAGGCAAAGCTGTTTCTTAATTTCAGGGTTGGACTCGTAACTGTAAAATGTTAGGAGTAAAAGTTTGAGTAACATTACCAAATGCTTGCTAGGTTTCCATTTCCAGGTGACAACTTATTTATTATGACTTATTTATATTTCCCCACTTGAAGTCAGAGACTCAGAGCTGTGCACCTAGTTTCCTCGTCTTCAATAATTAGTTTGTCTTATCAACTCTGATATATTGCAGTAGTTATAACACACTCTACCTACTCGTGGCTCCCACTCTACCTACTCGTGGCTCCCACTCTACCTACTCGTGGCTCCCACTCTATCTACCTCGTGGCTCCCACTCTACCTTTTTATATGTGAAGAAATAAATGCTTTCTAGTATCATTTTTGCACCACTGTTTCTTAGTTTGAAATTGTGACTTTTTATTTTCCTGCTGATAGTTTCAAGTTATCTTCCTTGTTTATTTTCTTGTACGCTTTTCCTCGTATCCTTTTATGATCTTATATATAATATCGTGTCTCCAGTTTTTCTCCTTAGAGCAACGAGGACATTTACAGTGACTTCAGCCTTGTCCCCAGTCATGTGTAAAATCTGGGACTCATTTTGACTTTGAACTTCTATATAATCTAAATATTTCTTCATGTGCAGATCTCTTATTTTGGCTGGATATTGCAATCCCAGTTTAGCATATGTTGCAATTTGTTTTTTTTTGCACTTTACCATCCAAGTGAGAGATAGTTTTAAGTTGGCCCCTTATTGTAGACGAGTTACACAGTACCACAATTGTGTGTTCTGTGATAACTGCTTTTGATCTCACCAGATCTTCGTCACTTTCCAGTGTTCATAAGACTATCTTTGTCTCTTTCCAGTGTTTATAAGACTATCTTTGTCTCTTTCCAGTGTTTACAAGACTATCTTTGTCTCCAGTGTCTCACGTTTATTCATTTCCAATACTTGCCATTTACCTACATTCCATTCCATCCTACATTAATCACTGTATCCTCTTTATCTAAATATTCTTGACGACTTTTACACACATCTTGATTTCTTAATCTGCATAAGAATTTTCATCATTTGCAAGTAAATTTATACAGCTATTTCTTTCTAATGACAAGATATTTATACGAATTAAAAACAATATTGGTTCAAGTACTGATCCTTGTGGAACTCCACTGGCGACCTAACTCCACTGGCGACCTAACTCCACTGGCGACCTAACTCCACTGGCGACCTAACTCCACTGGCGACCTAACTCCACTGGCGACCTAACTCCACTGACGACCTAACTCCACTGACGACCTAACTCCACTGGCGACCTAACTCCACTGGCGACCTAACTCCACTGGCGACCTAACTCCACTGGCGACCTAACTCCACTGACGACCTGCCCTCGATGACACGTCCATCCCTCTGACCCAGCTTGTGTATCATACAATAATAATAATAGTGATGATAATAATAATGATAATAATGGGAATAATAAGTGTAAGAGTAATTATATAATAATGGTAATACTAATAGTGATAATAATAATCATAATAGAGGTAATGATAATAATAATCACAATAATAATAATAATAACAGTAATAATACAATGGTAGAGTATACCAACGATATATAAATAAGACTCACACAATGCCAGTTGTGTTATTTAATAGTGAAAACGTTTGGTCCACCGAGGATTCTATCCTAAAACTCCTGGTGGGGATAAAGTCCCTAGTGGGGATAAGGTCCCCAGTGGGGATAAGGTCCCAGGTGGGGATAAGGTCCCTAGTGGGGTTAAGGTCCCTAGTGGGGATAAGGTCCCTAGTGGGGATAAGGTCCCCAGTGGGGATAAGGTCCCTAGTGGGGATAAGGTCCCTAGTGGGGATAAGGTCCCTAGTGGGGATAAGGTCCCAGTTAGGGATAAGGTCCCAGTGGGGATAGGGTCCCTGGTGGGGATAAAGTCCCTAGTGGGGATAAAGTCCCTAGTGGGGATAAAATCCCTAGTGGGGATAATGTCCCTAGTGGGGATAAAGTCCCAGGTAAGGATAAGGTCCCTAGTGGGGATAATGTCCCTAGTGGGGATAAAATCCCTAGTGGGGATAATGTCCCTAGTGGGGATAAAGTACCAGGTAAGGATAAGGTCCCTAGTGGGGATAATGTCCCTAGTGGAGATAAGGTCCCTGGTGGAGATAAGGTCCCTGGTGAGGGGAGAAGCGTCTTCGCAATAAAATGCCACAACTTGGATTGTGTTTCTTATTTACAATAATAATAACGATAGCCGTTCACTATTTTTCTCCCCTTTTAAATGAGAAAATGGATGACGTTATTGTCCATTCCTCTTTACCGCAGTTTTATTTCTGTGTTCCACTTATCACCGCCCTGCCACGTCCTTCCCCATCGTTCTTCCCCATCTTCTGTCATTCCTCCTCTTCTCCAAACCCGCTCATTTCTCCATTGTGTATCTACGCCGTCTCCCTCGTTTATTATCGATTACTGTGTATTTATCCGTCTCATTTATCCAGACTCCCCGCATATTACAAAATATTGCGTCTCTCCCCTCACTCCTACATAACATCTCTACCTCCCCTACCCTCACCCCTGCCAGGCTCTTCTCCCTCCCCTACCCTCACCCCTGCCAGATTCCTCTACCTCCCCTACCCTCACCCCTACCAGTTTCCTCTACCTCCCCTACCCTCATCCCTGCCAATCTCTTCTACCTCCCCTGCTCTTACCCCTGCCAGTCTCCTCTACCTCCCCTACCCTCATCCCTGCCAGTCTCTTGTACCTCACCTACCCTCACCCCTGCCAGTCCCCTACCCTCATCCCTGCCAGTCTCTTCTACCTCACCTACCCTCACCCCTGCCAGTCCCCTACCCTCATCCCTGCCAGTCTCTTCTACTTCCCCTACCCTCACCCCTGCCAGTTTCCTTTACCTCCCCTACCCTCACCTCTGCCAGTCCCCTACCCTCACCTCTGCCAGTCCCCTACCCTCATCTCTGCCAGTCTCTTCTACCTACCCTACCCTCACCTCTGCCAGTCCCCTACCCTCATCTCTGCCAGTCTCTTCTACCTACCCTACCCTCACCCCTGCCAGTTTCCTTTACCTCCCCTACTCTCATCCCTGCCAGTCTCTTCTACCTCCCCTATCCTCATCCCTGCCAGGCTCCTTTTTCCCTGTCACTCTCCTCTTCTCCCTTTCCCCTCCTCCTATTACTCTCCCACTGTCCCCTTCCCTCGTCCCTCGCCTATCACCCTCTCCTTACCCCCCACTCACCACATTCTCCACTTAATCTGGCGTATTGTAAGCGTAACTATTCCTTTACTTACGCTATATCTGCGTAAATTGTAGTTACTGAAGACAAATCCACTGTGGAACATATGATATAAAAGCGAATTATAATGTGGACATTTTAAGTAATAATGTGACTTTGGTTACAAGTAATAATTAAGTCTTTACTTGCGGGTAATAATCAAGACCACTTGGAAAATAATAACATTAAGTTTACCTCTTCCTCTACAGTGAGGTGAGGTGCAGTGATGGTGAGGTGCAGTGGTGATGGTGAGGTGCAGTGGTGATGGTGATGAAGGGAGACGGAGATACATAGGGGTGATGGTGAGGGGGGTGGGGAGAGCTTCATTCTGGCGCCAACTCCTCGATAATATTGGGACTGGAGTTCGATGCTCCAAGGTTACTGGAGGGACGCCAGCTCTGTTCACACACACCTTCTATGTCAGTAGTGTTGCTGTGTACTTGTGTAGTACACTTAGATAATCCCAGCTTTTTATAGTGAGGGTCCCTTCTAGCTATGACGTCACGAGACCCACATATGTGAGCCGCCAGCTACAGGCCTCTCCCTCAGTTTCCCGCTATAGGCATAGCAGACTCGACAGGCAGGCCTGGGCTCCCCTCAAGACATCCAACGTGTTTATTTCTTACTCCAATACTATCTCTTGACGAACCCCCACGACATCTATTTAGTTTGAAATAAATGGAGGAGAATATTACAAGTTATCTGTACTCTCTTCTCTGCCATTTACAGTCCTGAGCAGTACAGCAGCAGATCAGTCCTGAGCAGTACTGCAGCAGATCAGTCCTGAGCAGTCTGCACAGATCAGTCCAGCATACTCAAGATCAGTCCTGAGCAGTACTGCAGCAGACAGTCTAAGTACTCAGGATCTCTGAGCAGTACTGCAGCAGTCAGTCTTGAGCAGTACTGCAGCAGATCAGTCTTGAGCAGTACTGCAGCAGATCAGTCCTGAGCAGTACTGCAGCAGATCAGTCCTGAGCAGTACTGCAGCAGATCAGTCCTGAGCAGTACTGCAGCAGATCAGTCTTGAGCAGTACTGCAGCAGATCAGTCTTGAGCAGTACTGCAGCAGATCAGTCCTGAGCAGTACTGCAGCAGATCAGTCTTGAGCAGTACTGCAGCAGATCAGTCTGAGCAGTACTGCAGCAGATCAGTCCTGAGCAGTACTGCAGCAGATCAGTCTGAGCAGTACTGCAGCAGATCAGTCCTGAGCAGTACTGCAGCAGATCAGTCTGAGCAGTACTGCAGCAGATCAGTCTGAGCAGTACAGCAGCAGATCAGTCTTGAGCAGTACTGCAGCAGATCAGTCCTGAGCAGTACTGCAGCAGATCAGTCCTGAGCAGTACTGCAGCAGATCAGTCTTGAGCAGTACTGCAGCAGATCAGTCCTGAGCAGTACTGCAGCAGATCAGTCTGAGCAGTACTGCAGCAGATCAGTCTGAGCAGTACTGCAGCAGATCAGTCTTGAGCAGTACTGCAGCAGATCAGTCTTGAGCAGTACAGCAGCAGATCAGTCTGAGCAGTACTGCAGCAGATCAGTCTGAGCAGTACTGCAGCAGATCAGTCTTGAGCAGTACGCAGCAGATCAGTCTTGAGCAGTACTGCAGCAGATCAGTCTGAGCAGTACTGCAGCAGATCAGTCTTGAGCAGTACTGCAGCAGATCAGTCTTGAGCAGTACTGCAGCAGATCAGTCTTGGGAGTCAGTCAGTCTGCAGCAGATCAGTCCTGAGCAGTACAGCAGCAGATCAGTCCTGAGCAGTACTGCAGCAGATCAGTCTTGAGCAGTACTGCAGCAGATCAGTCCTGAGCAGTACAGCAGCAGATCAGTCCTGAGCAGTACTGCAGCAGATCAGTCCTGAGCAGTACTGCAGCAGATCAGTCTTGAGCAGTACAGCAGCAGATCAGTCTTGAGCAGTACTGCAGCAGATCAGTCTTGAGCAGTACTGCAGCAGATCAGTCTTGAGCAGTACTGCAGCAGATCAGTCCTGAGCAGTACAGCAGCAGATCAGTCCTGAGCAGTACTGCAGCAGATTACAGTCTGAGCAGTCAGTCTGCAGCAGATCAGTCCTGAGCAGTACAGCAGCAGATCAGTCCTGAGCAGTACTGCAGCAGATCAGTCCTGAGCAGTACTGCAGCAGATCAGTCTTGAGCAGTACTGCAGCAGATCAGTCTTGAGCAGTACTGCAGCAGATCAGTCTTGAGCAGTACTGCAGCAGATCAGTCCTGAGCAGTACTGCAGCAGATCAGTCTTGAGCAGTACTGCAGCAGATCAGTCTTGAGCAGTACTGCAGCAGATCAGTCCTGAGCAGTACTGCAGCAGATCAGTCTTGAGCAGTACTGCAGCAGATCAGTCCTGAGCAGTACTGAGATAGTCTGAGCAGACTGCAGATCAGTCTGAGCAGTACTGCAGCAGATCAGTCTCTGAGAGCAGTTGACTGCAGCAGATCAGTCTTGAGCAGTACTGCAGCAGATCAGTCCTGAGCAGTACTGCAGCAGATCACCGTCGATGTTTAGCAAATAACAAGAGTCTGACCAAACAGAGGTAACCCAGGCGTACACAGAACATAAGAATGGAGGAACGCTGCAGAAGGATTACTGGGCCATACTAGCAACGTCCTGGGGTCATCACCTGAGAGAATAGCATATGTAGATAAATGGTGCTGAGAACCGAAAATAAAGATTACCAAGTGTCGAATTTATCATCAGAACAGCGTATAATTTATCATCAGAATAGCGTATAATTTATCATCAGAATAGCGTATAATTTATCATCAGAATAGCGTATAATTTATCATCAGAATAGCGTATAATTTATCATCAGAATAGCGTATAATTTATCATCAGAATAGCGTATAATTACCTATGGCAACAACTAATCTTTCAGTATAGAGAACGCCAACAAATAAAGACGACCTTATTCATGTACGTAAATGTTACGCAGTACCGACGAGAGGAAGAATTAGACACATGTGCAACATCTGGGTATCTTTATTTGTAGACGTTTCGCCCTCCAGTGACTTTATCAATACAATACAAGGACATAATATGAAGATTTATGTACAAAAGATGAGGTAATCAGTCCCTCAGCCTTGGAGCTGGGGAAGAGCACCGTAGTCTACGGTGTATTGATAAAGCCACTGGAGGGCGAAACGTCTACAAATATACCCAGATGTTGCACATGTATCTAATTCTTGACCTTATTCACGTCTGCTCCCACCATGACACACCAAAAGTGGTGTGACCACCGGGTTTTTCCTAAGAGCTATCCATATCCCGAGTCACAAACTACACAGCAGCGCCCTGCAGTGGGTCAAAGATTATCTTGTGCCGCCTTGGCCAAACATGAATTGATAATCATAAATTCGTTCCCGCTGGTTCCTTATCGCTAGCATGGTATCACTGATTTATTAGCACTTATTCGCTATAGCTGATTCCTTATCGCTGATTAGACGTCGGTGATCAGTTATCGCTGATGCGCTTGAGGAACTATAGACGACATGAGAAGTTGAGGAAGCTAATGCAGGATAAAGACACATGTACAACAGTTGGGTATCTTTATTGACGAAACGTTTCGCCTTCGCAGTAGGCTTCTTCAGTCAGATACAGGGGCAGCAAGTGTAATAGTGAAATAAAGATGATGTAATTAGTCCATCAACCTTGGAGAAAAATTATTTGAAGTGAAGAGAGTGAAGAAGTTGAGACGCCATTGAGCTGAACTCTTCTCCAGGCTGAGGGACTGACCACCTCAAATACTTTTTCTCCAAGGTTGATGGACTGGTCACATCATCTTTATTTCACTACTACACTTGTTGCCTCTGTATTTGACTGAAGAAGCCTACTGTGTAGACGAAATGTTTCATCAATAAAGCTACCCAACTGTTGCACATGTGCCTTAATCTTCAACACGTCGTTATTTTATACCATTTTCAACAATGCAGGATAAGTTGCAGCAGTGGAGCAGCGAGACGAGTGGCAGATAAGAGTCAAGACATTTAAAGTGAAGTTCGTGAACCTCACTTATCTTCTGCTTGGAAGCTCACGCATCACAAGTCTGCGATTTTGTTTTTAGTTGGATCTTTTGCCTTTTTCCTTCGCTTTACACTGCCTCGTGAACCTGTCAAGATCCTTCACGGGAAGGGGGTACATTATAGAGACTACGATACATATAAATCCATGAGATTTTCAAGATGTTGAGACAACTTAAAGGAATACATAAATATAAGAACAAAAGAATAAAGGAGAATAGAGGAGGCTTACTGGTTTATGCTAGACAATTCTGTTATATAGAACGTTTATTCACTACGCTTCGCCCCCGTGTGGATTAAACGTCGTCAGTACAGATTTATATATCTCTAATTGTGTCTCTTTAACTTGATAAAGAACATAAGGCTTCGAGACGATAAACATCAAGGCTTCAAGACAATTAACATCCAAGACTCCAAGACAAACATCAAAGCGTCGAGACCATAAACATCAAGGCTTCAAGACAAACACAAAGGAAACATACACCAAATCTCAACATAAACATTAATAAAACAATTTGCATAACTCGCACTTTCACAAACATTCTCATGTAACGGATAAATGTAAAAGCCAAGTTGAAGATCTGAGTGAAGTCCAAAATAATAGTTACACTCTCGAGGACAGAGAAGGTTTCAATACAACAGTAACGCCATTACTAAAGCACATCAAAGAACCGCTATTACTGCGATCCCTCACATTTCGTTTTTGGGTTTAAAAAGACATGTAAGCAACCACTAGGACATATTTATTTGGAAAACGTTTCAGTCCTGGAATTTTGATCACTTCTAACAGAAGTTAAAAAGATAGGCTATACAGGCAGAGAGTGAGGTGAAAGTGACACATGGTGACCACATTTTGTTTTCCAACTGAAATTATACTGGTTCTAAAACTACATTATTTGTTGTTATCCTCTCATTTATTTTCACGTCATTGTGAAATTGCCAATATAAAACTACTCAAAATAACTCGGCATCTTCTCCCCCGCCTCTTCTTCTTGTCATTGCCAGTCTATTAACCAAATTCCGATCGCTAAACCATCATGATCACAACACACAAATCTTCGCAAGAAACATCTTCGCGAAACCAGTCTATGCTTCGCCTTTTTTCCACAATAAAACTCGACCAATTTTGGCGTGTAGTGCAGCCGTAGACTACGTGTCTCCTGTCCAACAGTATGTCCAGCGGCTCCTAGACCCTATCAAAGTTCCAGGCCAAAATGAAATTCCTACCTTAGTTCCAAACAAATGGGCACCAGAATGGGCCCAATACTCTGTGAGATTTTCAAACTATCTCCATCACTCTTACCCCCTTCAAATCCTCCTCCTCGGTCGCCCCAGGCAACCTCCCCTACCCCCGGGTTCCCGATGCTTACTAACCTGAATTTTATATTTAATAATGCTGAACTTTGTACGCGTTCACATTACCTAGCGACTCCTTCCTCGGTCAACTTGGGTCATCACTATTACCAGAGCAATAGGCAACCTATTATTGCTTTTATACAATACCCGACATCTTAGGTCATCACTATTACCAGACACGCAGATAACCTGACTTCTTGAGTTACCAGTGACCTCCGTCAGCCACATCAAGGTACTACTAACCATCACACAGAATGTGCTTCGCCTTAAGTCACTTTCTTGAGGGTCTTTTTCCATTCACTCACAACTTTGACTCTGGCCTCGCCAACTTAACGATTCTTTAACTGTTGCTCTTAAAATCTTAAAAGCTTTATACAAAGTTGGTCATCAGCATCCTCTCGCAAAATTTCTTTACATGTTCTTTTTATTTCTCTCGTCTCCAGCATCTTCTCTCTTCTATCTACATGTTATAAATAAATAAACAAATGTTATGAATGCTAGGGACAAGCAAGCTCGTGTGAGCCTGTTAGATTGGAGTGGGTGGACACAACTGGTTTTTAATGCTTGACGTGCTGTTGGAGAGGGCAAGGTAACATAAGAGGAGATTCAAGGAAAACCGGTTAACAGGACTCGAGTCCCGGAGGTGGAAAGGCCAGTGCCTACAATCTGGAAGAAGGGTGAGGATGTTGCAGACGATAAGTCACCTGAAGTGTGATGTCAACAAACCTCCGGCAAGAGGTATGAGATGGATAAAAAAGTAAAATAAAATAATATATATATATATATATATATATATATATATATATATATATATATATATATATATATATATTTATTGGCTGTTCCCAACTCCAGCCTTGGCACACGCCTCGACCCACAGACCATCCGCATTGGTGTTGCCCTTCGACTTGCCGCCCCTATTCTCGCCGAACACAGGTGTATTTGTGGCAGTGAAGCAGCAGACCGATTCGGGTACCATGGTCTTGTGTGTCGTAAATCCGAGGGAAAGATTGCAAGACATGAAGAGGTTAATAACATTATCAAGAGGAGCCTCACAACAGCCGGATGCCCAGCAGTAAGGGAACCACCCCAACTATGCAGATCTGATGGCAACCAAAAGCGTCCAGATGGTATCACCCTTCAAGCCTGGACAGACGGCAAGCAGGTGGTGTGGGACTACACATGTGCATCTACCTTGGCTGATACCTATCTCCAGTACACCAGGGAGGAAGGAGGGGCTGCTGCCACCTTCAGGGAGTCCCAGAAGTCGAGAAAATATGGAGAACTTGCCCATCATTATATGTTTGTTCCCATAGGCTCAGAGACCCTTGGCTCATGGGGAAAGAGTGCATCTAAGTTCCTCAAGGAGCTGGGCAAAAGACTCAACAGGGTAACTAGGGATCCCAGGGCAGCTAGTTTTCTGTTCCAGCGACTCAGCGCTGCTGTTCAGAGGGGTAATGCATGCTGTATTCTGGGCACGCGCACCAGCTCGGAAGAGCTGGATGAGATTTTCGCATTATAATCAGTGACAAAGATGTAACAATATGTACTAGACATGTATCTCTCACCTCGTGTACTGTATATGCCATCTTTATATCAACAATGTATCTCTCAAATCTTTTGTACCATATTATATATATATATATATATATATATATATATATATATATATACATATATTCTAAAAAGAGCAAGACGTAGAGAGAGGGATAAAGAGAGTGTCCAGTAAGGTCCGGTCAGTGTTTAAGAAACTTAGCATGAAATTGTAAGTTGTGTTAGGGGAGCTGGGGCCGGTGGCCGAAGTCTAGGCGCCGGCAAACTTTTAATAAGATTTACGGTCACTTATCCGGCGGGTCGGCCGTTCGCCGAGTATTGTTCGACTGTAAATTTCCCCATAATGAACCTTTTTCCCCTTTCGCGATCTTGGATTTCGTTGTGGAAACTCTTTGTCGAGTAATAGGACAGTGAACAACCTTGGAGGGAAGGGTGAGTCAGGTCCTCCAACAAGAGGTCAGGCTGGGTCAACACCAGGGGTCATAATTCACCATCATGGGTCAGGCTGGGTCACCCCCAGGGGTCAGGCTGGGTCACCACCAGGGGTCAGGCTGGATCACCACCTGGGATCAGGCTGGGTCAACACCAGGGGGTCATAATTCACCACCAGGGGTCAGGCTGGGTCACCACTAGGGGCCAGGCTGGGTCAACACCAGGGGTCAGGTGTTATGTAGTGCAGAATTTGTATTGATAAAGCCACTGGATGGCGAAACGTTTACAATAGATACCCAGATGTTGCACATGTGTTTTTATTTCATATTGTCGGTATTGTATACCTTCTTGTACATTCTATTAGTATCACCTCGGAGAATTTTATCTACTCACAAGCATATATGATCTGTTTTGGTTAGTTGCTGACACAGGTGTATGTCTCTCAGCGTATATATGCTAAGAGTTTACTCTAATTCCTATCTCAGGGATTAGAGTAATTCTGTCTGGTGGTGAAAAGGTTAGAAGCAGCCTTAATTACCCTTGTTCAGTAGATAGGCTTTAAACCCCCATTAACCAACCGAACAAGTTGATAAGTAGTGTCCTCAGTGACTCGTCCTTTTTCACAGATTCACACACGTACACACACACGTACACACACGTACACACACTCGACCCCTGCAACCACAGATAGGTGAGTACACACACACACACACGCACACACACTCACACACACTATTGATCTAACAGACTTTTTACGACCTAATACAAATAAGTACTTTTAGAGATTATGGTATAATCTTGTAAGATTATCTAAGCTCTGCTGATAAAATGTTAGATTTACAAATCTGGACAACTGTCAAGACATTATAGTGATATTCACACTGGTATTTAAGCTCTAGAAGTGTAGTGGGTTTCTTCACGATCACACTGTCCCTTAAGAAAGCCAAGACAAGCAAACACGGTGACTGACGTATCGCAAATCAATTA
This sequence comes from Cherax destructor, assembly GCA_009830355.1. NCBI lineage: Eukaryota > Metazoa > Arthropoda > Malacostraca > Decapoda > Parastacidae > Cherax > Cherax destructor. Next base: position 21,526 of record WNWK01000084.1, on the reverse strand, counting down.
CCTTCTCATATTTTCTAACCACCTTAAGGGTTTTATCCATTTTTTATAATAATAATAATAATAATATATTTTGAGCTAATGAAATATTTTCTGAACACTAATTCTTTGGGTTTTATATATATATATATATATATATATATATATATATATATATATATATATATATATATATATATATATATATATATATATATATATAGAGCACCACACTAAGAACAATGTAGACAATGTTTCAAATAAGTGAACCTAGTGCCAGAGGCAGTGGAGTGGAGTGACACTGCTGGTCCACGAGGTCTGGGACCAGTGGTGTTGACTTAACTGTAACAGGTACATGTGTTGCCTGGGAGGCGATGAAAGGCCAGTATCACCAGTATGCACTCCTTGGCAAAGGGTCAAATTACTTTAAATGTACATTACTTATTATTATAAATATATTCACGATGAAGTGCTAACCTTTTAGGAGGTAATCAGGTTTGATCCGAGGATAAAATTCTTGGAAGAAGTGACCTTCTAAAGCCCTTGAAACAAATACTTCACTGCTAAACAAAAGGTAATATTCTTCACTTAATATAAACCTCATGTTTCTCCTTGGGAGATATGTCAATATTCTCATTATAATATTTCTGTTTTGTTAATATTTAATGTTATTTTCTTTTACAACTCAACACATTTGTATGTTTCTGCTAAATAATAAGCCAATTTTAACATGGCATAAACTCTTTGAGGTCCTCTTGAGAAGAATGCAAAGCAGTGATAAGAGTGCTCTGTAATACGTCTGCAACAGATATATTTCAACTGCGTTTGTTTTATCATTGTTCACGGATAATGATGATGAACACTGATGTTGATGAACACTGTTGACAGCTTGTGACTAGCTAATGACTAATTATAAATATGAGAAGTAGTAAGTAACAAAGAGGCGCCTATAACCCCTCTGAAAATCATACAGGGTCCCCAAAATCCCTCAGAAAATCATACAGGGTCCCCATAACCCATCTGGACATCATACAGGGTCCCCATAACCCCTCTGAACATCATACATGCTCCTATAACCCCTCTTCCCCCTCACAAGACCGAGAACACTGAACACACACACCCTTAATCTCCCAGAGCCCCGAAGACGCGTCCCATAATCACCTAGAGTAGACCGCCCACGGACGAGCCACTATCAAATCACGGACCCGGACAAATAACGGACCAACCAGGGTCAAATCACGGACCAGACAGGGGGTAAAAATCAAGGACCAAGCAGGACCAAAGTAGAGTCCGGGCTGTTCCAGAGCAATAGGGTAATAAACGTCGAGAGGGAGACTGATGCAAACTCGGCCGCTCTGGTTAAAACTTGTACACTAGTTTTTCCTCCTCCACCTCTGCCCCCCACACACTCCGACTACTGATGTATCCTTTCTCCTCCTCCTCCTCCTCTTCCCCTTCCTCTTCCTCCTCCCCATCCACTACAATCTTCTTCTCTTGCTTATCTTTCCTCTCCTCTTCCTACTGAGATTAATTCCCACAGGTGTGGCTGACATTGTGTACTTGACACCCGTTATTGATATTTTTACTGCATGTGTTCTTGTTGCTGCTGTCGTTACTGTTCTTGTTGCTGCTGTCGTTACTGTTCTTGTTGCTGCTGTCGTTACTGTTCTTGTTGCTGCTGTCGTTACTGTTCTTGTTGCTGCTGTCGTTACTGTTCTTGTTGCTGCTGTCGTTACTGTTCTTGTTGCTGCTGTCGTTACTGTTCTTGTTGCTGCTGTCGTTACTGTTCTTGTTGCTGCTGTCGTTACTGTTCTTGTTGCTGCTGTCGTTACTGTTCTTGTTGCTGCTGTCGTTACTGTTCTTGTTGCTGCTGTCGTTACTGTTCTTGTTGCTGCTGTCGTTACTGTTCTTGTTGCTGCTGTCGTTACTGTTCTTGTTGCTGCTGTCGTTACTGTTCTTGTTGCTGCTGTCGTTACTGTTCTTGTTGCTGCTGTCGTTACTGTTCTTGTTGCTGCTGTCGTTACTGTTCTTGTTGCTGCTGTCGTTACTGTTCTTGTTGCTGCTGTCGTTACTGTTCTTGTTGCTGCTGTCGTTACTGTTCTTGTTGCTGCTGTCGTTACTGTTCTTGTTGCTGCTGTCGTTACTGTTCTTGTTGCTGCTGTCGTTACTGTTCTTGTTGCTGCTGTCGTTACTGTTCTTGTTGCTGCTGTCGTTACTGTTCTTGTTGCTGCTGTCGTTACTGTTCTTGTTGCTGCTGTCGTTACTGTTCTTGTTGCTGCTGTCGTTACTGTTCTTGTTGCTGCTGTCGTTACTGTTCTTGTTGCTGCTGTCGTTACTGTTCTTGTTGCTGCTGTCGTTACTGTTCTTGTTGCTGCTGTCGTTACTGTTCTTGTTGCTGCTGTCGTTACTGTTCTTGTTGCTGCTGTCGTTACTGTTCTTGTTGCTGCTGTCGTTACTGTTCTTGTTGCTGCTGTCGTTACTGTTCTTGTTGCTGCTGTCGTTACTGTTCTTGTTGCTGCTGTCGTTACTGTTCTTGTTGCTGCTGTCGTTACTGTTCTTGTTGCTGCTGTCGTTACTGTTCTTGTTGCTGCTGTCGTTACTGTTCTTGTTGCTGCTGTCGTTACTGTTCTTGTTGCTGCTGTCGTTACTGTTCTTGTTGCTGCTGTCGTTACTGTTCTTGTTGCTGCTGGCGTTACTGTTCTTGTTGCTGCTGTCGTTACTGTTCTTGTTGCTGCTGTCGTTAGTGTTCTTGTTGCTGCTGTCGTTACTGTTCTTGTTGCTGCTGTCGTTACTGTTCTTGTTGCTGCTGTCGTTACTGTTCTTGTTGCTGCTGTCGTTACTGTTCTTGTTGCTGCTGTCGTTACTGTTCTTGTTGCTGCTGTCGTTACTGTTCTTGTTGCTGCTGGCGTTACTGTTCTTGTTGCTGCTGTCGTTACTGTTCTTGTTGCTGCTGTCGTTACTGTTCTTGTTGCTGCTGTCGTTACTGTTCTTGTTGCTGCTGTCGTTACTGTTCTTGTTGCTGCTGTCGTTACTGTTCTTGTTGCTGCTGTCGTTACTGTTCTTGTTGCTCTCGATAATACTTTCCCTTTTGCTGTTCATATTACTTTTCCTGTTGCTGTTGATAATACTTTTCCTGTTGATATTGATAATATTTTTCCTGTTGCCGTTGATAATACTTTTCCTGTTGTTATTGGCAATACTTTTCCTGTTGCCGTTGGCAATACTTTTCCTGTCGTCATTGGCAATACTTTTCCTGATGTCGTTGGTAATACTTTTCCTGTTGCCGTTGGTAATACTTTTCCTGTTGATACTGTTAATACTTTTCCCGTCGCTGTTGCTAATACTTTTCCTGTTGCTGTTGATAATTTTTTGTTGCTGTTGATATTTTTGGTTGTTGTTGTTGTTGTCATCTTTGAGTTTTTCATCTTTATTTCGAATTTCATCTATTAATATTTTACCATTTTTGTGTTTTGCATTTTAAATGTTTGCATTTTAAATGCATTGCACTACCAGTGTTAGTTGGTAGTGTTGCATTGCACTACCAGTGTTAGTTGGTAGTGTTGCATTGCACTACCAGTGTTAGTTGGTAGTGTTGCATTGCACTACCAGTGTTAGTTGGTAGTGTTGCATTGCACTACAGTGTTAGTTGGTAGTGTTGCATTGCACTACAGTGTTAGTTGGTAGTGTTGATTGCACTACCAGTGTTAGTTGGTAGTGTTGCATTGCACTACCAGTGTTAGTTGGTAGTGTTGCATTGCACTACCAGTGTTAGTTGGTAGTGTTGCATTGCACTACCAGTGTTAGTTGGTAGTGTTGCATTGCACTACCAGTGTTAGTTGGTAGTGTTGCATTGCACTACCAGTGTTAGTTGGTAGTGTTGCATTGCACTACCAGTGTTAGTTGGTAGTGTTGCATTGCACTACCAGTGTTAGTTGGAGTGTTGCATTGCACTACCAGTGTTAGTTGGTAGTGTTGCATTGCACTACCAGTGTTAGTTGGTAGTGTTGCATTGCACTACCAGTGTTAGTTGGTAGTGTTGCATTGCACTACCAGTGTTAGTTGGCAGTGTTGCATTGCACTACCAGTGTTAGTTGGCAGTGTTGCATTGCACTACCAGTGTTAGTTGGAGTGTTGCATTGCACTACCAGTGTTAGTTGGTAGTGTTGCATTGCACTACCAGTGTTAGTTGGTAGTGTTGCATTGCACTACCAGTGTTAGTTGGCAGTGTTGCATTGCACTACCAGTGTTAGTTGGTAGTGTTGCATTGCACTACCAGTGTTAGTTGGTAGTGTTGCATTGCACTACCAGTGTTAGTTGGTAGTGTTGCATTGCACTACCAGTGTTAGTTGGTAGTGTTGCATTGCACTACCAGTGTTAGTTGGAGTGTTGCATTGCACTACCAGTGTTAGTTGGAGTGTTGCATTGCACTACCAGTGTTAGTTGGTAGTGTTGCATTGCACTACCAGTGTTAGTTGGCAGTGTTGCATTGCACTACCAGTGTTAGTTGGCAGTGTTGCATTGCACTACCAGTGTTAGTTGGTAGTGTTGCATAGCACTACAAGTGTTAGTTTTCTGATATATTGTTTCCTTCTGTATTATGCAGAATTTTCTACAAAATTATTATTAATTTATTCACGTGGGAGTAGTGAACCCATAGGTGATAATCAGGTTTGATCAAGGTCTTGTAGCCGCAATTCCCTGGATCAAAAGCTCTTCACCAGCATCAATATATTTAGCTGCTTGAAAGCAGCTTGCTAGCAACGCCACCACGTTCAGTACAGGTTCATGCAGTCTGGGTTCAGTGTGCTTCACGATATCAGTGTTCTCTTCAGAAAGAACAAGAATGAACAATACCCTGACTGAAACAATACACAAATAACCCGAACATAGCAGAGAGAAGCTTACCACGACGTTTTGCTCTGATCTGGTCCAAGTCGGACCGAAACGTAGTCGTTATTTGATTATCAGTTTTTCCTTCGTATCTTTCAATTTATATATAATAACCTCATCTCTATTTGTAAATATATATATACTACTTTTCTTCCTGTTTATCATTACATTTGTTTGCTGTGAATACCTAAAGAGCAATAAACACTTGTCAATAATAACACATGGAGACAGAAACACAGGAGGTTGATTGATCTGTATATTTCGACCCCCTTCTGGGATCCTCTTCTTGTTTGTTCTTAAGCTTTTCTTTACGTTTCTAGACAACATTTCAAGGTTGATTTCTTGACTATTAACCATAATGATTTTTTGTCCATACATCAGTTAGTTATTATACATTTTCTGGATGTTCCGTTATTGTTAGTATTTATTTGTTAATTCTCTTTGAAGTTACCTTGTTTATCAAACCACGGGACGGGTGGGGTTAGAACCCACGGCGAGTGCGTTGTAGAACTCCAGGCGAGTGCGTAAACCACTGGACCACCTGGCTACGCATTAACCTGGAGTTTTACGACTCACTCGCCATGGGTTCAAATACCACCCGTTGCGTGGTTTCTAATCGTGTTATTACAACTTCGTGAGTCATCTTGTTTATTATGCTGGCCTTAACAGCGATGTTTTTGTTCTCACTACAAGTTACATATATGATTTTGGCGATTACTTTTGATTTAAACATTGGTTGTAGAGGGTTAGGTTAAGAGTTCCTACCTTTATTTACAAGCCAAGAGCTGTTACCTGCCTCAGCTTTCTTTCTCTCTGTTTTTTCTATGTAGCCAAAAATGATGTGTGGGTGTGTGTACTCACCTAGTTGTGGTTGCAGGGGTCGAGTCATAGCTCCTGGTCCCGCTTCTTCGCTGGCCGCTACCAGGTCCATTCTCGAACCTCTTCTTAAAGCTATGTATGGATCCTGCCTCCAGTACATCACTCTCCATGTGTGTGTGTTCCTTGGGGTAGTGCCAGTGGCTCGACAAGGTGGACTCTATACTTAATTTGACTTTTTTATGTAAATGGCTTGCAAGCACATCATGAGTATTAATAAGCTTCTCTCTCTCTCTCTCTCTCTCTCTCTCTCTCTCTCTCTCTCTCTCTCTCTCTCTCTCTCTCTCTCTCTCTCTCTCTCTCTCTCTCTCTCTCCCTCCTTCCATCTCGCTATCCCTCGCTCCCTCAACAATAACACAGTAAATTAAGACAAATTACAAACACAGTTTCATCTGTGTGGATGTTGTTTCTCGTAATCATGTAATATTTTACTGTAACTGCTTATGAGCAGCAAGTCAAATAATCCCTTGATTAAAGCTTCAAGAATTCAAAACTCTGTTTAAATTATTTTAATAATTAATGGTAGAATCAGAGTCAGTTTTAGAGGTAAATAGCCAGAGAACATTTGTTATACACACACACACACACACACACACACACATATATATATATATATATATGTTTGTGTGTGTGTGCGCGCGAAACAGGGGGAGTTGAATAATAGCTCTAGACCTTTCGTGTTGCAATCAACACATCATCAGGAGCTTGCAAAGTTGCAGAAATGAGTAAGAGATCTCAGCAGATTCGAAATTAAACTACAATTACAAAGACGTGGAAGGTTCATAAAACAGATGATGTAGCCAGACACACAAGGACAGTTACATGTTAGGAAGAAACTGGAGGTGAGAGAACTATCACTCAAGGTCAGGTCAGGTCAGGTCATGGATTCTTAAATGTTTTAGTCTTTATAAGACCAATGATTTAAGCTGACCTTGACTATCTCCTTTATCACAATACTCTTCTGTGATCTCTGCTTCTCTCATCCTTTTTACCTCTGGGGCAGAGGGTGCCTTTTTCCATGGGACAGAGGGTGCCTTTTTCCATGGGACAGAGGGTGCCTTTTTCCATGGGACAGAGGGTGCCTTTTTCCATGGGACACAGGGCGCCTTTTTCCATGGGGCAGAGGGTGCCTTTTTCCATGGGACAGAGGGTGCCTTTTTCCATGGGACAGAGAGTGCCTTTTTCCATGGGACAGAGGGTGCCTTTTTCTATGGGACAGAGGGTGCCTCTTTGTCAACGAATTTTAGTTACCCTCTAACTCACAGTTATTTCTTATGCTCCCAGCGGTGTTTATCGCGTCTCCAGGAATATATAATATATGGTTTAGACTTGAGTAGTGTGTGCTTCAACTCGTCCTTCTGTAACAACAAATACCACACACAGGACACTGCTTCAGTGTGTCTTCTGTAACAACAAATACCACACACAGGACACTGCTTCAGTGTGTCTTCTGTAACAACAAATACCACACACAGGACACTGCTTCAGTGTGTCTTCTGTAACAACAAATACCACACACAGGACACTGCTTCAGTGTGTCTTCTGTAACAACAAATACCACACACAGGACACTGCTTCAGTGTGTCTTCTGTAACAACAAATACCACACACAGGACACTGCTTCAGTGTGTCTTCTGTAACTACAATACCACACACAGTACACTGCTTCAGTGTGTCTTCTGTAACTACAATACCACACACAGGACACTGCTTCAGTGTGTCTTCTCCTGTAACTACAAATACCACACACAGTACACTGCTTCAGTGTGTCTTCTCCTGTAACTACAAATACCACACACTGCTTCAGTGTGTCTTCTCCTGTAACTACAACACCACACACAGTACACTGCTTCAGTGTGTCTCCTGTAACTACAAATGTTACAGACGAGACAGTGCGAGAATTCCTTTTAACTACAAACAGTAACACACACGATTGTTTACCCAGCGAGATTAAAACTTGTATAACGAAGGCTTATTCATGGGAAATAGGTGGAAAAAATAATAGCCAATTACATGTGATAACGAGTGGATAAAACACAAGATATAGGAGAGATGAAAATACGGATTTAACATACAACATAGCGGACATGAACATAGGGGCAGAACATATACAGCAGAGATGAACATAAGGGAAAAAAACAACATCAGCGCAGATAAACATGTGGCTTCAACATAAGATAAACACCGGAAAGAAGCATAACATGATAGACCCAACATAAAAAATATAAACCCATGTTTATATACCTTCGGTACATCAGAGCCAACATCAAAAACACCAGAGATTAATTCTACAATTAGGTTTTTTAAAAACCCCATCAGAGGTTACTGCTCACCAGACCGAGTTATGAAGGAAAAACGTCTCATTAATAACTATTCCGGTTATTACAAGAGATTTGTCAAAGCTTCATTCCGACAACAAAATGAACTCTTGTGGAAAAGTGTCATTACGGTCTCGAGAAATGAGTTACGATTTTTTTTAAAGTTTCGGTTTAAAATCACTTAATAACAGTCACTGTTAGAAGCAGTGTGGGTTATTAACAGTTAGTGTGGGTATTATTCATCCATTATTTTTCCTTACTGCCAACGGCCTGTTGCTAAAGGGTTGTAATTGCCAAACATCTGTTGGTAACAGTCGGTTAATGCCAAAGGCCTGTTGTTGCAACGCGAGATCTGTTTCTGAAGCTTTATTACCGTCTCATGTCAACTGTTAACAGTCTGTTGATGCCAACGGATCTTCCGCGTCGTTCTGATGTCTTCCCTACGTCAGAACCAGCAAACACCCCACAACAGCATTAACTCCTCATACCCATACCCCGACAACTGCACTAACACAATCCTTACACTCCCACACCTGCAGCCACCCCCACAGTCACACCACACCTACACACCCAGGTCCCGTGTCACCCACACTGCTGTACAAGAGACAGATAAATAATCACTAGTGACTAATGTAATCTTTAAGCGACAAGAACAACAAACGAGCCTGACAGACATCAACGTTGAGGATCATCAACAAACACACTGGAAAGCAAATCATTAAGTGGAGCCTCTTACCTAACAAAAAATATACATGTATTTGTGGAACTGTTTTTGTTCCTGTCATTCTTTGTTTCTCTGTCAGTTTGCTGGATATATCACAAGGAAATTAGCATACGGCTGGTTCTGCTAAATATGCGTTGGGGTTAGACAACTAGTACCAGCCCTTACCTATTTTCCAGTACCTTTTTCATAGTATCCATAGTACCCCTCCATCAGCACCCCCTCCACTAGCACCCCCTCCCCAGTACTCCTCCATCAGCACCCCCTCCACCAGTACCTCTCCATCAGCCCCCCCTCCACCAGTACCTCCTCCCCAGTCTCCTCCATCAGCACCCTCTCCACCAGTACTCCTCCATCAGCACCCCTCCACCAGTACTCCTCCATCAGCACCCCTCCACCAGTACTCCTCCATCAGCACCCCTCCACCAGTACTCCTCCATCAGCACCCCTCCACCAGTACTCCTCCATCAGCACCCTCCACCAGTACTCCTCCATCAGCACCCCCTCCACCAGTACTCCTCCATCAGCACCCCCTCCACCAGTACTCCTCCATCAGAACTCCAAACATGAGGTGACATCTCCCTTCCTCACTCTTTCTCGCATTTCCCCATCCTAAGAATTTTTTCTTGCTCACCCTTCATACTCACCCCTCCCAACCCACAACTACCCGCTTTCCCTTCCCCCACTCCCCACGATAATCCCCCCCATGATTACACCTCTCCTCTGCCCCATGATCTTACACTGTGAAAGTAACTTTCCTCATTTGCCTAAGTTTCAACACTGCGACAAAGTTTTCTGGGAAATAGTTTGTCCTGCAATGTTTGTCACACAGTGTTTGTCACACACAGTGTTTGTCACACACAGTGTTTGTCACACAGTGTTTGTCACACAGTGTTTGTCACACACAGTGTTTGTCACACAGTGTTTGTCACACAGTGTTTGTCACAGTGTTTGTCACACACAGTGTTTGTCACACACAGTGTTTGTCACACACAGTGTTTGTCACACACAGTGTTTGTCACACACAGTGTTTGTCACACAGTGTTTGTCACACACAGTGTTTGTCACACAGTGTTTGTTACACAGTGTTTGTCACACAGTGTTTGTCACACACAGTGTTTGTCACACAGTGTTTGTCACACACAGTGTTTGTCACACAGTGTTTGTCACACAGTGTTTGTCACACAGTGTTTGTCACACAGTGTTTGTCACACAGTGTTTGTCACACACAGTGCTTGTCACACAGTGTTTGTCACACACAGTGTTTGTCACACACAGTGTTTGTCACACAGTGTTTGTCACACACAGTGTTTGTCACACACAGTGTTTGTCACACACAGTGTTTGTCACACAGTGTTTGTTACACACAGTGTTTGTCACACACAGTGTTTGTCACACACAGTGTTTGTCACACACAGTGTTTGTCACACAGTGTTTGTCACACAGTGTTTGTCACACAGTGTTTGTCACACACAGTGTTTGTCACACACAGTGTTTGTCACACAGTGTTTGTCACACAGTGTTTGTCACACACAGTGTTTGTCACACACAGTGTTTGTCACACACAGTGTTTGTCACACACAGTGTTTGTCACACAGTGTTTGTCACACACAGTGTTTGTCACACACAGTGTTTGTCACACACAGTGTTTGTCACACAGTGTTTGTTACACACAGTGTTTGTCACACACAGTGTTTGTCACACACAGTGTTTGTCACACACAGTGTTTGTCACAGAGTGTTTGTCACACACAGTGTTTGTCACACACAGTGTTTGTCACACACAGTTTGTCACACAGTGTTTGTCACACACAGTGTTTGTCACACAGTGTTTGTCACACACAGTGTTTGTCACACACAGTGTTTGTCACACACAGTGTTTGTCACACACAGTGTTTGTCACACAGTGTTTGTCACACAGTGTTTGTCACACACAGTGTTTGTCACACAGTTTTTGTCACACACAGTGTTTGTCACACACAGTGTTTGTCACACTAATTATTGGAGGATTATCGGGATCTTTGGGAGATTATATTCATCTATAAGAGAAAAATAGAAATCAGAAGGTCAACTTAAACAGTACCTCCAGCTGAGGTCCTCTTCATCTGAAGAGGACCTCAATTGGAGGTCGAAATATAGATATTCATTATTTCTGGTTTGTATCCATGATGGTTTATCTCCTAACTAATATAATATAATAATAATAATAATAATAATAATAATAATAATAATAATAATAAAAACAACAACAACAACAATAATAATACTCCCGTGGCCACAATGAACAATTACAACTTGCTAATTACATAAACATTTGTATAATAATCCAGTAATGTTGAATAACATTTATGTCAACTATAACTATGCAAACCTGATGTTCCCAGCTGCTTAGAGAATTATGTTACCCACTCACCCACACTCCCACATACATACTCTCTTATTCACTAACACTCCCACATTTATACTCTCCCACACTCCCACACATATTCATGAGCACCTGTTGGTGCTCATGGAGTTGGTGATCATGGAGTTGGTGCTCATGGAGTTGGTGATCATGGAGTTGGTGTTCATGGAGTTGGTGATCATGGAGTTGGTGCTCATGGAGTTGGTGATCATGGAGTTGGTGCTCAAGGAGTTGGTGCTCATGGAGTCGGTTCTCTTCACCAACTCCAAAGCTGAGGGAGTGATTACCTCATCTTCTGTATACAGTTTTACTGTCTTCCCATTACGTCCTTGAATTTGTATTGGTAAAGTCACTGGATGATGAAACGTCTACAAATAAAGATACCCAGATGCTGCACGTGTCTAATTCTTCATCCTGTCGGCACTGTAGACCATTCAGGAAGAAGCTCTGGTAATGCTAAAAATTATAAACATAAATTTCCTTGTGTTTTGAGTCGCAAACATCTTATTGCAAATCGGCTTTTAAGGCTTTCCAAGCATGCAGCCGAGGGTTGGGAAGGTGGAGTGGGGGAGGTGGTGGGAGAGGCGGGTAGATACAGGGGAGGAAAAGAGAGGGGGAGATGGGAGAGGATAGGGGCGTAGAGATGAGATTGGAAAAATAAACACATAAGCAGTATAATGTGATCCTTTATTGACAACGTTTCGCCCACGCAGTGGGCTTTATCGAGTCACAGACAGATCTACCTGGAAAATGAGCAACATGGAGATATATATAGGGTACAGTCAGGTGGAGAATGCTGGGTCAGGTGGAGAAAGCTGCATGTGAGTCTTAAAAGTAGTGTGATAGTTAAAAACATAGTGTGACTTAAAGGACCTGCAGTGTACCATTCTTGAGTTCTAGGTGGGATAGCGTTGAAGAAGTTTCTTGGCAATAGGTTCAGCTATGTTGTAGAAGCCGTTGTTCTGGTTGAAGTTGTTGGATATACAGATGAGTGATGATTCTAGATTCTTCGGTATTGCGTGTTGTCTTCTCTGGCGATGAGTCTTGCGTTTCTGTAGTTGATTAAATGGTTGTGTAATTTCGGTGTTGAACACAGGCATTTCTTGAGTCGTCAGATCTGCCTGGGTACTGGTGTTCTGAAATGCGTGTTTGTAGGTCTCTGGATGTTTCGCCAACGTATAATTTGCTGCAGCCATTACAGGATTGTGTATACCCTGCCGTGGATTGAAGCTTTTCCTGTCTGTTACTGGTAATGTCCTTAATGGTGGTGGATGTGGAGGTGGATACTGGAATGAGGTCTTAGAAAATTTTGGGAAACTTGTTTGGAAATGGAGTTGGTGGGAAGGACTATGTATCTCTTCTCAGCAGTGTCTTCTCTGGGTGTGTTGAAGATGTTTAATGCCCGTCGTCTGCAGTCTCTAATGAAGTGACGAGGATAGTGAAGTTTGGAAAAACTTGTTCAATGAGGAGCATTCTTCTTCAAGGAACTCACTGCTGCAGATTCTGAGTGCGCGCAGCAGTGAGTTCCTTGAAGAAGAATGCTCCCTCATTGAACAAGTTTTTTCCAAACTTCACTATCCTCGTCACTTCATTAGAGACTGCAGACGACGGGCATTAAACATCTTCAACACACCCAGAGAAGACACTGCTGAGAAGAGATACATAGTCCTTCCCACCAACTCCATTTCCAAACAAGTTTCCAACATTTTTTCTAAGACCTCATTCCGAGTATCCACCTCCACATCCACCACCATTAAGGACATTACCAGTAACAGACAGGAAAAGCTTCAATCCACGGCAGGGGTATACACAATCCCTTGTAATGGCTGCAGCAAATTATACGTTGGCGAAACATCCAGAGACCTACAAACACGCATTTCAGAACACCAGTACGCAGGCAGATCTGACGACTCAAGAAATGCCTGTGTTCAACACCGAAATTTACACAACCATTTAATCAACTACAGAAACGCAAGACTCATCGCCAGAGAAGACAACACGCAATACCGAAGAATCCTAGAATCATCACTCATCTGTATATCCAACAACTTCAACCAGAACAACGGCTTCTACAACATAGCTGAACCTATTGCCAAGAAACTTCTTCAACGCTATCCCACCTAGAACTCAAGAATGGTACACTGCAGGTCCTTTAAGTCACACTATGTTTTTAACTATCACACTACTTTTAAGACTCACATGCAGCTTTCTCCACCTGACCCAGCATTCTCCACCTGACTGTACCCTATATATATCTCCATGTTGCTCATTTTCCAGGTAGATCTGTCTGTGACTCGATAAAGCCCACTGCGTGGGCGAAACGTTGTCAATAAAGGATCACATTATACTGCTTATGTGTTTATTTTTCCATTGTGTCGGTATTTTATACCATTTATTTCCAGATATGAGATTAAGGAGTGGGGAAACGGAAAGGAGAGAAGAGAGATTAAGTAATTTGAATAGAGAGGGAAGGAAGTGGTGAGGATGGTGGGATATGAGAGGGACGGAGAGGTGTTATTAAGGACTGGGAGAAAAGGAAAGCGGGAGAAAGGAGCCAAATCACTAGGAAAAGGGAAGAAAATAGTGTAAAGAGGGGTTGAAAGAAGAGGGAAGAACGAGAGACAAGAAGATACAAGAGAAGGAAGAGAAGAACAAAGAGAGAGAGAGAGAGGGTAGGCGAGGATGGATAAAGAAATACCCATAAAATATGCCATTCCGTGCTGGTGTGTATTTTTCAAAATGGTACACCAGCAGCTGTTCAATAAGAGGAGCCATTACTGAGGATTTAAAGCAATGTCTGTCCGCCTCAAAGTACTCTATTATTTCTCTCTCTCTCTCTCTCTCTCTCTCTCTCTCTCTCTCTCTCTCTCTCTCTCTCTCATCTTCTGCATTATCTGAAGTTAATTCTACATAATTTACCATCAATTATGCCTGTATTTCAGTCATTGCATAAGTGTATAACAGTGTGTACAACTAACAGTGTGTACAATAGTGTGTACAACTATATATAGTGAAGGTCAGTAAAGGGTGTGTAATCCTGGTAGAGCAGGTGTTCTTGAAGGTGTCTGACATGTAACACAAGGTGTGGGGGTGGGGAGATGTGAGGGTGGGGAGGTGTGGGGGTGGGGAGATGTGAGGGTGGGGAGGCAACAAGAGGAAGGTGAAGGAAGATAGGAGAGGGTGGGGAGGCAACAAGAGGAAGGTGAAGGAAGATAGGAGACGGTGGGGCAAGGTTTGAGGGAGAGAGGGAGGGAGGGAGAGAGAGAGAGAGAGAGGTAGGGGTTGGGAACATTTTCTCGTTCTTTTAGTCCATGAAAGAAGGAATGTGTGAACGTTTCTTCAGAGTGGATCGACTACAATGGAAAGAAGAAAGGAAGGAGTGAAGGAGAATGAAGAGAGGAAGAAAGGATGAGGGAAGGAAGTAGTAGTGAAGGAGAAGGAAGGAAGGAAGGAATTAGAGAGAAGGAAGGGTAAAAGGAGCAGTGTTGCTGATAAAAGTTTGTTCCAAGTTTGTCACCAGGGCGGCGTCAACTGTGATGTTTTACAAACACACTTCTGTTTTAACACTGCTTACCTCTTTTGTCTGCCTCTCACACGGGAGTAAATGTTTACACTGCCTCTCACACGGGAGTAAATGTTTACACTGCCTCTCACACGGGAGTAAATGTTTACACTGCCTCTCACACGGGAGTAAATGTTTACACTGCCTCTACACGGAGTAAATGTTTACACTGCCTCTCACACGGGAGTAAATGTTTACACTGCCTCTCACACGGGAGTAAATGTTTACACTGCCTCTCACACGGGAGTAAATGTTTACACAGCCTCTCACACGGGAGTAAATGTTTACACTGCCTCTCACACGGGAGTAAATGTTTACACTGCCTCTCACACGGGAGTAAATGTTTACACTGCCTCTCACATGGGAGTAAATGTTTACACTGCCTCTCACACGGGAGTAAATGTTTACCCTGCCTCTCACACGGGAGTAAATGTTTACACTGCCTCTCACACGGGAGTAAATGTTTACACAGCCTCTCACACGGGAGTAAATGTTTACACAGCCTCTCACACGGGATAAAATGTTTACACAGCCTCTCACACGGGAGTAAATGTTTACACAGCCTCTCACACGGGAGTAAATGTTTACACTGCCTCTCACACGGGAGTAAATGTTTACACTGCCTCTCACACGGGAGTAAATGTTTACACTGCCTCTCACACGGGAGTAAATGTTTACACTGCCTCTCACACGGGAGTAAATGTTTACACTGCCTCTCACACGGGATAAAATGTTTACACTGCCTCTCACACGGGAGTAAATGTTTACACAGCCTCTCACACGGGAGTAAATGTTTACACTGCCTCTCGCACGGGAGTAAATGTTTACACTGCCTCTCACACGGGAGTAAATGTTTACCCTGCCTCTCACACGGGAGTAAATGTTTACACTGCCTCTCACACGGGAGTAAATGTTTACACAGCCTCTCACACGGGAGTAAATGTTTACACAGCCTCTCACACGGGATAAAATGTTTACACAGCCTCTCACACGGGAGTAAATGTTTACACAGCCTCTCACACGGGAGTAAATGTTTACACTGCCTCTCACACGGGAGTAAATGTTTACACTGCCTCTCACACGGGAGTAAATGTTTACACATAAGAACATAAGAACATAAGAAAGGAGGAACACTGCAACAGGCCTGTTGGCCCATACTAGGCAGGTCCTTCACAATCCGTCCCACTAACAGAATATTTGCTCAACCCAATTTTCAATGCTACCCAAGAAATAAGCTTTGACAATTCTACCCACTCATGCGCGAGTCCCACTCAAATCCAACCCCTCTCACTCATGAATTTATCCAACCTAAATTTGAAACTACCCAAGGTCCTAGCTTCAATAACCCTACTAGGCAGACTGTTCCACTCATCAACTACCCTATTTCCAAACCAATACTTTCCTATATCCTTTCTAAATCTAAACTTATCTAACTTGAATCCATTATTGCGGGTTCTCTCTTGGAGAGATATCCTCAAGACCTTATTTATATCCCCTTTGTTAATACCCATTTTCCACTTGTATACCTCGATCATGTCTCCCCTCATTCTACGTCTTACAAGTGAATGTAATTTTAGGGTCTTCAATCTTTCTTCGTAAGGAAGATTTCTAATGCTATGTATTAATTTAGTCATTCTACGCTGAATGTTTTCTAACGAATTTATGTCCATTCTGTAATATGGAGACCAGAACTGAGCTGCGTAATCTAGGTGAGGCCTTACTAATGATGTATAAAGCTGTAATATAACCTCTGGACTTCTGTTGCTAACACTTCTTGATATAAATCCCAGGTGAGGGAAAAGGTAGGACCTCTGAAAATTGGGAATGGACAGCTGACGGATAACGAACTGGAATGATGGTTTCCCTCGACTACGAGCAGCTATATCTCCAAATGAAGGCGGAATTAACGGAAGCTAGAAGAGAGATTCAACGTTTGAAGGGTATATGCAAGGATTATCCCCGGAACAATGTCGCCGATGATCAGACCAACGAATGGATGCTAGTCGAATCTGAAGGGACGAAGCTGAAGTTGAAGAAGGTCCAGGAGACTGCTGTGAAAACCAGCAACTCTTTCTCCTTGTTATCAGACGAATGTGAAGACATCCCAGCGAAGACCATCTCTACAAAGACCGTCGAGAACGTCATGCACACCGCCAGTCGAGGTAAGAACATTGTTTTAGTTGGGGATAGTCAGATTAAGTTTATGGATAGGGAATTTTGTCTTAAGGATAGGAATAGGAGGCAGAGGGTGTGTTATCCTGGGGCTGGGATGAAGGATATTGTTAGCCGTCTGGACGACATCATGAGAGGTAATGGTGGACCTGACTTAACTCAGTGGTGGACCTGACTTAACTCAGTGAAGACGTGTCTTGTGTGCTCTCTGTCAATCTGAAGAAGATGTCCTCTCTTGAGCTACTCTACCAGCAGCTGAAGGAAGAACTGAGGGTAGCTAAGCTTGAGATACAGCGACCTACTGAGGAAAACAAGAGGATTCGTAGTAATCCTCCTGTTGAGAATCCTCAAGCCAGGAAAGGAACCTGGACAGTGGCTAAAACGCATGGGACAAAGTTAAGGCTCAAGAGGACGGTGGAGAGGTAGAAACAACGAAGACCCAGGAGAATGTTGTGGAAACATCGAACCCATTCTCCGTGCTACCCGATGAATGTGAGTCGACTTCTGGGAGCGTCACGACGAAAGACACAAAGGAAGGTAAAAACATTGTTGTTGTTGGGGACAGTCAGGTTAGGTACATGGATAGGGCTTTCTGTTTGATTGATAGGAGTAGGAGACAGAGGGTTTGCTTTCCTGGGGCTGGGATGGAGGATATTGTTAGCCGTCTGGACGACATCATGAGAGGTAATGGGAGCAATCCTATTATCTGTCTCAGTGCTGGAGGCAACGATGTTGGCAGACGTAGGAGTGAGGACCTGACTAGCAGGTTTAGGTCAGCAATAGACATAATTAGGAAGAAGGGTGGGAACCCTGTCATATGTGGTATTTTGCCAAGGAGAGGAGTTGAAATGAATGGCTGTCCAGGGCAATTGGTGTCAATTGCTGGCTGGACAAATACTGTAAGGAAAATTCAGTAACATTCATTGACAACTGGGACCTCTTCTATGGCAGAAATGACATGTATGCCAGGGATGGGGTTCACTTATCCAGGTCTGGGGTGGGGGCACTGGCAACTGCAGTGGAGGGAGCTGTTAGGGCTTTAAACTAGAAATAGTTAGTGGTATGGGTTTTGGGGGAAAAACAGAGAAGTCCCAGTGTAGTAATATTATAAGTTGTAGGAGAACTAGTAATAGGCAGAATAAGGTGGATAGTGGAAAGCTAGTGACACTAGATGACAAGGACAGTAATAGGTATAGTGGAAAACAGAGATGAGCAGGAAGGGTAAAGAGATAGGAGGGTCTCTAAATATATATTACACCAATAGTCGTAGTGCTAGGAATAAGATGGACGAACATAAGAACATAAGAAAGGAGGAACACTGCAGCAGGCCTGTTGGCCCATACTAGGCAGGTCCTTCACAATCCGTCCCACTAACAGAATATTTGCTCAACCCAATTTTCAATGCTACCCAAGAAATAAGCTTTGACAATTCTTCCCACTCATGCGCGAGTCCCACTCAAATCCAACCCCTCTCACTCATGAATTTATCCAACCTAAATTTGAAACTACCCAAGGTCCTAGCTTCAATAACCCTACTAGGCAGACTGTTCCACTCATCAACTACCCTATTTCCAAACCAATACTTTCCTATATCCTTTCTAAATCTAAACTTATCTAACTTGAATCCATTATTGCGGGTTCTCTGAGAGATATCCTCAAGACCTTATTTATATCCCCTTGTTAATACCCATTTTCCACTTGTATACCTCGATCATGTCTCCCCTCATTCTACGTCTTACAAGTGAATGTAATTTTAGGGTCTTCAAGTACGGGTAATATTGATGTTTTTGCAATAACTGAGACATGGTTTAATATGAAAAATCGGGACTTGCCTGCCGAATGTCACATTCAGGGTTTTAAATTGTTCCAAGTAGACAGAAGTATCGGGAAAGGGGGTGGGGTGGCACTCTATGTCCGTGATCATTTAAATTGTTGCATAAAAACGGTATAAAGTCTGAATTAACACATACAGAGTCTGTCTGGATAGAATTTTCAGAGGGTGTGAAAAATTGATTTTAGGCGTGATTTACCGTCCTCCAAACTTAGATAGGGAACAAGGAGACTACTTTGGGAGGAAATTGTTAAGGCCACAAGACACGATAACGTAGTAATTTAGGGACTTTAACTTTAGTCAGATTGATTGGAATTTCATGACAGGGAATTTAGAATCTAACGACTTTTTAGAAGTAGTTCAGGATTGCTTTTGAAGCAGTTTGTAACAGAACCTACAAGGGAAATAACCTACTTGACTTGGTTCTGGCAAGCAAGGAAACCCTTGTAATAATTTAGAAATTACAGAGGAACTCGGCTCAAGCGACCACAAGTCAATTACCTTTAGCATTGAATGGATGTATGATAGTAGGGATAATTCAGTAATGGTCCCAGATTTTCGCTTAGCAGATTATAATGGACTTAGAGAACACTTATCAACTGTGGACTGGGGTGAAGAAGAGAGGTATCAATATGACAGTTTTCTTAACACTATACAGGCTGCCCAAAGAACATTTATCCCGTATAAAGAAATTAGATCAAGTAGAAATGACCCAAAATGGATGAATAATAGGCTCAAATATCTTTTAGGGCAGAAGAAAGGAATTTATAGGCGCATAAAAAGAGGTGAGGGTCATCTTATAAATCAGTATACTGACATTAAGAGGGACGTTAAAAGGGAATAAGAAAAGCTAAACGGGACTATGAAATTAAAGTTGCTAGGGATTCAAAAACTAACCCAAAAGTTTTTCCAGGTTTATAGAACAAAAGTTAGGGATAAGATAGGTCCCCTTAAAAATAACTTTGGGCATCTTACTGACAAGGAGAATGATATGTGCTCTATTTTTAATAATTATTTTCTCTCGGTTTTCACACAGGAAGACATTAATAATATCCCAGTAATTAATTTTTACAGAGGCCCAGAAGAAGATAAATTATGTAATATCACAGTCACTAGCGAAATGATTATGAAACAGCTGGACCGACTGAAACAAAATAAATCGCCGGGTCCTGATGAGCTTTTGCAAGGGTTCTTAAGGAATGCAAAATGGAACTCTGTGAACCAATATCTAACATTTTTAATTTATCTCTTCAAACAGGTGTAGTGTCTGATATGTGGAAGATGGCTAATGTAATTCCTATTTTTAAAGCAGGGGACAAGTCACTACCGTCAAACTACCGCCCAATAAGCCTGACCTCAATTGTAGGCAAATTACTAGAGTCAATTATAGCTGATATTATTAGAAGCCATCTAGATAACCATAATTTGATTAATGATACCCAGCATGGATTCACGAGGGGCCGTTCCTGCCTATCTAATTTATTAACCTTCTTCAGTAAAGCTTTTGAGGCTGTTGATCACGATAAAGAATTCGATATTGTTTATTTAGACTTTAGTAAGGCTTTTGATAGAGTACCGCACCAGAGACTGTTAAAGAAAGTGGCAGCTCATGGCATTGGGGGAAAAGTGCTGTCATGGATCGAGTCATGGCTCACCAATAGGAAGCAGAGAGTGTGCATAAATGGGGTTAAATCCGAATGGGGACTTGTAACAAGTGGTGTTCCACAGGGATCAGTCTTAGGCCCATTGTTATTTATAATATATATCAATGACCTTGATGAGGGAATTACTAGTGATATGAGCAAATTCGCCGACGACACGAAGATAGGTAGGATAATTGATTCAAACATAGATGTCATAGAACTTCAGGAAGATTTAGACAAACTTAATTCGTGGTCAGAAAAGTGGCAGATGCAGTTCAATGTAGATAAATGCAAGGTTCTGAAGCTCGGAGTGTCCATAACCCAAGCACTTATAAGTTAAATAACGTAGAACTTAGCCATACAGATTGCGAGAAGGACTTGGGGGTGATGGTAAGCAGCAACCTTAAACCAAGACAGCAATGCCTAAGCGTACGTAATAAGGCAAATAGATTACTGGGATTTATATCAAGAAGTGTTAGCAACAGAAGTCCAGAGGTTATATTACAGCTTTATACATCATTAGTAAGGCCTCACCTAGATTACGCAGCTCAGTTCTGGTCTCCATATTACAGAATGGACATAAATTCGTTAGAAAACATTCAGCGTAGAATGACTAAATTAATACATAGCATTAGAAATCTTCCTTACGAAGAAAGATTGAAGACCCTAAAATTACATTCACTTGTAAGACGTAGAATGAGGGAGACATGATCGAGGTATACAAGTGGAAAATGGGTATTAACAAAGGGGATATAAATAAGGTCTTGAGGATATCTTCCAAGAGAGAACCCGCAATAATGGATTCAAGTTAGATAAGTTTAGATTTAGAAAGGATATAGGAAAGTATTGGTTTGGAAATAGGGTAGTTGATGAGTGGAACAGTCTGCCTAGTAGGGTTATTGAAGCTAGGACCTTGGGTAGTTTCAAATTTAGGTTGGATAAATTCATGAGTGAGAGGGGTTGGATTTGAGTGGGACTCGCCATGAGTGGGTAGAATTGTCAAAGCTTATTTCTTGGTAGCATTGAAAATTGGGTTGAGCAAATATTCTGTTAGTGGGACGGATTGTGAAGGACCTGCCTAGTATGGGCCAACAGGCCTGCTGCAGTGTTCCTCCTTTCTTATGTTCTTAGTTC
>WNWK01000083.1:742500-889114 GCA_009830355.1 Cherax destructor | reverse complement strand
TTATCTAGATGGCTTCTAATAATATCAGCTATAATTGACTCTAGTAATTTGCCTACAATTGAGGTCAGGCTTATTGGGCGGTAGTTTGACGGTAGTGACTTGTCCCTGCTTTAAAAATAGGAATTACATTAGCCATCTTCCACATATCAGACACTACACCTGTTTGAAGAGATAAATTAAAAATGTTAGATATTGGTTCACAGAGTTCCATTTTGCATTCCTTAAGAACCCTTGCAAAAGCTCATCAGGACCCGGCGATTTATTTTGTTTCAGTCGGTCCAGCTGTTTCATAATCATTTCGCTAGTGACTGTGATATTACATAATTTATCTTCTTCTGGGCCTCTGTAAAAATTAATTACTGGGATATTATTAATGTCTTCCTGTGTGAAAACCGAGAGAAAATAATTATTAAAAATAGAGCACATATCATTCTCCTTGTCAGTAAGATGCCCAAAGTTATTTTTAAGGGGACCTATCTTATCCCTAACTTTTGTTCTATAAACCTGGAAAAAACTTTTTGGGTTAGTTTTTGAATCCCTAGCAACTTTAATTTCATAGTCCCGTTTAGCTTTTCTTATTCCCTTTTAACGTCCCTCTTAATGTCAGTATACTGATTTATAAGATGACCCTCACCTCTTTTATGCGCCTATAAATTCCTTTCTTCTGCCCTAAAAGATATTTGAGCCTATTATTCATCCATTTTGGGTCATTTCTACTTGATCTAATTTCTTTATCGGGATAAATGTTCTTTGGGCAGCCTGTATAGTGTTAAGAAAACTGTCATATTGATACCTCTCTTCTTCACCCCAGTCCACAGTTGATAAGTGTTCTCTAAGTCCATTAAATCTGCTAAGCGAAAATCTGGGACCATTACTGAATTATCCCTACAATCATACATCCATTCAATGCTAAAGGTAATTGACTTGTGGTCGCTTGAGCCGAGTTCCTCTGTAATTTCTAAATTATTAACAAGGGTTTCCTTGCTTGCCAGAACCAAGTCAAGTAGGTTATTTCCCCTTGTAGGTTCTGTTACAAACTGCTTCAAAAAGCAATCCTGAACTACTTCTAAAAAGTCGTTAGATTCTAAATTCCCTGTCATGAAATTCCAATCAATCTGACTAAAGTTAAAGTCCCCTAGAATTACTACGTTATCGTGTCTTGTGGCCTTAACAATTTCCTCCCAAAGTAGTCTCCTTGTTCCCTATCTAAGTTTGGAGGACGGTAAATCACGCCTAAAATCAATTTTCACACCCCTCTGAAAATTCTATCCAGACAGACTCTGTATGTGTTAATTCAGACTTTATACCCGTTTTTATGCAACAATTTAAATGATCACGGACATAGAGTGCCACCCCACCCCCTTTCCCGATACTTCTGTCTACTTGGAACAATTTAAAACCCTGAATGTGACATTCGGCAGGCAAGTCCCGATTTTTCATATTAAACCATGTCTCAGTTATTGCAAAAACATCAATATTACCCGTACTTTCTCTTTACCCTCTGCTTTTAGTTTCTTTTCCATCAACGAATATCCTCCCCAAGTTCTTCCTGGAATATATAATGCTGAAACTAAACTAGCTGATGGTTGTTATGATGGTGGTGATAATGATAGTGGTGACAGTTGTGGTGGCGACTGGTTGTGGTAGCCATGGTGGTGCTAGCCGTGGGTGGACACAGTCACGCGCCGCAGTGCTCTCTGCGTGCGTATCAACATGTTTCTGTTGCATGACGTACTACACGCCAGCAATAATAACAAGTACAATTGTTTTGGTCGCTGAACGTTCCGATAGAGTTATCCCCGTATCACGTAAACTCAGCCCCCTGTATCTCAGACATCGTAACTGTGCTACAAAATCCTCCACAGACAGAGGAGCTGCAGCTCAACTCCCTCAGCAGACCTCATGACTTTCAAGAGTCCCAGGAGCTCGATATCAACCATCTGTACAGTCCCAGGAATTTCAGATGCACACTCTCTTAAAGCCGAGTACCTATAGCTTAACACATTCAAAAGGCCCAGGAACTGCAGACCAACACCAGAAAGATGAGCAAGAGCAGTGGATCAACACCTTCAAGATATCCAAGTAACAATACTTGAA
This sequence comes from Cherax destructor, assembly GCA_009830355.1. Lineage (NCBI taxonomy): Eukaryota > Metazoa > Arthropoda > Malacostraca > Decapoda > Parastacidae > Cherax > Cherax destructor. Next base: position 887,017 of record WNWK01000083.1, on the reverse strand, counting down.
GTGTTTCGTTTGTTGTTCTATCCGAGATAGTTGCTCCCCGTATCCATAACCCCAGCCCTATGTCCCTCAATGCAGGGAAGAAAAATGTTTATCCATCAAAACTCAAAAGAGACAAAGTGCAGCTCAGTTTCCTGACGAGACTGAGTCGGTATAGCCTAACCCTCCCAAGAGGTCCACGAGCTACAGATAAACACTTTCACAAGTCCGACATTCTCAAAAGGCCCAAGAGCTCTAGTCCAACATCCTTGAAAGAGGTAGAAACTGTAACTCAGCAGCCCATTCTTACACTTGAAAATATTCACGTAGCAGCAGTATGCACGGTTCATGGATTTACAGACCTTGTAACATATCGAATATCAATAAACTACCCATAGATAAAATTCACAGTGATACAACAAAAAAAATAAAACTAATAACTTAGAAATGCTTCTTCTGAATGAGTTCAAACTTAAAATATAGAATTTAGTTTTAGTTTGCGTAGGGGCAAATATACCAGTTTTCTACGGTGATTAATGTTTTCCACGCCAGAACCGGAGAAAGCCTTATATCATCGGCTTTAAATTTTCGGTACTGGGTTTGGTAAAAGTGAAGTTTTCATTGTTATTGTGCTCTGTAATTTCCAATTTGACAACTTTATTAAATAAATTATGATACTGGCTTCCATTTGATAACTGAATAATGCCTCTTCTGAACAGCTTCCTTCAAGAAGGTGCCATCGGTCCATTGGACCTGAGTCCAAGAGAACATGTAGGCCAGGATGAATTACAACAATTGGATATGCTGAATGTTGAAGACAGATTAAAACAAATGAAGTTAAATCAAGTTTATAAAATTGTTCATAAACAGTGTCCAGAATATCTTGCTGCCAATTTTGTCAAGGGTGGGAACCAAAGCAGTCATAGTACTAGGGGGAGAGAGCACAACTTTGTAGTACCCACAGTCAGTGGCCAGGCTTCAAGCACCTTTTATTGTACAGCAATAAAGGAATGGAACAGACTGCCTGCACATTCATAGCATGAACTAGTTCAAGAAGAGAGCCAAAAGGTACCTAATGAATGTAGCGACAGAAAGGAAGGAGAATGATTTTTTATTTTTTTAGCTAACACACATGTGTTATCTCCTTTGTAGTATAATAATAAGATATTATCTCCTTTATAGTATAATAATAAGGTATTAAAAGGACCCCAATGGAAATAAGTCACTCTGACTTTTTTGGGTTATCCTAGGTTCTCTACACATATGCTGCTATGTATGATAATCTTACTAAGGACTCCTGATCTAGGACATATCCTCCCCTTTCGAGAATCGTTTCTGACTATATCAAATGGAGATGTACAGCCATTGCTGTTTTCACGCTACCCCTATGAATGTAATAATAATAATAATAATAATAATAATAATAATAATAATAATATAAGTCAGCTTCGAACTTTCTACTCTGGTGTATCTTACTTGGAGGAATTTTAGCATTAGTTTTGGATTGTGTAGGAGCCAATTTACTTTTTTTATGAAATTGGGAAAATTGTGATAGTTGTTACCACTTGTCAAGGATCTTTTTGTTCGGCATTAAATCTTCAGTGTATATTTATCTTATGTAAGGGAAAGTTCAATTTTTTTATTCTAGTTTTAAGAACAATTTGTCCAATATTATTTAAATTCCAGAGATTTTCATATCTAGTAAGTCTAAAAGCCTGGTACTTCCAGGTTAAAAAAAAAAAAAAAATCTTAGTTATAAAACTTAAAAAATCTGTCACAGAATGTAGTGGAGAGACACATAAATAAGTAAAGAAGTGAGAGAGAGCAAGAAGGAATAGCGTCAGGAGATGAGAGGGAGATAGAGTAACATGAGTGATGGAGAAGTGAAATCGAGAAAGAGGAGATGGCGTCAAGAAATGAGAGAGAGAGAGAGAGAGAGAGAGAGAGAGAGAGAGAGAGAGAGAGAGAGAGAGAGAGAGAGAGAGAGAGAGAGTCAGAGATGGCGTCATGCACGAGGACATCACACGGTGGTGGTGAAGTGTCATGCTAGACTGGCCGCCAGGGACAGTGGCCAACCATTGCCTGACCACACTCGCCTCACCTGACTGACAACCCCAGTCCAGACCCTGAGACACACACCTACACACACACACATCTAGTAGCGACCAGTAAAGAGGCGGGGCCAGGAGCTGTGAATCGACCCTTGCAACCACAATTAGGTGAGTACACACACACACACACACACATGCACGGCATCACACAGCCTCTCCTACTATCTGGAGAATTATATACAATCCCCACTTCCTGCATTAATGTCCCCAAAATCCTCAACTTCCTCCAATGACTACTTGCACCCTCGAAGCATCTCTAGTTTGTTTTCTACCTTCAGCTTCTTCCACCTCCTTTATCCTTCTTAGCTTTTCAGGTGGTCTTCCGCATTTCCACCTCTGTCTCATCTACATCTCCCTAGGCTCTCAAGCTTTTCTCAGTTTCCACATGTTTCCAATCACTTTCCTTTGCCCCTATCATTTTAAGCATCCCTCTCCAAACATTTGCAGATACTTTTCTAATCCTCCACAAGCATTTCCAGGCCATTCAGCATCCTAAAATATAAATCTCCGGTTATGCTATTTTCCCCAGTTGGCTAGAGCAACATCTCCATCCGTCCTGAGTAGCCACAGCTTCTTCTATCATCCACAGTTATTGAGAGTAGCCCCCAGCCTCTTTTATCGTCACATTCTCACATCATTTCCATTTTATTTATTTCCCTTTTATTTATCTTCTCAGTAACACTGAGAAGATACAAGGTGTTCGTCAAGAAACAATGAACATCAGGCAACAACGCGTTCCTCTCTCACCTCAAATTACTCATCTAAGTATCACTCATGGTCATCTTTTCCTCTTCTGGAATTCCATCCGCGTAGCTTCGCTCACCGCCAGGTTACTCAAGTCACTCACCATCACATTACTCACCTCTCAAGGCACTCACTTTGGCAGCAATTAAAAGAAGACCCTTGGAACTCGATCCATATTCCATGAAGGTCACGTGACGAGTATTTGTGGTCGGGGAAAGTTGCACTACTTCCAGAGACAACCAACTTCAGTGATACACTCGTACTTCTATATACATATATGTAAGTATATATATATATATATATATATAACTTCAAGTGTACCACTGAATAAGCTTCTTTTGGAAGTATAACATGTGTTATACTAATACTACTACTACTATTACTACTACTACTACTACTGATACTGCTGCTGCTGCTGCTACTACTACTATTATTATTACTACTACTACTACTAATAATAATATCGAGAGTTAATTGCGACTGCAGTCCACAAAGTCACTGAACAACAAGGGGTTTAACACGTCTTGCAGAAGAGGTGTTTTAATGTCAGCGAGAGGGGCGGGGGCTCTTGATCCAAGGTACTGGACTTATCTTCTCCTTTCCTAGATCAAACCTGATTGCCTCCCATTCTCTAGGTGATATGTGGACGCTACGGGTTTAGCGTTATAAAACGCGTAGAAAACAATCTTGTTCTGGAAAGCTTGTTATATTCAGTACATTATTTGCATCCACCAACAATGGTAATTTATTTTCTTAATTGAGGTACAAAGTAAACTCTGTATATGTATATCATACTTGATTAGTTGATGGATGGGTTTAAAGTCTATTGACTACACGAGGTTCATTAAGGCTGCACGTAGCCTGTTCACCTTCAGTCAAGAATATCTTAATCCCTTAAAAAGAAATTTAAGTAGCTTCTCATTGTATATTCAGCGAGAGGCGTATTTACAGTGGAAAAGTTGGGCATGTTTCCTTAAAGCTGGTGCCCCTGTTCACCTAGCAGTAAGTAGGTACCTGGGTGTTAGCCAACTGATGTGGGTCGCATCCTGGAGGTGGTAGCATACCTAAGATAGGGCTGGGGCTTTGAAATGAGCTGAGAGAGACAACAGCAGCAGCTCTTAGCCTGTAAAACTGATTTATGTACAAAAAAAAAAAATATGGGCTGCGCGTCACATGTTCACCACGACCAAAGAATGTTTTAATCCCTAGATTACGGATTAAAGTAAATCCTCAGAGATACACCACTCGGTATATTCACTTAAGATATGAAAAATTGGTGTCATGCACAGAGTGGTGGGTGACAGCCCTGGCCATGGTCTCTCTTGAAAATGGTGACAGACAGTGGTTGATCTGGTGAGGGAAATTTATTTAAAAAAAAAAAATTGTCACAAGAGAAGACAAATGAGTTACCGCTCGCCTGTATTTCCACGAGGTAAAAATAAGTGAGTTACCGTCCGCAAGTACTAGAATAAGGCCAAACAAATGAGTTACCGCTTGTGTACATTCACTTGAGGGAAAAACTAATGAGTTAAAACACTTATTTGCACTCGCATGAGGGAGAAACTATGAGCTAACACTCCCGTGTACTTGTCATAAAATAAACAAACAAATGTAAAGTCATGAATAATGTCAGACTGAAATTTCGTTAATAATAATAATTAGCCATACAGTATTAGGGAAAGTGAAAACCCAGTCGAAATTTCTTCAGAGTTAAAATCCTCCCCAAAAGACATTGTATTATATTAGTTATTGAGCCAATTACTTTTTCTTTTCTAATAAAGAAACAAATAAATTACCTTTTGTGCGTATTCACATTATAGGGTAAATATATATGAGTTAGCGCCTACGTATACTCACATGAAAGGAAAATAAATGAGTTATCGCTTACGTGTGCTCAAACGGAAGGAAATTAGATGAGTTATCACTTGCGTGTACTCAAATGAAAGGAAAATAAATGAGTTATAGCTTGTGTGTACTCATATGAGGGGAGGAAAATTAATAAGTTATTGCTAGCATGTACTCGCATGAGGGGAAAATAAATGAGTTACCGCTTGCGTGTACTCGCGAACATTGGCCCTCAGACGGAAGCCAAAGTGGAGAGGGACACCTGGTGCTGGCCAGGCAGGTGTGAAGGGCATTAACAGGATAGTTGTCTCAACACCTTTTCTTGTCTTGTCTTCTTGTCTGAATGTCTGTCTGTCTGTTTACCTGCCTGTTAATCAGTCCTTCTATTTCTGAAAATCTTTTCCTGATCTGATTCTTTATGTTCCCCGTCTTCTCTCTCTCTCTCTCTCTCTCTCTCTCTCTCTCTCTCTCTCTCTCTCTCTCTCTCTCTCTCTCTCTCTCTCTCTCTTCCTGTCTCTGACTATTCAGTCTTTCACTTCCTCTTTTTCACATTATCTCCTGCCTCCTTCATCTCTCCCGGCGTCCCCCCCTCCCGCTCTTTGCCATCTTTTCCCTCTTCCCTCATTAATCTTTGCACATCTTTCCTTCTCTCCATCTCCTTTTATCTGAGACAAAGTTTCTCCACAAAAGTCTCTAATATAGTTTGTAAATTATCCTCATCCTCATCACGGGAAAGCATTAAATCTGGAGGGGTTATAGCGCACCTGGGAAACAATTGAAAAGTAAACACGTTCAATTAGAGAATGGGGAGATTAACTCCGATTCCTTGAAACAAGAGCCCCTCACCCGCACCAATGCACATCCCTCACCACTGAAGGGTGTATTATATATTTTTTTATAAGCAAAAGTCTGGGACCAAACCGCGGGGGATGGAGGAGTAGACCCCCGGAAACCTCCTTCATGTATCCTCCATGATTTTTTTTTCTTAAATAAAACATACACAGTCTGATGTTCATGTATCTAATTCGTCTTCAGCACGTTTTTTACTGAAGTTTCCCAGCTCAGGCTGACAGATCTCAGCACTATGATATTCATCCTGTGTGGAGGATTATGACAAGGAGACATATTCAGCATTTATTCCCACTGTGTTCCTATAATGCTGAATAGGCTAGCAGCTCAATGCTGAGGTATCTAGTTTTGCTAAAAAATCAGTTAATCCCACTCCCTCCCTCCCTTCCTTCCTTCCTCCATCTCTCGCTCATTCCCTCCCAGGGCGGCCTTGAGAGCTGGACCTTGTAGCATTAGTTGTGTTGGTGGCAACCTTTGTCTTCCAAGGTGTCATAAAACCTGCTTTTGTCATCTTCTAATTCTTCTTCTTTTTCTTTCTTCTTCCTCTTCTTCCTTTTGTTGTTGTTGTTTTGTTGATGTTTTGTTGTTGTTGTTGTTGTTGTTGTTGTTGTTGTTTGTTGTTGTTGTTGTTGTTGTTGTTCTTCTTCTTCTCCTTCTTCACCATCTTCTCTTCCTTCCCTTCTGACAGCTGGATCTACGTATCTTCTCTCTTTTCCTCATAATTCATCGTTCGTTTTCTAACGCACTCGCTCGTATAATTCTGCAGCTTTACATTCCCAACCAGTCACTCGGCGTAAAACAATTAAGCTATTTTTCGTTCAGATTACATTACTTTAAAGTGAGCTAGTCTTCCTTGACTGATATTTACCCTGAACCTTCTCTCTTCTACAGTAATCACGTCCACTTCCTCTAGGATCTCCTCAGTGCTCAGTATGTATGTACCTGCTTTTGTCATCTTCTAATTCTTCTTCTTTTTCTTTCTTCTTCCTTTTGTTGTTGTTGTTTTGTTGTTGTTGTTTTGTTGTTGTTGTTGTTGATGTTTTTGTTGTTGTTGTTGTTGTTGTTGTTGTTGTTTTGTTGCTGTTTTGTTGTTGTTGCATATCCAGTGTGTGTGTAATTCCTTCAGTATTTGATGTTGCTTTTCTTTTTTTTCACACAGGAATAAACAAAATAAATCCTATAAAATTAATAACAAAATACCCAGGAAAAGTATATCATGCATGATTAATAATATTGCGATTAACGGAATCAGGCGTAAAAAATGACCTGGGAAGCAAAAATTTGAAGCCTAAGCAACAGTGTATAACTTTCCTTACTAAATTTAAGAGAATGCTTAGCTTCATATCAATAAATATAATTAACAGGCGAAAGATTTTGCTACTGCCATCACTAGTGAGGATTCGTAAAGATTATGTTCCTCATTAATTTTAGAGAATGCATATAAATACGCTGGAAAACTTATAGAGAAGGATGACAAATTTTATCCTCCGAATCCGAAATATTTCCTATGAAGTTAGATTAACAACATTAACCTTACTCTCTCTTCAAAGGCGTAGAATGTGGGATATATGATTTAAATGCCCAGCTGGATGAAAGGTATAAAATATAGTGAAGATAAATATATGAGCAAAAATATAAAGGCATGACAGAACTCTCAATAATAGATTTACATATGACACATTTAATTAAAAAAAATGGGAAAGCATCGGTATGGCAGCAGAGATTCATGAGCGTGCAACAAAGTGCCGAGCAGGATTATTGAAGCGAATACTTTGGAATGCTTTTAAAACAGGTTGTCAGATACGAGTAACGCTATTTTTTCGGTGGCAGTCTGTTTATTTCATACTCTTTTCTGCTTAATTCACTACTTCCTTTACTCACATTTTTATATTAATTCGCTAAGCACCCATTTTCATGCTATTTTATTTTATTGTGCTTATTTTCCCAATTTATGAGATTAAACCCTTTTCATTTTGACAGTTTGTTGTCATTGCACATCTAGTCCTTATTTATGTCCCTTGTTTTCCACTCTCTACTTCATCTCAAACAAAAATACGTATTTCTTCATTACTAAATCTTTGCTACTGTATTATTACAATTTCAAGAGGCTTCAGTTTTATCTTAAAAATACATAGTTGGCATTATTATTAATATGTTGTTCCTTTGTTCAGGTACACTGCTGCTGTGGATCACTCCTGCTCCCACTGGCATGATCTTGAAGACCATGGAACACCCGTAAAGGATCTTTTTCCTTCCTGGTGGATGGACTCGCCTATACTTGGTTGCAGGGATGAGTTCACAACTCCTGGTCCCACCACTTCGTGTGTCGCTACTAGGTCCTCTCTCTACCTGCTCCATGAGCTTTATAAAACCTCGTCTTAAAACTAAGTATGGTTCCTGCCTCCACTACATCACTTGCCAGACTATTCCACTTCCTGACAACTCTATGACTAAAGAAATACTTCCTAACATCCCTTTGACTCATCTGAATCTTCAACTTCCAATTGTGACCCCTTGTTTCTGTGTCCCATCTCTGGAACATCCTGTCTCTGTCCACCTTGTCAATTCCTCGCAGTATTTTATATGTCGTTATCATGTCTCCCCTAACCCTCCTGTCCTCCAGTGTCGTCAGGCCGATTTCCCCTAATCTTTTTTCGTAGGATATTCCCCTTAGCTCTGGAACTCGTCTTGTTGCAAACCTTTGCACTTTCTCTAATTTCTTGACGTGTTTGACCAGGTGTGGGTTCGAAATTGGTGCTGCGTACTCTAGTATGGGCCTGCAGTACACGGTGTACAGAGTCTTGAACGATTCCTTACTGAGGTATCGGAACGCTATTCTCAGGTTTGTCAAGCGCCCATATGCTGCAGCAGTTATCTGGTTGATGTGCGCCTCAGATGTGCTCGGTATTATACACACCCCAAGATACTTTTCCTTGAGTGAGGTTTGCAGTCTTTGGCCACCTGGCCTATACTCTGTCTACGGTCTTCTTTGCCCTTCCCCGATCTACATTACTTAGCATTTGGCGGGGTTAAATTCAAGGAGCCACTTGCTTGACCAGTCTTCCAGCCTGTTCAAGTCTCTTTGTAGTCCTGCCTGATCATCATCCGATTTAATTCTCCTCATTAACTTCACATCATCTGCAAACAGGGACACTTCTGAGTCTATCCCTTCTGTCATGTCATTCACATATACCAAAAATAGCACTGGTCCTAGGACTGACTCCTGTGGAACCCCGCTCGTCACAGGCGCCCACTCTGACACCTCGTCACGTACCATGACTCGCTGTTGCCTCCCTGTCAGGTATTCTCTGAATCATTCCAGTGCCCTTCCTGTTATGTGTGCCTGATTCTCTAGCTTTTGCACTAATCTCTTTTGAGGAACTGTATCAAAGGTATTCTTGCAGTCCAAGAAAATGCAGTCTACCCATCCTTATCTCTTGTGTCTTACTTCCGTTTGTCTTACTTCTGTTTGTCAGTGTTCGTGCTTGTGTATGAGGGTGTGTATGTACTCACCTAGTTGTGGTTGCAGGGGACGATTCGTAGCTCCTGTCTCATGCGTGTGTATCTGCAAAACAGTGCTTATGGTTATCAGTAACCAGCAAGAACAAGATAAATGGACACATAATACAGACTATGGTATTTAAGACAATGATGCCTTAATAAATACCAAAAACAGTGTCTGTCATACACATTTTTTCAAGACCTTAAATAGCAGAACAAGAATCAGATTCTCTAACGTACATTCTAAAATTTAATATAGAATTGTGACTCAAATAAAAGTACCTATTTAAAAAAGGTACTTAAGCAGAAAATACAGAAACTCTTTCTTGCACAAATTAATTTACCTTGCAAAGTTTTTGAATCGTCTACAGCATTTAGCAAGTATATACAATGGTACAAAATTAGGAGAGATTCACTACAGAATCGTTTTTAAAAAAAGGTAGACTTTCTATAGCACCACGGGAAATAACTTTATATGAATAGCGTATAATATTGCGAAATAAATCTATATAACATATTTTATTTTGTAAAATATAAGGCAGGAAGCTTCATCCTTTATCTTGAACAACACATGTATAAATTATATAACTCTGAGAGAGAGAGAGAGAGAGAGAGAGAGAGAGAGAGGACAGACAGACAGACAGACAGACAGACAGACAGGCGTGAGGAAACACCTGGCAACAATAACTACCTCATCGGAAAATATTTCTCTCTCTTTCTCTCTCTCTCTCTCGCTTTCTCTCTCTCTTTGCGATCACATCTTCAGATCTTTACGCTTCATTATATGGTAAAATCATGTCCTCTCCCTGATCGATACCCACAAGCAACTTAATTAACTCCTCCTATCCCCCCCAGCCCCTCACTTCCTCTCTCTCCCTCTTCCTTCTCTCACTTCTCTCCCTCTCCTCCCCTCCCATTCCCCTCTCCCCTGCAGACAGTGGTCAGTTGGGGAGCCACGCTATCAGCAAGCGATTGGTCACTGCTTTCCAGAAGAAAATCAATTTCGTGATTGCAATCTAAAAAAAATAAAAGTTTGCTTGCGACGAAACGCTCTTTTAAAAGTTGCAATTTTTTTTTTAATATGTAAGATTTTTTTTTGTGATTTTTTTTTGCTTGTGACTCGGGCATTTAGTAAGCAAAATTGCGTATTTTTTTCATTTCATTCTGATTTATTTTCAGTAGTTATTTCGCAGGCGTTCAATAAACTATTAATTTCACACTGGAATTTGAAAGATATCTCTCTCAGGGTCCGCTCCGAGTTGTGAAAGAGGCGTAAACATCGGCGAAAGCAAACGAGAGGAGAGTGACGTTCAGGAATGTACCACAAGGGCTGGCAGAGGCATGTTAAGCACGTGATTGTGAGCCTTATGAATGTGGTGGGTGATCTCGACCAGACCACGTGTTCCTGAGCGCTGACTGGTCGGGGAAACTCCCGTGTTTGTTTACATTTTAGTGACGCTGCGGCACGGCTGGCATCCCTGATAGAGAACAACAAGGCTCCCTCTAATGATTACACCTTATTTCCTATACGTTTCCTTGTTCTTATTTTTCCCTACACCAGATAACTTTATATATTTCTATTAGGGCCTAATTTTAATGTTTTTTTGTTTTGTTTATTTTTACGAAATTTTCAAGATCTGTAAAACTTCTTTTTTAGTTGTGACGCGGCGAGTATTATTTTATCATTGTCATGCTTCTTGGCAAGCCACTTTAGATATGTTTGTATTTTTTATGTATTTTTTATCTGGTTATTTATGTTATTTTCTATCTGTTGATAGTTGATTTGTTTGGTTACAACCCTATGGACAGCATGAGAATCATTTTGGCTGTATATAATCTGTTCATCACCTGTCCAGAATACATTAGTCCTTAAAATAGGGGTTAGAGTAAACTGTATATATACACACTGAGAGACATACTCCTCATGGTGTATATATCCTCCACAACTGCTGAGCACTTCCAAGATCATGAATTCCAAAATAATAGTATTTCAAAATTATATATTCCAAGGTTATATAATCCAGGATTATACATTCCAAGATTATATTATTTTTAGATTATGTTCTTCCAATATTATATATTTCGAGATTATATGTTACAAAAATCATATTGGAATCTCGAGAAATGTTACTCATAAACATGCGTAATTTGATATGACACAAAGGTTAAAATGTCATAAACGTTTACTATAAAAATTCTTCTACGGAGGATGGACAGTTGACAAGGTCCCTTATCCCTGAAGTCAGTGCGGTGTCTGGAACTCTTTGTAAAAGTGGGTCAAGATGAACATGTGTTATAATCATCTATATTCAACAGAAGAAGCCTGCTGAGGAGGTGAAACGCTTCGACAATGAAGATTCCAAAATGTTACACGTGTCTTATTCATCAACTAGTTGGTATTTAATGCCAGTTATGAGTTTCTTGAAGTTAAGCTGGTTGAATCTGGTATTTAAATGATGGTGTCAGGTTTAAGCTCTCACACCATCGTTTTTCTCGTACTGCTGTTGCACCTTCCACCATGTTTCTCTTGTTCTCTCTTATTCTATTCTAACGATTTTTTTAATTTCATTGTGTTTGTTTATTATTAAATTATTATAAATTTATCTAAAAGTATATTTAGTTGGATTAGGTTAAATTAAATTGCGCTTGTTACAATAAGGTCAGGTAAGTTTTCTAAGATTATTTTTCTAAGATTCCTTGCTCCCTGCATTTTAGTCGCCTCTTACGACACGCATGGCTCACGGAGGAAGAATTCTGTTCCACTTCCCCATGGAGGAAATAAACACCCAGAGGGGCGTGTGTATATATATGATTGCCTATGCAAGTGCAGTGTGCCTTAAGTGTACGTAGAAGTAGCAAGACGTACCTGAAACCTTGCATGTTTATGAGACAGAAGGAAGACACCAGCAATCCTACGATCGTGTAAAACAATTACAGATTTTACTCACTTGGCAGGACGGTAGTACCTCCCTGGGCGGTTGCTGTCTACTATCCTACTACCTCCTTTTTTCATAGTGGTTGTCTTGCATATATATATTATATATATATATATATATATATATATATATATATATATATATATATATATATATATATATATATATATATCTGAATGGTACATTATAACATATATTAACATATTGATAGAGTAGTTTTGGAATTTCCACACATTTAGATATTACTTTTTGTTAACTAAGAGTAGCAAGTGTAGGGAACAAATGCGTAGTAATCAGGAAACAAGGGTCGGGAAGCAGGGAGCATGAGTAAAGGGACCCTCATATCTTAGCTTCCTGCTGGTTAATGTTCCTTGAAGAGGGGTGCCTTGATGCTAGTAAAGGACTCTTTATCCAAGGAATTGGAGCTACCTCACCTTTCTCATGTCAAACTTAATTATATCCCTTTCCTATTACGGTATATGATCCTGACAGATTTAGCGCTTTCTGTTACTATGATAATAATAATAATAATAATAATAAATTATTATTATTATTATTATTATTATTATCATTATTATTATAGATAATGATAAGAAGAAGAAGAAGAAGAAGAAGAAGAAGAAAAAGAATGCTGGATAATGTTGTATCAGGTGTGTTCTCCAGTTTATTCACCTCGTCTGCTGACCTAAAACTGAACGAATATTTAATAGTGTTCTTACAGCTGCTCTTCTGTCCTGGTCCCCATGTTAAAAAGTCTGCTTATCCAAACTATCTGTATCACGGAGCATACACTGTTGATGATACATTTGCAATCGAGTATGAGTGCACTGTAGTCTCATTATAAATAGTAGAACCAACGATAGGACAATGAAAGCTGTTTTTGACAAGGTTGTCAAAAATGGCTTAACTTGTTCTATTGCTGGTGATAATTTTACTGTACCTCGGGAGACATGCTCGTCGTGTTGTTTACTCTCAGGGTCTTCTCGTTATCTGATTCTTTGAGTTGCTGCTTCCTTCAAGGGAAAGGGGGGTGCCTTGATACTCGAATTATTCCTGATTACCTCTCACCTTACCCATTCTACAAGCTATGTATGACCCCTACGGGTTTAATGTTTCCTCGTAGACTGTATAATTAAAATATGAGTTTCCTCCTCGTCTGTGTTGTACGCTGTCTCTTATCTTCTTCCTTGTTCCTTTGTTTATTATTATTATTATTATTATTATTATTATTATTATTATATAATATTATTATTATTATTATTATTATTATTATTATTATCAGGTAAAAGCACCAAACTGGTAAGGGTGTCTAAAGAATGGGACGTAATCAGATTTGATCCAAGGAAGGATAGGGATAGCTCTAATTCATGGGCTCCAGATCCCTTTGTCTGCATCAAGAAACCTCCACTGAAGAGTCCTTTTTCATCAAATTGCATTATCTGGGGGTTGAGTCCTAGTAGCCACTTCTTTCAGCCTCCCATCAACGTGTTTAGATCCTCGTTTGTGTTGTCATCACTGCCATGACAACCAAACTACCACCATCCGAAACTACCACCTACACTTCCACCACCATCAGTATTTCTTAAAACTAAAGAAACCATTATCGCCATCTACACAATTCAAGTAACACCACTCACTACGCCACCACTATCACTACCACCACTAAAAACAACAACCATCATCATCACCAACACAGTCCAGCTGCCACCACTCACAACTACCATCATCTCGATTAACAACAGAAACACCATCACCACCACAACCCCTACTACAGCCACCCTATTCTCCCCCACCCCAACCACCCCATCACTCCCATCACCACCCACACCCACCAGCTACAACTATCCCAGTAAACTACCACCAGCACCACTACCCTTATGACTGCAGTCACCAACAATCACTAACCACCAATCACCACCCTCACTACCACCACCCCACCATCTACCACTACCACCACCACCACTATCAGTGGTCACCACGAGCCGGGCAGATTACCAAGGCATTGGTCGGTTTAACTGATGTGATTTACCACCATAATTACCCCCATCTCCTGATTACCTGGTCACCTTCCAGCAATAATCTGATTGTCTCAGCCTCCTCATCTTCTTCCTCCTCCTCATTTTCCTCCTTCATTTCCTTGTTACTTCCTCTACACTCTTCTCCTTTCATTATTCATGTTAATTATTATTTGTTCTTCCTCTTCTTGCGCAACAGCGTAAGAAGAGGAAGAACAAATAAGAATGCACTGCTTTCTTATTTACACTGCTTTCTTATTTACATTGCTTTCTTATATACATTGCTTTCTTATGTCTTATTTGGAAGAACAAATAAGAATGCACTGCTTTTACACACTTCCTTCCTTCTCATTAATAATATTTACTGCATCTTAATATTTACTGCATCTTAATAATTTTTACTGCATCTTAATAATATTTACTGCATCTTAATATTTACTGCATCTTAATAATATTTACTGCATCTTAATATTTACTGCATCTTAAAATTATTTACTGCTTCTTAATAATATTTACTGCATCTTAATAATATTTACTGCATCTTAATATTTACTGCATCTTAATAATATTTACTGCTTCTTAATAATATTTACTGCTTCTTAATAATATTTACTGCATCTTAATAATATTTACTGCTTCTTAATAATATTTACTGCATCTTAATAATATTTACTGCATCTTAATATTTACTGCATCTTAATAATATTTACTGCTTCTTAATAATATTTACTGCTTCTTAATAATATTTACTGCATCTTAATATTTACTGCTTCTTAATAATATTTACTGCTTCTTAATAATTCATACATAATATCACACTTACCCGAGTTACTCTCTTTTGGTGAATATGACACATGTGCAACACTAAGGTGTCTTTATTCAGCATTGAAGACACCTAGGTGCTGCACATGGGATTACTCATCGACTTGTCGGTAATGCTCATCATTTACAACACATTATTCACTTTTTCTCAGCGTTGTTCACCGATAATGAGTTACGTCGTTGGCTTTAGTTATCACTTCATGCTTTCCTCAGGTTTTTTTTTTGTTGTACTTTCAAAAGAATTTCGTTTTCGTTTCGTTTTTGTTACTTTGTTTTTTATTATTAGGTTTATGGCAAATTTTATTGCATCGTTATACTACTACCACCACAACTACAACTACTATTGCTACTACTACTACTACTACTACTACTACTACTAATAATAATAATAATAATAATAATAATAATAATAATAATAATAATTATAATAATAGTAATAGTAATAATAAGCTGTGTAAAATGCTATTTGCCAGTTTTATTAAATATATTGTGTCCTCTGTAAAACTAGAGAATGCCTCTTCTGATAGGTTTCAAAACCTGTGTAGGTCCCTAATTACCATTTTATAAAAGAAAATGGGAAAACTAAACTAATGGATTTGATAAGATAATTTATGAATGCTTTATTCAACTGGCTTCAAACCTACAACCCAATAACTTAATAATGCAACATCTAAGCGGCTTCCAATTTAATGTTCGAGCATTATGAAATATTGATTTATAAGAGATAACTACAGAAACTGTTAAAGCTGGTCTTTCTTGGGTGAAAGTTTGTGACTGGTGCTGGGCTGTGTATGTCCTAAGTTGACCATTTTTATTAAAGAAACTGAGACATTGTTTTCTATGTGATAACTTGTGAACGGCTCTTCCCTTCACTTAAAATCTTCAACGGAAATATTTAACTACAATTAGTGCCAAACACAGTGGTAGAATTACTTTACCATTAGGATTAGCTTTTGTTTTATTATTAGTGATACAGTATGTCTGGTCTTAGTATGAAGGATCCTGGGAACCAATACAGCTCTAATATATTTTTTTACATAAATCCGGCGAGTAATTATCAGACAATGACATATATGCCAATTTAAGCGTAGTACATTGTTAATTAACGGTTACCCTCGCCATCACCTATTCTCCCTCTTTCTCCTCCTCCTCCTTGCCTCAATACCTCACCCCACCCTACCTTCGTGTTCTTCCCTCTCCTTGGTTTCTTCCTCTCCACAACTCCCAAATCTTCTTTCCTTCCCTTCCTTCAGGTGCATTACTCCTTCCTTCTTTTAGCCTCCTTTCTATCTCGCTCTTTCCATTCAACTTTTTTCTTGCTCATTCATTCCTCCTTAAATGTGTCGGTCTCCCGCTTCCTTATTACTCCTTCCTTGTTCTCTTTTCCCTCCAGCTATCTCTTTCCTCGTTCCTCTCTCCTCTCCCTTTCAGTTTTATTCATTCTTTGTAATATCATACCTCTCCGCCCATCCCTAATCCCACCATTCCATTCCTATTAATTCCAATCCATAATACTTTCCATTCCTTCTATTCCCTTTCTCTTCCTTTATCCGCCCAACTATCCTTCCCATTCCCTTCATCCGCCCACTTGCCTTCCCATTCCCTTCATCCGCCCACTTGCCTTCTCGTTCCCTCAATCCGTTTACCTACCTTTTCCCTTCCAATGAATCATACCCAAGGGAAGGGCTATGGGAACGCTTCTACACTAAGAAAAGCAACCTATTAGGAATACGTGGAAATTCACGAGAGTATAGTGGGAGTTCACGAGAGTACAGTGGGAGTTCACGAGAGTGCATGGGAGTTCATGAGAGCGCATGGAAGTTCATGACTACATGAGCGTTCATGAAAGTTCATAGAAGTATATGGACTATGAAAGGCAGTCTTGCGTGTTAGGAAGTTAGTTAGTATTAATAACCTCAGTGGGTTATTAACCCAGGATAAACAAATCTCAGGCGGTTATTAACCTAGGATAACTTACCTTCAAACGGAAACAAAGCCTTATTTTCTATGGGGCTTGCTAGTTCCTCACATCTAGAGTACGACCCGCAGCAGCCAGCTAACTTCTAGGTACTTCGGTTAACAAGGGCTGGAAGCGTAAGGAGATTTGCCAATTCGTCTCCCCTCGACAGGGAATTAAACTCGGGTCTTTTCTGTTGTGAGTCAAATACTCCACCACCGAGAATAGACTATGGCCTCAAGGTTCCACCATCATCTGTTCAGGTCTCTAATAAGCTTAACAACAGCAAGACACATATGTGGTCAGTTTTTTAATGAGTTTCATCCCAGCACCGGCACGCCGGAGGTTACTTAAAAACCGAGCAAGTCATCAGATGACCAAGACTCGCCACAGAGAGACAGTGAGATTAGATTTTTTTTTCCCCTTAAAACAAGTTTCTTAGGCAGGTTTACTTATCCTGTGAGTAAACATAACACCATGAAAGCAGTATAGTTGACACGCCTTTGTCCATACCGACTCCACTCTTGGCTTTTACAACATTCAGGTATCACCACCTTTACAAATTATTATTAACTTTAAACAACATCCTCTTTCTGTTTCCTTCAAGATCCATCAGCATTCACATAACTGTCGTATAGGAGAGTGAACACTACATCTGAGAAGATACACGAGACTGTACTCGTTTCGGTAAGGGATAGGGATTTAGCACTCCCCTTCTATCACCCACTCTTTTCCTCTCCACTTCTATTCAATCACTCGTCAAAAGAAAAAAATCACAGTGACGAGAACATTCGTTCTGTCTCATTCTGTGGTTTATCATGTGTCCAATATCCACAGACTGGATCACTGTATTCTCGAATAGATGTAAATTTTCTTGGTAGCATGCAAAGAATAAGGTATAGCTAACTGACCGACAACAAATGGTTTGCATAAATAAGGAGAAATCAGAATGAAATTGAGTGAGGTCAGTGTTAGTCCTCTTGCTATTCTTAGTGTACATTAGCGAAATACATGAGATAACTAGCAACATAAATGAGTTTAATGACAACATCAAATTGAGTCTAAAGACAAATTTAAAAAAATAATACAATGCAACTTCAGGAAGACTTAAATAAGATTTTATTGCTCTTTGCAAAGTGGCAAATGTAGTTTAGTGTGAACAAATAAAAGGTTCTAATTCTGAGAACAACTACAAGGTCCTAATTCTGTGAACAACTACAAGGTCCTAATTCTGTGAACAACTACAAGGTCCTAATTCTGAGAACAACTACAAGGTCCTAATTCTGTGAACAACTACAAGGTCCTAATTCTGTGAACAACTACAAGGTCCTAATTCTGTGAACAACTACACGGTCCTAATTCTGTGAACAACTACAAGGTCCTAATTCTGTGAACAACTACAAGGTCCTAATTCTGCCACATACGATTTGCAGGACTTGAGTCCTGAAGGTGGGAAGTATAGTTCCTGCACTCTGAAGGAGGGGTGGGGATATTGCATTTTGGAGGGGAATCTGAAATGTAGTATCGGACCTCCTCTGGCAAGACAGTGACGGAGTGAGTGATGGTGAAAGTGTTTCTTCTTTTTCGGGTCACCCAACTTCAGTGGAGACGGCCGGTGTGTTAAAACAAAAAAATGTAAATTCTCACTATATGAGATAGAACTTAATTAAATTTCCGAATAGCAGAAATATGGACCAAAATCAACAGTGTATAAGTATCCGCAAAGCACTCAAAAGAATGGTTGACTTCATAATGAGAAGTATAAGAGAAATATTAATAATACCCTTCAATAAAACTATCTGAAAACTCTAGAGCACCTAATTTAGATGATGAAGAGCGGGTTCTAATGTTTATACAGCAGAATGGACAAACATGTGATGAAAAACACACAAAAAAATATTGTCGTGATCTATTCCTTCTGTCAGAAACCTTTCCTTCACAGATAGATTACGAGACCTGTATTTTCTTACGAAACTCACAGGAAAAGTCGGAATACACATGGAAGAAAAAAGATGAAGATACAAATAAAATGTTGAACATAGCAAACACAACGCTGAAGTCAATATGGACACATTCTCTTTTAAAATTAAGACATTCAGTAGGTCAGTACTTATATTTAAGTGGAACAGGTTGTCAAGTAGCGTCCCTGAGGTAAGTGCTTTGACTTGCTTTAAAAATAGGTTAGACAGATACGTGAGAGTAAATGGTTGGGGTGTGGGTACTAGACTTGTGTCGCATGGGCCAATAGGCTTACTGCAGTGCTTCTTTGTTCTTGTTCCTGTTTTTAAATCGTTTACCTATGTTTTACTTTCTCAATTCCTTCTTGTTTTCATCTTCCTCCTGGGTATTTTCTATCTCTTCATCCCACTTTTTTTATGCCTATTCTATTTTTCGCGTAATTTTTTTCTCCAATTTTCTCATCATCCTTTTTTCCCATATTATCTTCATTCCTTTTTTCCTTTCTACATTCTCATCCTCTTTCTCTTTTCCTCCTCTCCGTTTTCCTCCGCTATTGCCTCGTCCCTATTTTATTTCTTAATATTTCTCTTCTTTGGGCTCTTCCTCAGCTTAGTTCTATTTCTCTGCCTTGTACTATTCTTCAACCTCGCCTTGTTCCTCATATTCCTCCTAGTCCACCTCTTCCCCTTCTTCTTAATCCTCATTCTCACCAGCTGCCTCTGACACTGGACACCCCTAAGTTACCGACTCAACCGGTTCTCACCCTTTATACCCACCGAGGGGAACACTGACCCTCCCCCTAGTCTCCGGAGACCCTTTCCCTGTCCCCTCTAGTAAAATTCTCTAGAAAAACAACCAACACCATGCCTTTGGTACCTCTTGTAAGCAGGCATTCTCCCCTTTCCCCTCTTTCTAGTGCCTCGTCAACCGGGTGTGTCAAACAAACACACCACCAGCGAGAAGAGAGAGGGGAACCAGGTCAAGGGTCAGGGAACGAGGGGAATGGGAGGGAGTTTTGCGAAGAAGGGACGAGAGGAGGGCTTGAGGGTGGGCTGTGGGGATCTTTCTTGGTGTCTACTGGACTTGGATGAGCTGTGAAAATATATGATCAGCGGCTTGATGTAGAAGATAGATATCTATTTTGTTGGAAACATATCGATAGGCCTATATTTTTCTAGCTAGGATCACTAATGGGACTGATGAGTTAGACACATGTGCAACAGTTAGGTATCTTAATTCCGAAACGTTTCGCCTACACAGTAGGCTTCTTCAGTCGAGTACAGAAGAGTTAGCAGAAACAGTAGAGATGTGAAGACGATGTAATCAGTCCATCAATCTTGAAGACGTAGTTTTGAGGTGGTCAGTCCCTCAGTCTGGAGAAGTGTTTTGCTCCATAGTCTGGAACAATGTTCCAGACTACTTGTAGGAGAAACGTTTCAGAATAAAGATACCTAACTGTTGCACATGTGTCTAACTTATCAACCTGTCGGTACTGTATACTATTTTCATATTCACTCATCACTAATAGGATTGGTGACGTTCAATATTTCCCTTATGGGGTATGTTTTCTCACAGGATGGGTGGCATTTATCAATATTGCTGTTATGGTGCTATGTTCAGTCACATGGTGAGTGTCACTGCCAATATTGTCTTTATAATGTCTCATCAGAATAGTTTATTTATCTGGAGTCAGGTAGACTCCTCTGAATGAACATTATGAAGTGAATATTGGGCAGCCCAATTCATCCAGGAATTGGCACTTTCCAGTGCTGTTTATAACCTGTTTAATAACCTAGTTATTTAGTTTGTGTGTAGGGTTCTGAAGAGGGATGGGAATCAGGCAACATAGGTTCCAATCCATTGTAAAATAAGTTGCTTGTTAAAATATGCTTGAGACCTTTTCAAGTGTAAATTGCACTAGTAAAAATTCCTGTGAGAACTTACTAGTTCATCGAAGAAAGAAAAAGATCCTGTGAGGTAATCTGAGCTCACCCAGAGACCTGCCCTGAGGACTACAGACATATTTCAGCGGAGATAAAGGTGGGGAGAGGGGTGAAGCCACTGTGACCCCCATTTTAGGTCAATTCCGCTGATAAAACCAACTCTAGTATGTTTCCAGACTAACCAATTCAACAAAGAAATTCCCCAATTCAACCTACCTTCTGTCATCGTAGAACAAGGTCAAACACAATGACATGGTAAAATTTCTGAGGGTACGATATTCTTTTGAAAAACAAGATCACGTGCTCAGTTAGTTAGGATAAGCAGGTGTAGAGCTTCGTGTTGTGCAGGTGTGGATTAATCTCTTGTGAGATACTACATTACATGTCTTCTTAAAGTCGAAGAAAAATGCTGTCCATTTATTCAGATGTATGGATAGGTTTAGAGGCAGGTGTGTGCGTATAAATACGAGTTTGTACATATGTGGACGCGTAGATGGTGTTTAAGTTAGTAAAGACATGTGTGCGTACTCATAAATGTACTGTGTGTGTGTGTGTGTGCAAGGTGTGGAAGTTGTCTGCATAAAGACGTTAGATGTCTCCGTAAAGGGGAGGGTGTGAGCCTGAGTTAAAAATTTAGATAGTTGGAGCTATGAGGAAAAGGGGAAATGGTGTATAAATCTTGAGCGAGTCGCTATCAGTGGACTATTTTTAGAGATGGTCCGAGCGGCCAGTGGCAGCCAGGAGGAAGAGGGAAGGAAAAGAGGAAGACGAAAAGGAGGGGAGGAAGAATGATGGAAAGAAAGGAGAGGGAAAAGGGATAAGATGAAAAGCTAAACAAGGAAGGTGAATAGCGAAGGTGCTAAAGAACATGATAGACATACAGATATAGACAGAAACAAGCAGAAAGGCAAATAAACAGACGAAAAAATAGAGCCAGAGATACAAACAAAATTTTAATTATCCATATGTAATGCTGGATAAGTCGGGAGTGACTTACAAAACTGCACAAACAGGTTCTCTAAGCATTTGGTAATTGTTTCCATACTTGTCTTCCCTTAATTAACTATGTTGTGGAAATACCGCTGAACCTGCATAATTATGGTATATACTAATTGTTCTTTTCTGACACTGAACCTTTGAGATGTCTAGATGGGTAATCCAGTAAGTGCCACTCTGTAACCAATAATAATGGTAGGCGCCGATTCCATGAATTCCCAAAAAACATGTAAATTAATACGGTTATTGAATATTTTAAATCAGATTTATTGCTAACAACATGTGTTCTTTAAGAGACGAAGTCACCTTTGCCATTCACGTTGTCAGGGATGCTGGAAGGATGATTCCATAAAATAGAGATTACAGGAGTCTGTACATACCCCCCTTTCCTTTCAGAGTCCTCTTCATTATTAAATAAAATAAAAATGAACTTCACAAAATTTTTAGACTCGATAAGCATACATTTATTTTGGGTAGGATTCTGAGAACATCAACCAAAATAAATTCTTTCACCAAGTTATATGAGGTGGTAGATCATGATAATGGATCATCCTTGCCCAATTATTTCTGCTTATAGTTATTCAGATAATATCTCTACTCACAGCTAAGACTACCTCTTCTAATGTCACAGGCCGACTTTAGTGTTCTTTTATCATGTGCACCTGACTTGTTTGCATATATAAGGGCTTCTTTCAGACTAGTTTAGTATCGCCTGAGGAGGGTCTCTACTTAGACCGAATACATATATATATATATATATATATATATATATATATATATATATATATATATATATATATATATATATATATATATATATATATATATATATATATATATATATATATATTTTTATATTATATTTTATATATATTATATATATATATTTATATATATATATATATATATATATATATATTATATATATATATTATATATATATATATATATATATATATATATATATATATATATATATATATATATATATATATATATATATATATATATATATATATATATATATATATCAAGAACGTGGAATTCTTATCAATGTTCCTTAAGACAGGGCACTCAAAATATAAAGATGTAAGCCCAGACGTTAAGTACTGAGAGAAAAAAACAAAATCGTGTTATCAGGGTGAAGGGGTCAAGCCACCGTCCTGGGTGTAAGTCTGGGATAACGAGAGTTGCAGTCATTGTGAATCATCGTACTTGTGGTAGTGAGTCACATTAGAAATTGTGTACTCAGTAAGATTGAGGAAGAAGATTCGCGTGAAGTTCCTTAATAATTATTGTATCGGAAACCAAAGAGGTAATAGATAAAGCGAAGAGAGAGACTCCAATTAATTCAAAACCTAGATGAATCGGAAAAAGAAAACTGGATGACGTTTCAGTTAGCCTTGGACCATTATCAAGTCTCGAGTAATAATAGTCCAGGACGGACCGAAACATCGTTCACTTTTGATTTTCGGTTCGTGGATCAATTATGAACAAAACCATACACGGTGTTGTGGCATTTATTCAACTTTTGCCTTCATGTCTTTATTATTTCCTAAAAGCATTTGGTACACAGGGCAGAACGCGATGCCTCCCACAATAATTAGTCAACATGGCATACGATGAATTCTAAACTGAGGTAATATTCCCAACCAAACGTTACATATTGGTATATACGCATACATTTACAGCTTTATAGCCACTTTCTTGAACGCTATGACAATCAATTAATCAACAAACTTTATTTCATTATATACAATGCGCTTATTACTCAATTAATAAAGGAAAATATATATATACTGTACCTAAACTTATATTATATGTCACTGTATTTTCTTCATAAATTAGGATATCACAAATCATAAGAAAAAATCCTAAATTTGGTTATAATAGATTAACGTTCCTGGAAGTTTGTGTATGCTTATGATTACGCGTTACAGTTCACATAATAGATATGAGGTGCACAACAAACTAGCCATTGCCGTCCTCAGATACATGCGGGGGCACAGTAAATTAGCCAGTACTGTCTACAGGACTGACATACGATGTACAATAAATTAACCACAACTGTCCACAGGATGGCTGGTACACAATAAATTAGCCGCTACCCTCCTCAGGATTGATACAGGATACTCAATAAACTAGCAGCTACCTGCTACCTAGAGTCTACCTGGAGGGTGCTCCGCGAGTCTAAGCTAGTCTACCTGGAGGGTGCTCCGCGAGTCTAAGCTAGTCTACCTGGAGGGTGCTCCGCGAGTCTAAGCTCCTGCGGCCCAGTCCTTGACCAGGCCTCCCGGTGTATCAGGGCCTGATCAACCAGGCTAATACCTGCTGGCCGCACGTACTCCAACGTGCCAACCACAGCCCGGGTGATCGGGTACTGACGACTCTACAGGATGGATAGGGGGTGCACAAGCAACTAGCGTCTACCGTCTTTAGGGCAGACATTGGGAGCATAGTGAACTAGCAGTTACAGTTCACAGGACGACTATGGAGTGTCCACTCTACTGGCCGCTTACGTATCAAAAAATCAATTCAATACCTTTATCAAGCATACATGTTTGTGAAAGATTTCAATTATAGAACGACACTCTCTTTTCACATTTCTGAAAGAGTTATCTGCAAAGGATTCCTTCAGGGGAAGGAATGGGCCTTGATCCTGGTGA
This sequence comes from Cherax destructor, assembly GCA_009830355.1. NCBI lineage: Eukaryota > Metazoa > Arthropoda > Malacostraca > Decapoda > Parastacidae > Cherax > Cherax destructor. The sequence goes on along the minus strand of WNWK01000083.1, from coordinate 862,697 downwards.
AGGGCTCTCAATCTAAAGATTTGAAGTTACTTTACCTCTTCTCGGATCATAATTATCTCCCATTTCCTAGTCGCTGTAAGACTCTTATGGGTTAGTGATTCCCAATGATAATAATAATAATAATAATAATAATAATAATAATAATAATAATAATAATAATAATAATAATAATAATAATAATAATAATAATAATAATAATAATAATAATAATAGGCAATGGTAATCGCTGTAATGGACAGTGTAAAGGGACGAGAGGAAGGGAGGAAAGGGAAGGGAAAGAGGGAAGGGAGTATGTTTTGCCTGCTGCCTGACTTGGCAAGGGGACCGACCCAGCACCTTATGAGTGAAATACCCTCCCAGCATTGGGTGCTCCCACCTCACCTACTCGACCCTACCCTGCTCAGCCCTGCCTCACCCTCCGCAGCCCTGTCTTGCCCTGCCACACCCTATTCGGCCCACCCTGCCCCAGCCTGACGGAAATGTGCCAGCTGCCGTAGCAAAACCTAGCCAGGTGGGGTCAGTGATCTTTACAACATTGAAAGAATGGCCGGAAGGCAGAGTGCCGACATTGTCTTAATAAAATTTCGCTCTGCTTTAAGTATTTTTTTTATTACCCAGCATTGAATGACGTGAAAGTTGCTATTGGGCATGGAATACACTGAATAAAATAAGAGAAAAATATATAGAATGTAAGTCACATTGAAAAAGGGGGTGGTGGACATCGTTCGCTTCCGCCACGGTGCCTTAGGGTTGAGAATCCCGGGTGGAGGCACCGTACCATCACACGCTCGGGGCGGCACTAGAGTTGGCACTGTCCGCTTGCCCACTAGACCACCCTGAAGATATGAACACAGCTATTCTGGTAAATACAACACGGTCTCTTGACGCAGCTCTGGTGTAACTGTCAGTCCTAAGATGACCGACCCTTCACGGCCCTCACACATGCCGCTGGGGAGGAGGAGATATTCTCTTTTTATTAATAAATCTCTTACCCCGAAAATCTGTGAGGAGTTTCTCTGAGTCTGGGCAAGTGTAAACATTTTATGAACGTTGTAACCAGAATCGATTTCATTTTCACAAAAACATGCTTGATTTTGATGAAGAAAATTACAAAATTTGTAAGGGTAGTTATAAAAGGATATTGAAATTGTAAACGCCTATTGAAATAGTCACGGAGGGAGTTGATATCTCCAATGATGTATCAACTATATGGGCTGTAATGTATTGGTTTTATAGTGGTATATTCACTGACAGAACGAGTGACACTTCCCAAAACTGTTTTTAAGGATGAATGCTCACTCAGAGAATGAGTGACACTGCCCAATGAACTTGCCCCTAGTGGCAAATCAAATATATAGGCATACATACTTATATATATATATATATATATATATATATATATATATATATATATATATATATATATATATATATATATATATATATATATATATATATATATATATATATATATATTATATATATATATTATAATAGCATAAGCATGAAATAATTAGTAATAATTTCTGCTTACGTCTTTAATTCTGCGGAGGCGCAGGTGGTTCTTAAGCTAATCAGGAAGAAATATTCATGTTTAAATTAGTTAACGAATTATAATATGGTTATATATATTAATAATATATATATATATATATATATATATATATATATATATATATATATATATATTAGTTACTTTGCAATATATTCACCATATTTAAATTCGTTAGTAATTTAAACATGAATATTTCTTCCTGATTATCTTAAGAACCACCTGCTGCCTCCGCAGTAATTAAAGACGTAAGCAGAAATTATTACTAATTATTTCATGCTTATGCTTATTAGCTAATTTATATGGCCTCAGCGAATCTTGTTAGCCAGAGATAACTGTCAGCTGATTAACCTGCTAGGCATACTTAGTTTGTACTTGGCTTCAGCCAATCACCACCCAAGATGACACTGCAGGCTAATTCCCCTCCCTAATGACCGTCTTGAAAATATAGTCATATTTTCCAAATAATTATCTGACAGAATTATATCATCAACTACTGTAAATTGTCAGTCCTCGATAATTATTGCATCTTTGCTAGGTGAGTCAGGCAAAACTGATAATTTTAGAGTGATTTTTTATGACTGATAATGTCTTTTTCTTCAATCTCTCTCCTTGAAATATTTCCTCAATAGCAGTAGTTACCAGAGAGACATGGCGGACGGAATTATGCTTAATGATTTCCTTTAGGGGATAGTTTGGTATAGTGATGTCAAAGGTTGTACTCTGCCAGCGAGGCTGGATGTTCTGATGTTATTTACGCTGGGGCAACACATCTGGATGTGTGGCTCTTCTGTGAGTTCACTTTTATTTAGTTGTTTCTTGCAATAAGTGTCCGGGGCCCAAAATTGTTCAACAGCCTCCCACCGTGCATAAGGAGAATTACAATTAGACCCCTGGCTGTCTTCAAGAGGGAACTGAACAGATGCCTAAAGTCAGTACCCGATCAATTGGGCTGTGGTTCGTACGTCGGATTACGTGCGGCTATCAGTAACGGCCTGGTTGATCTAGCCCTGATCCACTGGGAGACCTGGTCAAAGACTGATTCACGGAGGCGTTGACCCCCCGGAACGACCTCCAGGTAGACTCCAGAAATATATGTTATAAAAGTTCTCTAGAAGAAATGTATGTTATTAAAGTTCTCTAGAAGAAATATTATCTTCACCAACTAAAAGTCTTTCTTTTATGTTTTCCTCTCTCGTCCATCTCACGTGGTCCTTTTCTCCTCCTTCTCATCCTCCTGTTCCACGTATTATAATCTTCATTCTCATCTCTAGTGCATCATAATGCATCTCTGATTCTTCTCCTCATCCTCCTGCATCTTTTCCAATCTTCTGCATCTCTTATGATTTTTCTCCTCTTCCTCCTTCATCACATCCGATCTCCCTGCTCCTGCATTTTAAAATCGCTGTTCTCTTCACTTTTTTTTGTCTAACCTTTTTTTTATGCAAAACAAATTTATACCTTTATTGTAACCTTCCCCCATCATACATCACCTATTTGACTTCTGCCTCCACTTCACCCTCATTACTGTCTACGTGACCTCATTTCCTTCTCCACGTACTCTTACTTTCTCTTCCACCTCACCTCACTTCCTGCTCCACTTCATCTCTCTTCTTCCACCACCTCACCAAACTTCCGCCTCTACTTCATTTCACTATCTTCGCGGTTCCCGGAGGCACCAGGGTGGTGTGGGACAGCGGCTGGCCGATCCCCGCACCGCCCTTGAAGATCTTGTTGGTCTCCACACAAGATGATGTAAATCATCTTATCTGAGACGAGGGCGTCACTCAGCCTCGCTCACGCTCTTTGTGTCTCCCGCCACCACGCTGCGACTAAGATCATGTCTCTCCTTCAAGATGTTTTCCTCTAAATATGTCATATATCCCAGGAAGAGGTCGAGTCGGGTGTCCTAGTCACGTTTTCTTATCCCCTTGAAGCCAAGGTGTGTCAGGTGTGTAATAATCTAACTGTATTTACAGGGGTTTAGCTCTAGCTTCTAGGCCGCCAATTAATTTTTGTTCGGTAGATGTGGTTTAATCGTTTCACATCTGCCTATAAAACAGTGGACAGTTACAGTCGACGATAGTTTTAACTTAAAACTCATGGAGTGCACGAACGTTCACAGATCTTCCAGAGTTCCAAGATTTTACGAAAAGTAATTATTTCAGAAGGCCTTCTGGCTCACACTTGGCTGGCCGACTAGGTTCACTTGCAGAGGTTGCCTTTCTTAATATTTATACAGGCCTAGGCAACAGACCTATATAAATATTAACCTAACCTGATGTAACCTAACCTAACTTAACCGAGCCTAACCTAACCTAACCTAACTTAACTTAACCTAACCTAACCTTACCTAGCCTAACCTAACCTAACTTAACCTATCCTAACCTAAGATACAGATAACATCATTTTAATTTACAGGAAGCTATCACAACTTAACGTTGGGTTCCTCTAAAGAAAATTAACGAAGGAAAATCAGAATAAAATGTATTAATAAAATAGCATGTAAGGAAATGGTGAGAGTAAGAGAGCACGAAGCTTTACACATGCGTAGCAAGGTACTGTGGCACCCCGTTGCCTAGACCTATACAAATATTTAGAAAGGCCTCCTCTACCAGCCAGCCTACCACAGAGCAGACCAGAGTGGTCAGAGTTGTGGGTAACTGCAAGTTTAACGACAGAGTTCCTTGAGATATCTAAGTGTTTATTGGGTAAACTAAGAGTCTTGATTGACATAAGTGTTCTGAGTCGCTCATATGTACACTGCATTCCTAGTGCAAGTACTGAGCCACTTATGTGAATGCTGATCACTATTTTGAGCACTGAGTCCCTCCTGTGAGCAGTGGGAAATGAATTCATTTCTATTCTTGTAGCTGAACCAGTAACTCAAGGAATATTTAACTTATAGTATAAAAGAAAATATGGCAGTTTTAAGATAATAATAATAATAATAATAATAATAATAATAATAATAATAATAATAATAATAATTATTATTATTATTATTATTATTATTATTATTATTATTATTATTATTATTATTAATACTAATTATCATGACTATTATTCCATTATTTTTAGCAGTGTCTCATCTGAGAAGACTTACATAAATGAGCAAAAAGTTAACGATGTGGCAGAGAATATACACCTAAAGGTATATATCACTTAGCGTATATATGCATAAAAAAACACGGAACGGGTGAGGTTTGAACCCATGGCGAGTTTAGCTTCTATGACGGTACTCAAGAGTTTGTTCCACACACCCGCAACTCAAGAAATCATCAAGAATAACGCCTATTTACCATCAGAGGAAATGATCGAAAGGCTTGGCAGCAACCTCGGGTTTCGTATCTGTCTTTTCATTGATAACTAACCGTGAATTTGGAGATGAAACTTTAGGCGATGTTTCGGTCCTTCCTGGACCGTTATCAAATATCGACATCAAAATAAGAATATAAGAGCATGACAATAGTGGAGCACTGCAGCATGCTTACTGGCCCATGCTAGGCAGGTCCAACTCGTACCCCACTCATGTACCCTTCAAGCCTATATTTAAAGCTATCCATAGTTCTCACTTCTGGTCAGGGATGGATCGAAAAGACACAGAAAATTTCCACTCTATATTTTGGTCTAGTTGTGAATTGTTATACGTATAGTACTATGACTTTTATTCCATTTTCCTATGATTACCCCTTCCATCACAAAAGTAACTTGGAACCACTGAACCGACAGGACCTAAACTTTGATATGCACTTTTAAATGCTGGTACGAACATGTTCGTTTGGTGATCTGTTCATTTGAGACAGTGAAGGACGTGCCAGCTGTGGTTGGTTGGTGTGACAAGATGAACAACCCAACGGGTTTACACTTCTCTTTGCTTGGTATTGTATGTTCCCTCTTCGTGGTGCTACGTTAACTCACCGGCTTAGTGGCACTGACACCAATTAACCGGTTCCTCGTTAAGTTCACCCGCATGCACGCACACACACACTGGTGAACTGATAAGGTGGAGAGAGAGAGAGAGAGAGAGAGAGAGAGAGAGAGAGAGAGAGAGAGAGAGAGAGAGAGAGAGAGAGAGAGAGAGAGAGAGAGAGAGAGACGAGACAGAGAGAGAGATGGAAAATACTCAGGTTACTCCTGGAGGAAGAAAATGAATGTCCATACTTTCACGTAGTCCTGGTAATCCACACACTCGTGATCTGTCAAGACCTGATGAAGCTCTATACAGCTCGAAACTCTGTTCCAATAAAAGCTCATTCTGCAAAACTTATTCTTTTTTTTCACCATCCGTCAACCACCGCAACATGCACTGTATCCACAACTCCACTGCTTCACTCCCAAACACCTTACTCCATTACTTCACTCTCAAACACCTTACTCCATTACTTCACTCTCAAACACCTTACTCCATTACTTCACTCTCAAACACCTTACTCCATTACTTCACTCCCAAACACCTTACTCCATTATTCCACTCTCAAACATCTTACTCCACTGCACCACTTCCCTACACAAAAGTAGAGTAAGATACCTTTGCAAAAGTAGGTATCTTTATTACCGAAAAAGTTTCTTCAGTCAAATACAGAAGTAACTAAATACGACGAAGACAAGTGTCTCACTCATCTACCGGTCAGTAATGTATTCCATTATGATAATGATACGTTATACAAGAGCCCATGCTAATGGCTAGGAGTTTGAAACGAGTATCACATACACCAGAATTTTATGTCACTGTAATCTAATATAAAATGGATAATAAATTTGTCATTCATGGCTAGTTCATACCTCAGCTATACCATAAACCTTCCCCTTCTACACTCACCAATATATGTAATAAAAATAGGGAAACTCCTTATTTCTTAACAAGCCTTATTCAATAATACTTTATAATTTATATTACCTTTGAGTTACATAATAAATCGAAAAATCTTACCTAATTAGCATATAATAACAAAAAAATAACGCTACAGCCTACATTCGTTTCTAGTTAAAACAGGATGGCGATCACTTTCCCATACATCTAGGTCCATAACACATATTAGAGACCTGCTCAATATATCCTCTTACCTGTGAGGCCCAGAATAGTTCAGCTCTGCGTCTCCCGGCGCAGCCTATGCTGATCCAGGGTCCACCTTCACCCATTCGTCTCACTAAACTTAGCTTTTCTTTTCAACTGAAACCGATAACTTGAGGTTTTTCCTCTCTCGGTGCGAATCAGCAGATAAGCCTTTAAGAAAGTGTGCATTTTCGAGTCACATTAGATTTGGTAGAGGAACAAAGACGATGGAGAAGTATTTATAGTTATCAAGACGTAAGCGTCTTTCGATGGATTTTTTTTTGAAGGTGCATTATATCTCTATGGAAGGGATTTAAAAAAAAAAAAAAAAAAACAACAACAACAACAGGAGTTCACTCGCAGTGTGCGGCTGCTCTATTCTATATGATAGATACATTGTGGAATTCCATCAGTGTGCTGCTGCTCTATTTTCTATGAGAGTCACATTGCTGGATCAAAAGCTGGCTATGGTTTCCTGTCACTACACTCCATCACACCGGAAGGGTTGCATACGTGAGGTAATGAAATCTGTCAGCCTGAACTTAAAAACTTCAGTAGGACGATGAAGACATCGTCAAGCTTATCACTATAGTTCTCGCAGATGTTGGAAGCTTGAAGGGTTTCGTTGCTGCAAAACGCCGGAGTTACTGTTACGTGGGAATGGCCTAGCCAACACGCGGGGAAATATAATTTATGAAAGAGAGTATCAGTGTGGGGTGGGTGAGACCGGTCTGGGGTAGTGGGTGGACAGGTGGGTGGGACAAGACAATTGGGCGGCTAACTCTGGTATCGTATGCAACGTGCGACGGCTTGCTAAAGCCCGTGCTATCCACACTTCCCATTTTCCCCTCCTACCTCTTTTTGCCTCTCTTGTCTGCACATCCCTTATCTTCCCTCTTTATATTCCTTGTAATGCATTTACTTCAAATGTTGCATAATATAATGCCCGTATTGTATTCATATTAGTTTGCTCACTCACAGCATAAGTGGCACTACCCAATTTCATTGGTGTGTTTATTCACATAAGGCATGGCACTGCCCAATACTGCCTTTATGAAGGTACTCTCACTCACACCACGAGTGGCATTAATCATTATACGAGAAAATGTAACTGATTCTGCTTCATAAAACACTTTTCTTTGACAAACCAATGTATAGTTGCAACTAAATTTACGTAATATATTTGGTGACCCTGGCTGGCCCTGGCTGGCTCTGGGTGGCTCTGGGTATCCATGATTGTCCTTTAGATGGTAGTGTGTGTGTGTCTGTATAATAGGTGGCCCAGGGTGGTGTCCCGTGCTAACATACCTGAGGGCTCTGTGACATACCTGTTGACACCTGACACACTGGCATGCCGGCCACCTCCCACCCCAAAGCCGCTTTACACACCCACATCCGCCCACTACCTGTACCACACCCCGAACCAACGACACCCGCATATTTTCCTTCTCATATATATACATACATATATATATATATATATATATATATATATATATATATATATATATATATATATATATATATATATATATATATATATATATATATATGTATATGTCGTGCCGATTAGGTAAAACTGGTCAATTAGCAAGAACTCATCTAAAATTAAGTCCTTTCTAAAATTTTCTCTTATACGTTTAAAGATATTTTTTTCATTTATGTTAATGTAAGAATTTATAATTTTGTACCAAGAGAAACTTTGAAAACCTACATAACTTTAGCTTAACCCAACTAAATATATTTTAGATACGTTAACATTAATTTAATAATAAACAAACACAATGAAATATATTTTTCGTTATATTCAGAATGATTTTGGCGAAATTATTGCATACACAAATTTTCACTTGTCTTATATGGCAAGGTGAGCGTTGCTATTTAAGCCAAAATCGCAAGTTTTACCTAATCGGCACGACATGTATATATATACGTATATATATATATATAGTCGTGCCGATTAGGTAAAACTTGCGATTTTGGCTTAAATAGCAACGCTCACCTTGCCATATAAGACAAGTGAAAATTTGTGTATGCAATAATTTCGCCAAAATCATTCTGAACATAACGAAAAAAATATATTTCATTGTGTTTGTTTATTATTAAATTAATGTTAACGTATCTAAAATATATTTAGTGGGGTTAGGCTAAATTAAATTGCGCTTGTTATAATAAGGTTAGGTAGGTTTTCAAAGTTTCTCTTGGTACAAAATTATAAATTTTTACATTAACGTAAATGAAAAAAATATATCTTTAAACGTATAAAAATTTTTTTTAGAAAGGACTTAATTTTAGATGAGTTCTTGCTAATTGATCAGTTTTACCTAATCGGCACGACATAATATATATATATATATATATATATATATATATATATATATATATATATATATATATATATATATATATATATATATATATATATATATATATATGCTACAGCCCAGTGCCCAGCCGAATGAGAACTTCAGTCTTTACTACCCAGCACCCCAAATATGCCTGCTAGTCTTCCATGACAGGACTACGTTATATCCCTGAAAAAAAACAATATGCTGCTGGTGTGAGACTAAACTTGTGCATATTCTCTGACTGACTCCTTCATCCCATTTAGTGGTAGTCAGCAGGGGTGCTGCGGCAGATCACAAGGGAGGTAAAACACTTCAAGTATAGGCACTTCACCCGCCAGTACCACTTGGTTTCAATAGCATGAGAGATTCTTGACTCATTGGGAAACTATGCCATGGGATTTTCTCAATGAGGTAATTTCCAGGCACATCGAAGCCACAATTAATAATAATAATAATAATAATAATAATAATAATAATAATAATAATAATAATAATAATTATTATAATTATCATTATATTATTATTATTATTATTATTATTATTATTATTATTATTATTATTATTATTAATATTATAATAGAACTTGTATTCATAGGATATATAACGTATTTTTTTCCGCATTTTTTATGACATCTGATTACTATGAATTTGGGCCCAGGGCAAAGTTCATGGACATGCCATTAATGGCGTGTTCACGGTCAACACAGGTCAGGGTTTTACAAAATGAAATGCCAGATTTCGGCATCACGTTCATGGAAATTGAATAAATTGATTTAATCTTCCATTAAATTATCTCTGTTCAAGCTGGCGAAATACAATGATTCAAGAATGATGATAAGAAGGCGAAATAGAAGATGAAAAATAAAAAAAAATAAAGAAAATCCAAATTAAATAGGCATAAACGGAGTCTATTAAAATAATAAAGTTATAATAAAGAAACTATTAAATATTAACACAAATAAAGCTATGAGAACAAATTAAATATCACACTGGGACTTCAAAATATATACGCAGAAGAGGTAAGCAGTGTTGCAGGGGAATCAAAGGACTTTTCAACACTCCTTTAAAATGGTTATAATTATAACCATTATTTTTAAAGGGGTAGAAGTTGTGAATGTGGGAATGATAATGATACTGACAATAATTATGGTAATGGTCAAAAGGAAGGTGGTGATGTTAATGATTGTGGAAATGATGAAAGGGGGGGGGGGTGAGTGAAGGAGGGGAGGGGAATGGAGGGGGGAGGGGATATTCCCGAAGCGTGACCAGGCTACTTGTTCCTCCGAAGTTTCAGGTGTCAGGTGGTGGTAGGTGGTCTCAGGTGTCAGGTGGTGGTAGGTGGTATCAGGTGCCTCGCCATGCTGGTCTGACCACCTGACCCCCCCTCACTCCATCCCACCAACCCTCCAACAACTCCTCCATCACACTCTGATACTCCTCCCTCGCAGCTCATACTCACAACCCTTCCTCACAACCCCTCCTCACAACCCTTCCTTACAGCCCCTCCTCCCACCCTCTCCTCACAATCCTCCTCACAACTCTCCTCACACCCTCTCCTCACAACCTCTCCTCACTGCCCCTTCTCACACCCTCTCCTCACAACCTCTCCTCACAGCTCCTCCTCTAAATCCTCACAACACTTCGAAAAATTTAGACATTCTATAGGCTGCCGAATCCATAGAACTTTAATGTAACTATTCAGTTTAAACATAATACTGTAAACTCTGTTCTTTAAAAAAAAAAAAACTATGATAACTTTAATCTTGAACAAACTGGGAAGTTACTGGGGACACTGGGCTAATTTCAAGGAATTTCTTCCATGTAATTACATTGCCCAACAAAATATTGAAATTTATCGTTAATTCAGCATTATGCACAAGACATTTAATATTTCAGTTTGAAAGTAATCTTGCCACTCCTATTAGGTTAAACAGCAGAGTTGAGAGTTGATTAACTGCATAGTCTACTAGCACGGGCCGGTCTTCTTTCTTCTTGTGATTAAACTTCATCTCTGGAAGTCACCTTACTCAGGAACCTAAAAAAAAAATTTCCTTGATTCTTCATCTTAACTTCTCTGGAGATGTTTATGGGTAAGCACGTGAAAGTGCTCAGGTATTCCTGTTTGTTATTTTTCACTGTGGTTTATATAAGTACGTTTATTCTCTTCTCTGAGGATGAGGGGTACACAGTCCAGTTACATATATAACGTGTGCGTGTGTGTGCAACACTTGTTCAGCACCTGTGACGTTACACTTCTCGACAAAGCCACATGTGTGTGTAAATGCATCTGTCGGTGAGTTCTTATATGTGCGTGCAAATGTGTACGTGAATGTTTTCATGTGTGCATGTATAGGCTATGCATAGATATGACATTAGTTTGACACTAAAAACCCAACCCTCACCTTGTTATTCTCAACCTTAATTCATTCACTCTCTTCCCCTCCTCCTCCCTCCCCCTCTTCATCTCCTATCATCTCCCTCAAACTCCTCCCTCCTACTGTCTCCCCGGAAGCCACCCCCCACTCTACTCAAACACACACACACATACTGTCAGCCTCAAAATATGACACATTAGAGTGAAATCCCTTGTTATCGATCGAGAAACTGGACCTTATAACGAGTAAAACAATAACTCCCACTGTTACTTCCTCTGCCATTAACCTGACACATCCGCCACTGACCCCTCTAATGACCTCCTCTTTTTAATTGGTGTCCCCAACACCTTTGTTACTTTTCGAGTGTTAATTGTCAAGAGTTTATGTCTCCTTTAAGTGTTATATTGTTGTAAGGAAAATGGTTCTAATTGTGAGCTGTTACGTTGGTATTTAAGATGGCGAATATAGTGTGTTGTTGGATGTTGTGGTGGGGAGATGGAGAACGGGAGTTTGAAGAAAAATCAGAGGAAGAGGAGATAGGTGTGTTGGTGGTGATGTTTTGTTTGTCTTAATTAGAGGTTGACCCGTTTAGTGGTTAAGCATCCGCTGGCATTCCTGAGCAATGTTTTCAACTCTAGCAAAAACAAAAGCTTCCTTTGTATTAGATTTCTAAGATGTTCTAAATACTAGATGACAAAGGTACGTGGAAAGTTATAAGGCGAACTAGCTGACATTAGGAGGAGTGGACATGGTAAAGGAAGATAGATACATTAGGCTAGGTAGAGCGGTGGAAGGTAAGTCGAGAAAAGAGGCTCTAGAAAGCAAAGTAAAATAAGATAGGGTCTGTTCCGATAGGAGGAAAGGGGTGAAATGCCATTGGAGGAGCAATTATTGTCAAGAAATATTACTTTTTTACAGTAGAAACATTAAAAAATTAATGTTTACTATGAATGAATGTAATTAAAAAGATTTTTTTTTTTTTTGCATTTTTTCAGAGTAACCCAAAGAGATGCCATCTATGCCTGTATCGAAGCAGGAAGTAATAGCCCGCCGGAGGCACGATTTTATTTAAGAATTCGTGGGTTTAGTCAAAGTATTGTAATTTTCATGGTATGAGTAATCAAAGAAAATCAGTTTCTTTAAAGATCTTTCATAGTGGCCCAGGGAGAAGCCTTGGCATCCCTGGAGCCCTTTTCTGGATCCGTCCCTGAAATAAGGGCTAGAAATCGAGAGGAAGGAAGACTCACAGGTGGAGGCAGATAGAAAGGGAAAGAGGCAGTAAAGGGAAAAAAACACACACATATATACATTATATATATATATATATATATATATATATATATATATATATATATATATATATATATTATTATATATATATATATATATATATACATGTATATATATATGTTATACAAATAATGTACACAGGCGCATACATACAATCGCCAAAGTTATGTCTGATGTTCGAGTCTCAGAACTGCTGTTGAAGCTTGTTCTTATGGCTAATTTCGTCTTTGTCCTTACCTTTGGGTCTGTCGGTAATGTATTCTAAGTCTTCTTGGCGACAGGCAATTATAACTATCATTCTAGAGGTCAGGCTCGAGAAGATTGTCTTTTTACCATTTTAAATTATATGGTAGAGAAAACTGGTTATGTATGTGTGAGTGTGTTTATAATGACGTGTCTAAATATTTGTGATAACGAGCAAATGGTCTCTGAATGTGACAAAAGACAAGTAATTTTCATTTTAAGGCGTCTTGATTTCGCTTAATGCGAGGGATTTTCGTTTAATGCGATTGACTCGTTAAATGCAAGTGACTTTCACTTATTGCAAGTGTCTTTCTGCTTATTACACTCCCTTAATATGAGTGTTTTTTCCTTCAATTAGCGCGATTTCCATTTAGTGTAAGTGAATATTATTATACACGAGTGGATCGTTTAACGAGATTGATTCATTCGGCGCTATTTAAGTTTTTAATAGAATGGATTTCGTTTAACGGGTTTAACTAAGATATTTAGATAAGGGAAGAATTGTGAGGGAGATGCGCTTCTAGGCGAATGATTGTAAAATTTTGATGCCACAGTAGCAGACATCCAGTGTCTGTGAATCCAGGTAAGTGATCACGCTTGTTTATGAGCCACTATTATGTTTTTAAAATTCTTCTTTACAAAAAAAACCACAGTATTTACTACACTCAACCTTTTTATACCTTCTACAGGCCTACGTACAACACACTCTTAATTTAGGCCTATTGAATCAACTCTATATGAGAGTTTTTTTTAGTTCTTTATGTGTCATCCTGACACAAACCACACTACTTTATCACACAAAGTCGACCAGTTGGTCTTAACAGGAACTGTTCGACGCAATAATACATGCACCACCCTCCTGAAGACTTTGTCTTATCATTTACTACAAAGGTTATAAGGTTTCTAAATTGATCATAGCAACCTAGGAAACCCAGAACTCATGCGTTCCCTCTTTCCACCAAAACATAGTAATGAAAAGAAAAAACACACACATTCACTGTCAGTCACTTTATAATTGCTTGTCCAGAAGTGCACAGGCATCACGGTCTCGCGTTGACCCACCGAACCGCAACAACCCCACCCGACTTATAATTCCGGCAACTCTGGTTCTGTTTTTGATGTTAACGTGTTTGTCAAGGAATAAATCTTGACACGGGTCTTTTTCATAAGATGACCCATTCTGTGGTGTCGGTCCTACGTCCGGGAAGCGGCATTAATGTCTAGAGACACGTGAGCGACCGCTGGCTTACCGGTGCTGGATACATTTGCCTGTTTTAGATTTCTCTTTGCTAACAATCTTTCAGGACATCAACCCACCCACTCTGAACTAACACCTTCACATATGCCTAATGGATGATTGAGACTCACTTTGTAACCCGCAAAACCTCTTTTTATCCTCTAAAGAGACATTTGCTTTTTTATTAGCCAATCAGCAACCCATTTAAAAAAATATGCCTTCTTTCATATTTAGGATTTCATACTATACACACATTACACATTTATCTCAGAGTAAGAACATAAGAACATAAGAAAGAAGGAACACTGCAGCAGGCCTACTGGCCCATGCGAGGCAAGTCCAAGTCTCCCACTGGCTTAAGCCAATGCCCCGACCCAGCCAGGTCAGGTTACATTCACTTAAGCAAGGAGCACGGCATCTGACCTAGTAGCACAAGCTAGTCAGGACCAACTCACACCCACCCGCACCCACTCATATATTTATCTAGCCTATTTTTAAAACTGCACAACGTTTTAGCCTCTATAACTGTACTCGGAAGTTTGTTCCACTCATCGACAACTCTATTACCAAACCAATGCTTTCCTATATCCTTCCTGAATCTGAATTTATCCAACTTAAAGCCATTGCTGCGAGTCCTGTCAATACTACTAGATATTTTTAGCACGCTATTCACATCCCCTTTATTTATTCCTGTTTTCCATTTATACACCTCAATCATATCTCCCTTAATTCTACGCCTTTCTAGAGAAGATTTCTGATACATGGGATCAACTTAGTCATCCTCCTTTGTACGTTTTCCAGAGCATTTATATCCATTCTGTAATACGGTGACCAAAAATGTGCAGCATAATCTAGATGAGGCCTAACCAAGGATATATAGAGTTGAAGAACAACCTGAGGACTCCTATTATTTATGCTTCTTGATATGAAGCCAAGGATTCTGTTCGCTTTATTGCGAACAGTTATGCACTGCTGTCTTGGTTTTAGATTACTGCTAACCAGAACTCCTAAATCCTTTTTGCAATCAGTAGTATTCAGATCTACATTATTTAGTATATATGTGGCATGGTTATTATCCTGTCCAATATTTAGAACTTTGCATTTATCTATATTAAACTGCATCTGCCACTTCTCCGACCACTGTATCAGTCTATTCAAATCTTCCTGGAGTGCTCTAATGTCCTCATTTGAATGAATTGGAAGGCCTATTTTGGTGTCATCGGCAAACTTGCTTATGTCGCTATTTATTCCCTCATCTATGTCGTTTATGTAGATTGTGAACAACAAGGGGCCCAATACTGACCCCTGTGGAACACCGCTTGTGACGCTTCCCCACTCTGATTTCTCCCCATTTATGCAAACTCTCTGCTGCCTATTTGTCAACCATGCCTTTATCCAGGAAAAAATTTCTCCTCCTATTCCGTGTGCCTTAATTTTCCTCAATAGTCTCTGATGTGGGACTCTATCAAAAGCCTTACTGAAGTCCATATACACAATATCATATTCATTACCATGATCTACCTCCTCAAATACCTTAGTAAAAAAAGTTATTAAATTTGTAAGGCAGGATCGCCCCTTTGTAAAACCGTGCTGAGATTCGTTGATTAATTTATGCTTTTCAAGATGGCTGCGAATTGCCTCGGCAATTATTGATTCCATAAATTTTCCCACTATGGAGGTTAGGCTTATTGGTCTATAGTTCGAAGCTAAGGACCTGTCACCTGCTTTGAAAATAGGTATTACATTTGCCATTTTCCACTTATCTGGCACCATGCCAGTTTGCAGTGATATGTTGAAAGATTAGCCATAGGTTTGCTAAGCTCCTCTTTACATTCCTTTAGAACCCTTGCATACAGTTCATCAGGGCCTGGGGATTTGTTAGGTTTTAATTTATCTATTTGTCTAAGGACCATGTCACTTGTGACCCTAATCGCGCATAGTTTACTATCATCCTGTTCTACATAATTTATTATTTCTGGAATATCGCTGGTATCTTCCTGTGTAAAAACTGAGAGGAAATAAGTGTTAAAAATTCTACACATTTCCTTATCACTGACGGTGAGCTGACCTGAGTGCCATTATCAAACAAATTTACTTCCTTAAGAAATAATGTCACGCAGGTTAGTCCATTTCAGACCCCCAAAAACACACTTTCACAAGCACTCACAATATTATACTTACACAACTGCACGATTTCCGAAATGTTCGCTAACCGGGGGTCCACTGAGTAGCATTACAATAACACGAGTAGTTTAAGTTAGAAGCAGTACTAATTTAGAAGAGGTAGTTCTAGCCCACACTTTCAATCCACTTCCCTTTCCTGTAAATACCATGCCATTTTTCAAACATGATAAGTATATTTTTTCCCCATTTTTTCATGCCTGCATTAGCTACAAGGAGCAGAGGATGGGGAGAGAGTCTTGTGTTTTTCTATCCTCAACTTTAGATACACGCAACAGTTTTGAATCTGAGTAGAAATAGATTGTTTATCACAGTAGATAGCATCGGTGTGGACTTCTAAGTCCTAAGCTCCCTGTCC
The DNA here is from genome assembly GCA_009830355.1 of Cherax destructor. Classification (NCBI taxonomy): domain Eukaryota; kingdom Metazoa; phylum Arthropoda; class Malacostraca; order Decapoda; family Parastacidae; genus Cherax; species Cherax destructor. The sequence continues at coordinate 846,057 of WNWK01000083.1, read as the reverse complement.
CGCATACTCCCAATGCATTTCTACTGAGTCTAGCCTCCTCCTCCTCCTCGCTGCAACACTCAGAAATCAAGTTTTACGTCCGTATAAATGCGTCAGCAACACTATATCCATGTTTGGACGCAGTGTTAAGCGTTGTTCCTTTTGAAGTTCTCAACACTCCTAGAACTTTTTTTCCCCTCATCTTCAGCTGTGCCCACCAGCTTCCCAGAACAACTCTGACTGCCCCACCTACGCCCAGACCCGCCCCCCTACGCCCAGGTCTGCCCATCTACGTTCACGCCCACTTACTAGCATCCACGCCTGAATCCATACACACAAGCCCGTCCACCTATGCTCACGCCTGCTCGTCTACACCCACACTTGTCCACTTACGATCACGCCCGCCTACCTACGCCCACGCCCGCGGTCCAGGAGTTCCTTAGGCGGATGCGCGACAAAGGGGAGTCGGGCGGGGCTCCACAAGTCCACCACCAGAACCTGCGACGGAGAAATCTCAGTAAATTGGAGGCTTCCTCTTCCGCCCAGACCAGCATCCTAGTCACGGGCGGCCGGGTGGTGGGCGGAGAGGAGTTGGCAGTGGGCAGGGAAGGTGGGTGGAGGAGAGTAGGCGGGAAGGGAAGCAGAGAGAGATGGGCGGCTTGTGATAGAAGTAGGTAGTGGTCGAGGAAGATGGGCGGTGGTCGAAGAAGGTGGATGAGGAAGGTGGGCGAAGGTGGTGGGTGGTTGGCGTGGGACGTGGGCGGTGGGGTGTCAGTGGAGGTGGCAGAGGGTGGGGTAGAAGTGGTGTGGACCGGGGGGAAGGTTATGTGTACCCTCTGGTAAGGGGAGGGGGAGTGCACCTGTGTAATTGTTGGGAGGCGAGGGAAAGGGGGTGAGGAGGGGGATGGATGAAGAGGTAGGGAGATGCAGAAGGATGGAGAGGGGGATGATGGAGGAGGATGCAGACGGGAAAATAGTCGACGAGGGACAGAGGGCTGGCGAAGATGGAGATGACGGGAAAGAGGGATGGTGGAGGAGGTATAGGGGAATAGTGGAGGGAGAGGGAGTTGATAGAAGAGGGAGGGGGTGATTGTGAAGGAGAGGGGAAAGAAGAAGCTCTAATACATGTGCTGGGGGAGGAGTGGTAGTGAGGGTTACATAGATCATTTATTCCCCATGTGATGGGGGAAGAGGAGTAGAGGAAATGACCTGTATGGTAAGGGAAAAAAAGGAAGTGTGTGGTGGGAGGTGTCAGGTGAGTGGTCACCTGTTACAGTGATTACTTTCTAACGAACCTGGGAACACCGGCACTGGGCCTCTACCCAATGCTGTATAACGTGGGGGGTAATTGCCCATAATGTGCGGAAACATGCATGACATGTGACTGCCCTATTTTGTATGATAGTTACATGGTGGAAACACTAGCAGTAGTGCATCTACCCTATTATATTTCCATGCATGGGCAGTATTTAAATAGGGGGTGCAAAAAAACCAGCCTTTCTCTCTGTCGCCACTGCTTCCTCAGGAGCTATGTAAAGTTGTAAGGTTTGCAATAGGCAAATGGAATGGAAAAAAAAACCGAGGTAGAAAGGCGGTGTAACTCTCGCTGAGCTGGCTACACCGGCTTCCTACCTCTGAGAATTTGTCACTCCACCCAATTATTACAACACTTTCAATACTGCATAGCTCCCGAGGAAGCACTGGTGACAGTACGAAAGGCCTAGAGCTATTTTTTTTCCATCTCTTGGTTGCTTGCTTTCCATTAGTTACACAGCCTGTTTGCGACTGTCATATCTATATATATCTATATATATATATATATATATATATATATATATATATATATATATATATATATATATATATATATATATATATATATATATATATCATACATCATACATACATACATACATACATACATACATACATACATACATACATACATACATACACACATCAGTCATAAAGACGCTGGCAAGTCCTGTGATGTTAGGAGGACTGCCAAGGGGGCGTTTACCCCCGGAACACCCTCCAGGGGGACACCACATAGGTAGGGAAATGGGGGAAAATAATAGAGTAGGGAGCCTGGTAAAAAAAAAGAGGATGGACAATGGAGAACAAGTGTGTGTATAATGACCACCACACACCTGTGTTACAAGCTCCACACTGTGTCCACGTGTATATGTGCCAGTACACATGTGCGTGCGTGTGTGTGTGCGCGCGCGCGTGTGTGTGTGTGTGTGTGTGTGTGTGTACTCACCTATTTGTACTCACCTGTTTGTGGTTTCAGGTGTCGAGTCATAGCTCCTGGTCCCGCCTCTTCACTGATTGCTACTAGGTCCTCTCTCTCCCTGCTCTATGAGCTTTATCAAACCTCGTCTTAAAACTATGTATGGTTCTGCCTCCTACACGTCCTTTCTAGGCTATTCCACTTCCTGACAACTCTATGACTGAAGAAATACTTCCTAACATCCCTTTGACTCATAGGAGTCTTCAACTTCCAATTGTGTGTGTGTGTGTGTGTGTGGTGTGTGTGTACTCGCTTATTTGTAGTCACCTATTTGTGGTTGCTGGGGTCGAGACTCAGCTCCTGGCCCCGCCTCTTCACTGACCGCTACTAGGTCCTCTCTCTTCCTGCTCCATGAGCATTATCATACCTCGTCTTAAAACTATGTATGGTTCCTGCCTCCACTACATCACTTGCCAGACTATTCCACATATTTAGTCTCTTTAGTGTACAAGCACCAGCATATATAATCCTGCACACACGCGCGTAAGCACACACACACACGAACAAGCAAACACTCATATGTAAACACACGTTTATATATGCAAATAAAACACCCACACATAAATACAAAATACACACGAACGATTAAACAAACGAATGCCGAGGCACACGAATACAAGGCACACAGGCAAGTAAATCCTTGGCGGGGCCAGGAGGTGAGACTCGACTGTTACAACCACAAATAGGTAAGAACTGGCACACAGGAGTACTGGGATAGACAAACACACGCAACCACACAGATACGCACGCACACGGATACACTCGATCATGTAAATAAATATTTTATCTTTTCTAGATCATTCTCACCTGGTTGGCAGCACAGTCATAACCTCCAGCACAGGTGTATCGTAATACATGAATATTGACCCTTTTTGGTAACGATGACACACACACACACACACACACACACACACACCACACACACACACACACACACACACACACACACACACACACACACACACACAGTTAAACCATAAAGGGTAAATTAAAGGATATATTGGACGTTAAAATGCCTAAAGCATTTTCATATACACTAATAAACCAAGTAACACATACCACCTGTCGAGATCTTGAGATTGAAAATGTCAAATTACGTGCCCAGTACCAGTAATGTTTAAAACACCGGGGAAAGAAGGCAGTGTGTTAAAAACCTAGAAACTAGCAAATGCTCTAAGCTCCAGCCCTATTAGCAAGAGAGCGGTGTTGCGAACACCAACAGAAATCATTGTTCGGGACAAAATCGCAAACATTCTTGTGGATAACAAATTATTAACTATAAGTCAACGTGTATTTAGTAGCGAAACTAATGGAGTCTTGGCGGATGCATCCAGAGGAGTCATCAGTGAAGGCGCTGGAAAAGTAGTGTTTGAAAACAATGTGTTGTGTGAATTTCATGCAGAGAATGAAGAGTGAAGACAGTAAGTAGGAGAAGATGCGACTACACGGAGATGTAATTCAGAGAGCGGACGAGGATCGTAGCTTTTATCTGGAATGAACAATAATTTTTTTTCCTGGAACGACAAATAGGAAGGGTGTTGATATGTTGCAGTTTTTTTTAACTGTAGCGTAGGCACGCCTCTGGTAAGACACTGATGGAGTGAATAATAATGAAAGTGTTTCTTCTTTTCTGATTACTTTGCCTTAGTGAAAGATGCCCGGTGTGTTAACAATAATAAAAATGACCATTATTTTTTTCTTAGAACGGCAAATAGGCAATTATACAAACCATATAATGCGTATATATTGGCAGACTAACATGGGAGGGAAAAGAACGATGGAACTCAAAATAAGCCCTCAAAATTCAGTATGAAAAAGCCCAAAGGGGCAGTGGGTACACCACTTCAAATAGTCCGTGAATAAGAGCTGGAGTTCAACCCCTGTAATCACAGGTAGGCGAGCACAACCAGATGAGTGAAATGCAGCAGCACGGGTTAGGAGCAGGAAATCATGACTCAAAAAATGTATGAAGTTGATGTCAACAGATACTAGAAATTGTTAAAAAAAAAATGTGGTAACTAGAATTCAGTCCTACCAAATGCAAAGTAATGAAAATTGTGTAGTAGTCACTCGATTGTAGGATTTACTGGCACCCATATTGGCCGGGGTGAGGAAAAATTGTCCAGGTGTGCCTGGAGGTATTGTGGGGTTAGTAGTAGTGGGGTAGGAGATGCGACAGAGACGGTACTTGAAGTGGTTTGGGAAGCTCACAGGAGGTCAGGGGAGTCAGCTAGGGGGTCAGGGAGAGACCTGACCTTTCGTCTTCCACATTACAGTTTTTTTCTTCTTCTTATACTTCTTTTTCTTGGGGCTAAACAATGCATCATAATTCTTCGTCTGTGATCAGGGACGCGCTGCTCGCCTCTTTCAGGCTATTGATCTTCCTCGGTGTTACTTTCCAGCAAATTACTGACCCCTCGAGCGTGCCGGGGCAATCAGCTGATGCAGGGCGCTAGAACAGCTGATTGGGTAAACATTAGAGTAACAGGAGTGATAATTAAAAGTTCATTTTATCTTGAGGTTCTGTTCAGAGAAGCTGGGTCGATTTAGAGGTTGGATTAACGTCTTTACTAGTTTTTGTTGTTGTGGCTTCACATGCTCTGTGCTTTATCTTGTCTGTGTATTGATTTGTCTTCATCTTGGGGATTATCTTCCCCAAGTACAATGTGTTAATTTCCACCTTGTATACGAAATGTGTATGACTTGACCTGGTCTGTGTATTGAATATGCTTTCACCTTATTGCTAAAAATCCAAAACCAAAATATCATAATTATAAATTCATGTACATTTCTGTTTAACAGACGCAGGAACTTGTTAAGATAAATAAGAGATTTATATCTCCTAGAAAAAAACTGTTGCAGAAAATTATCCATAAGAAAAAAAATAATTACTGTAATAGACGAAAAAAATAATCACTATAATGGGCGACTGCAATTGCAAAGAAATCGACTGGATGGCCTTTATTATAAAAGGCTAAAACCTTTATTTTTTTAGTAAGTTCCGCTATGTAAGGACGAGGTTCTTCGTGTGTCAACATACGAAAGAAATAACTTGTGAAGATAAATTCCTTATCTGTGATATATCTGTGACCTGTTTCGAGAGTTTTTCTACCCTTGAGGCCCGGCCTGGGGCCAGGTTTATCTGTCTTTTAAACCCGGCTGTTGCTGTTGGCGGCTCGCTGGATCACATAGTCATTACAGCCTGGTTCGTCTGTCTCTTAACTGAGGAAGTGATCAAGTTTCCTGATAAAAGCTGTCATGTTCTATTTGAAATAACATACGTGCATTTTGATAGATACGACTTAAGACTGCTTCTCGTCACTTTCTTATGCTGCTGCTGCACTTCTTCACCCTTCTTCCTGCTGCTACTGATGCTTCTCGTCCTCTCCCTCCTGTCATCTCTCCCTCTCGTTACTGCTGAGCCACCTCCTTCTCCTTGCCTTCCTTACTAATCTTCGCTTTCCTCCTGTTGCTTCTCCTGACCCTCCTTGCTTCCTTCTGCTGTTCCTCGCTTCATTCTGTTGCTTCTTCTTTTCTACCCTTCTCCCCTGGCTTCTGTTCTTCGCTTTTCTGCTGTTCGTAGCCTCCTCCTGCTGTTCTTTGCCCCTCCTGATGCTGGCCCTGCACCTTCACTTGCGTGGTTACCTTCTGCAGGTTGTACGTGACGCCCGGGGCTTCTCGGCCGGCCCCGTGACCCTTAATGACCTCTCATGACCTCCAGGCGGCACACGGAGGAACTGGTGACCCACCCCTGCTTGGCTCTTTAACTACAGCCCAACTCTCTACCATCGCTGCAGTTTTTATTGTACTCAAGTAAGCTGTGACGTTGGAGGTGACGACGCAGTGTGTGTGTGTGTGTGTGTGTGTGTGTTTATAACCTTACGTGATGGAGTACAACAGGGTAAACATATCTAATTTTAGTTCACACAGTGTAACTGAATGAAGGTTAGCCAAACACTGCCAGTGCTCCCAACTGAGTCAAAATTAAAAAAGTTTCTAGGCCACAATCACCACTGTTACCACCGTCAACACTGCCATCACTACCACCATCGCCACCACGATCACTTCGACCACTATCCCCACCACGATCACTTCGACCACTATCCCCACCACGATCACTTCGACCACTATCCCCACCACGATCACTTCGACCACTATCCCCACCACGATCACTTCGACCACTATCCCCACCACGATCATCTAGACTACCACTACCACAACAACAGTTTCCCCAACACCAACACCACCACCAAAACTTCTACCATGACCACTCCGACCACTATCACTACTACTACCGCTGCTACCACCGCTACTACCACCACTATTACCACCACTACTACCACCACTACCAACACTACACAAACCAGCAGGTGAAGAGGTCATTCACACCCTCATCATTTACTTTCTCGTGGTAAAGTGTGGACTAGAAAGAGGTGGGACGGGGAAGGTAGTGGGAAGGAAAGGGGGAAAGAGGTCGAGGGAAGGGAGGGAAGGTAGAGAAGGAGACAAAAGGGGAGGTATACTGTGGGCAAGGAAGGAGGGGGAGAAGGAGAAACTGAAAAGTGGGGTATGTAGTGAGAGGGAACGGAATGGTAGGAAAGGAATGGGGAGCAGGAGGTGGAACAGAAGGGATGAAAAGAGTGGAATTGGAAGTGGGGAAGGTTAAGAGTCATTTTAACAGAGTAGGGAAAGAAAGATGAACAAAACAACGAACAACAAGCAGGAACATAAAAATAATAATAATAATTTTGATCAAAGTTATAATTAATGCACTGATGACCAGACTTACACCTAACATAAAGCAAACATTTATCCAAATAATAATTTTTATACAGATAAGTATGGATAATGTAAAATTGAGGGAAGGATAACTTTAATAGTTTTAGTATATAATTGGGAATATTCAAACTAGAACAAATAATATGCGTTGAGCTCTTATGTGGTAATGTTGATTGCTGACTATGTGGTTCGTAGCCCAGTGGCTAGTGTCTTCGGCTCACAGTCAACGGAATCGGCATCAATCTTGGTTGAGTAGAGACTTTTGACACGTCTCCTCACAACTGCTGCTCCTGTTTACTGTGAAGCAAATGAGAGCGTTGGTGGTAGCCGACTGTCCTCAGTGACATCCTTGGGGATGGTAGTATACCTTAAGCAGGGTTGGGGATGATAGTATACCTTAAGCAGGGTTGGGGATGGTAGTATACCGTAAGCAGGGCTGAACTTTAAAATGAGTTGAGGAAGGATTAACAACCTCTCTTATCTCAGATAAACAGGGACATGTGTGGCATTAATGATGGTGATGATAATACAGAAAGACATTGTTAATGTTGCTCTTTAATGAGAATTCACCAGCGATAGGCATTAGCAGTGGCATTGATATCAGTGAAAGAGGCACGAAAGACACTACGAAACTGATGAGGGGAGAGGCACTATTATCAGTGATTATTTTACTTAGCAAATTTAAGAACATAAGCAGTGTACTGCTACACTAATATATAAGAGCAGCTACAGTAGGAAGAACAGCTTACACCATCATCAATGCTGACGTTAGATGAAGAGGGGAGGAGAACAAGTGAACTTTGGCTTCCCTCCCATTTCCCCTTTCCCCATCACCTCCCATTTCCCTTTCCCTCTCCTTCTCCCACCCTGTGATAAGTGGACGGAAGTTAGGGTAGTGGAAGCGCTGGTGAGTGTTGGACAACTTACCTACACCAACTCTCACCAACAACCCAGGTAACTTGTTTATCTCGCTCATTGAGGCCTTAGCGGCCACCTTATTATCACTCTCGCCAAATTTAGGGGAGACCTGGTTATCATGGTGTGTGTGTGTGTGTGTGTGTGTGTGTGTGTGTGTGTGTGTGTGTGTGTGTGTGTGTATGTGTGTGTGTGTACATCCAATTAGAATTGTTTATGGCTGCAGGGGTCGTCTCTCAGCTCATGGACTCTTCTCTTAACTAGTTGGTTCCCTCTTGAGCCATATCACACCAATTTTTAAAGAAGCTCAACGAGCGGCCTCCACCACTTCTTCATATAGGTCATACCACTTTTCCATCACCAGAAAGCTATAGAAGCGCTATGAATATCAGTGTTCAGGGTCTGTGTTTCTGTGTCATCGGAAGTTACTAGTGAAAAAGCTTTCTCTTCAACACCTGCCAAAACAATGGTTCTCTCAGTTTTAAAGACGGAGATTCAAGTTGCAAAACTTTATTTCATCGTGACAACGTTATTGGAACTTTAGGAAGCTTTACACATCGTGATAACGTAATTGGGACTTTATAAAACTTTACACAAAGTGAAACGTTGCCCAGTAAAAGTTTTTGCATTCTCTTCCGTATTTTCGGCAAGACACTATGTGGATCCGACTTCTAGGGGCTTAAGATTAGGCTTGCCCTGTCCGACTCTCTGTCAACCTCTGTTTTTTTTTTTTTAAGTGATTGAGTTGCCGGAGAGGAAACCCCCTACGCCAGCTTCCGTGGGGATAGCTGGGACGACCGGCTCGTCTACAGCTTCCAGTGGGGGTGATGAGTTTGATTCCTGGATCCTTGGGTGTTAGTCGAGTGTTCTGGGTCGCAGTTGTGGAAGGATGGTAATATACCGTACGTTTGGTACATTTTCAAGACACAGGAGTTGCTGTTCTGGTCTGGTCTGTATAAATGGTATAGCAACAAGACAAGTTGATGACTGAGAGACTTTCGCAGCATTTTGGGAATCTTTATTTTGAAAATGTTTCGCCAGCCAGTGGCTTCATCAGTCCAGTAGAGAGAAGAACAGTGGTAGACGTAAAGGAGTCTGGTCTAGCTTGTCTGGGCAGGTCAGTCGTCTAGAAAGTATCGAGCTTTTTAGAAATGTCATTACCGAGAGATGAATGGAAACGTGTGAAGCAGATGGGAGAGATGAGGGAGGAAGTGCGAGGGGAAAGAGAAAAGGGAGGAATGGATGGAGGGAGATGAGATAACGGAAGAGAAAAAATGATGAAAGGAAGGGAAGCGAAGGTAACAAGGAAGAAGAGAAGTAACAGAATGAAATATTGAATTTTGTGATGGGAGGAATTAGAAAGAAATGAAGGATAAAAGAGAGGAAATTGAGAGAGAAGATATAATTATACGAGGAAAGAGAGGAAAATGAGAAGAAATGAGAGTGGAAGAAGGATGAGGAAAGGATGGAAAAAGAATGAAGAGAGAGGGGGTGGTAGGATGGGGACAGAGGCGGAAGTAAGTAAATATAAAAAGGCCAGAACAGTTTTAAGCAGACAAAGAAACAATATAAATAAAAAAAAAATCGGTAAAACAAAATAGAAAAACAGAAGAGTAACAAATAAACAGAAAACGAAAGGAAAAGAAAAAAATATGATATGAAATTCCAAGATGGACACGGAGGAGAACGAGGGAGCTATAAAGATGACACAAGACTGAAATTAGGAAGCCAGGAAGTCGAAGTAATAGGAGAGTAAAAGGAAGCAGAAGTCAGGACGATAGATAAATAGACTGCAGAGAGTGTGAGACAAGAATGGAGAAAACTAATTAATTAAAACTCTTAAAAAAAAAAAATTGAAAGTCGAATTATATTTCACTAGCTTTGCAGAAGGACGAAACAGCGTGGTAATACGATTCGATGTGGGTAGAGCTTCATCGAGTCATATCTTGGTAAAGCTCTACACAGAGAGAAACGTTGTCTTCATAAAACCTTTTTTCAACAACTTGTCTTCAACTTGGAAGACAGTGACTACAAACCTCGTCCTAAAGTGGTGCGATTCTTAGCTCAACTTTTTTACCATCTTGCAGAAAAGCGAAAGAAAACACTGCCCTCCTCAGCCAGTGAAGGGAGGAGAAAAAAAGACTTGGGTGTTGGGCCGCCGGGTCCATCTCGGGTAAAGGGTGCATTTGTCTACTGTTTCAGATGAGGAACACATGTGTGCGTGACTGACCCCCTGAGTCCTCCCACGCCCACGGCCACGCCCACGGCTACACCCACACCTACTCTTAAGCCAGAGTGCACAACTCACCAACACCCACGCCTACACACAACGCACCTAAAACCACGTCTAGACGCACCTACACACACAAACCCAGCATCTATTTCCCCAAAACCAAGCCCCAAACACTCCAAACACCCGAACACGAAACCCCCAACACTCCCAACACGAAACCCCCAACACTCTCAACACGAAACCCCCAACAGTCCCATCCCACCTCTCTAAAAAATTTTTTTTTTCAATTTGACGAGACAAAAAGCCTAGCGTCAATTGATTGGGGGGGGGGCGAGGGAGGCCAGCATTAGAGAGCTTTTAGTCCAATGACCCGCCCGGTGTGATGGATCGCTGGTTTGGATTTTAACCCTTGGTCTCCCTGTGGGCTGGCCAATGGAGACCCGTGGGTAAGGGGAGGTGAACGGAATGGTTAAGGGGAGAGGAAGGGAGGTGAGGGAATGGGAGGAAAATTAACGGAATGTGAAAATGGGAGCAGAAGAGGAGGGAAGGAAGTTTGAGGAGAGACAGATAATGTAGTAGAATGAGAAGTAAGAGGGAAGAAATCAGAAAATAGGGGAAGTTATATAGAATTGGAAAGGGGACGAAGGATGAAAAAAATAAAATATGGTGTAACAGAGTCAGTGTGAGAGAGGAGAGGGCTGACGATGGATAGTGAAAGCGAGGAGAAGTGGAGGAAGTACCCACGGAAGTGTGGAAATCCAGTGAGTACATTAATTTCTAGATTTTGCTCCAACTGGCGAATTTATGTTGCATGCCAAAAATCATCAAATTACAATAAATGCTGATTTATTTTTAAATGCTACTAACCTTACTTACACAGTATGGTATTACGTACTTCTAAATTCCTGTAATCTAATACATTATCGATAATATTGTCAAAACGAGTCTATCCTTCTCGTTACACATTTTACAATTTATACAAAAAATAGTATATAGTACCTATGAGTTGAAGAGTAAGACACATGGGCAACAGTTCGGTACCTTTATTGTTGATCGAAACGTTTCGCCTACACAATAGGCTTCTTTAGTCAAATACAAAGGCAGCAGGTGTGGTATACCTGAAGAGGGTTTTGGAGATCAACACCCCCGCGGCCCGGTCCGTGACCAGGCGAAGAAAAAATGATGGAGAAAAAAATGATTGGAGAAACAGTTTTTGAGGTGGCCAGTCCCTCAGCCTGGAGAAGAGCAGCTCCATATTCTGGAACATTGTTCCAGGAGTTGCTTCTTGCTATAACAACCTGCCATATGCACAGACTACCTAAACGACTACTTATAACCATAGCCTATATCCTATATCCGCCTATATTTTTCTACACATTTTTTAATGTAATCCTATTGCAGATCTGTTCTTTCCTATGATTTATCGCCTACCTCTCAAAGAAATAATTTTGGTTAATATGTAAAAGGATGATCTTTGATATTTTAAGGTCTTCAGATATACCAAAGCGACACCATTCCCTGGGATTACTGATGGCCTTCCTATAATCCCATTTCACATCTCTTAGTCACTAATTGACCTACCATTTATGTCCTCTCTTTGTAGTACACTATTCATGTAGCTGATTCTTCATCTCCCTAATACCATCTGGTAGAGTTGCCCATGTTGATTCGCGAGCCCTTCCCTCCATTAATTCTATCACCCTCCCTTGGGGAGGGATGTGTGCCGATGCAATGGTCATCGTCTGGTGGCTGTTTTGATCTTCACTACCTGCTGTGTACTGGTGGCCGTGTGTAGACATTCCTTACTACTTCTCTTACCTGGCCAGAATTTCAACTTCTTCCTCCACAGTCGCCACTGTCTTGAAGACTTCTGGGTTTGCGTCGGCTGAATTTCCTTCTTCAGAGCAAGGAAGTTTACTGACTAATCTGGCGTAGAATTACATTCAGATTTGCTCATAACGTGTCATTTATTTTTCTTGTATCGTCTAAACACATTTTGGCTTTGCCAATGCTTTTTTTTCTTGCGACAGTTAAATATCTGTGCATTTGATTAACTAACATAGATGACAATTAATTTTCAAGCTAATCGCTGATATTATTAGTGACATCTTCAAAATGTTTCTCAGTGACATCTTCAGAATGTTTCTCTTCAAGGACTAGTATTTTTCTATCCCTTGAATATTTCTCCACACTACATCAACTTGTCCCAACGATCAGAGATGTCTCGTTGTCAGAAAATACTTTCAGATTTGTCCAATAAGAAACAATGGTTTAGAACCGCCAGAGAAACCGAGATTCTCACACGTAATAACAGCTTTGATTAAGGATGTCTATATGTATTCACATCAATACATTTTTCATGGATAGATGAAATGCTATGTGTCCGCAATTATTGAGCTCATTCAGCTACTTGGAGGACGACAGTACTGATGATGACGCTGACATGTACACCAGAAATGTTAATATTACCGATGTATGGTATAGTGTATTGCCAAATATGAAGACACAAGGGCAAATTTTATAGCAAGTTAATAATGTGACAACATTTTGCTCTATATCGAGCTTAATTAAGCTATTATAATGTTTTACATAGAGCGAAACATTGTCCCAATAAAACCTTGTTTTGCAACTTGTGTCTCAGTTTTTAACTTTAGCGATCAAGGCCATTCTAGTAATATACAAAATAGCAAACACCACGAAAATAATACTAGCACTAATATGCAAACGAAAATGATCACGGATAGTGAATTAAACACGCATCAATGAAACAGAGAGAGAGAGAGAGGAGAGAGAGAGAGAGAGAGAGAGAGAGAGAGAGAGAGAGAGAGAGAGAGAGAGAGAGAGAGAGAGAGAGAAAGAAAGTGATCCCAAACATACAAATGAAACCGATTGCAGCCGTGACAGGATGAACCAGTTCCAGGAATCCCCTCCGACAGGTTACCAGTGGTTTTCAAGGTAGCCTGCTGCCTCTAACCAAAACACCGGAGGAACGACAGGGAGTGTATGGTAAATATTCTCCAAATTGTTTGTGAACGGAGGTAATGGCGGTTAGTTGCTTGTAAATGTTCTTCAAATAACCAGTGAGGTATGAGCAGAGGTGCGTACTCACGTATATAGACCTGTATATATATGTACACTATCGTATATACTTCTAGATGTTTATATACGATCGTGAATATACAGTGTCCAAACAGTGAGGATTAAAATATTTTTGTCTGCCGGTGTAGCGGTAAAATGCAGCCTATTGTGATTTGTGTACTCGATAAGTTCTCAACCCAGCAGACCAACCATTATTATTATCATTATTATTATTATTGTTGTTGTTGTTTTATTCACTGGGATGCGCTAAACGCAGAGGGATTATATAGTGCAGTTGTTCCCAGCTTGAAGTACATATACCCCCAGAGGTACACATGAATTTCTCAAGGGATACATAAGAGTCTGAGATCATAATCATGGTGTAAACTGCTGTACAGTGTACATTGTAGACTGTACAGCATTGTACCCCATGAGTAACACAGAACATAAACAATATAAAACACAAATCAGCTGATGAAGAGAGAAGTCAACTAGGAAAGCTCTCCTCCCTCTTCTTTCATGTTACATTGAAACATATATGTTGCACTTCAAAATTAGTAAACTCTTAAAAATCGTACCGGCCCAGTCTAGAGACTCATTCGAGGGTAGTCGGCAGCTCTCTGGTTCAGTAATCCACAAGCATTTTGATTCCTAGTTTTTAAGGGTACGTGGGAACCTGTCAGAATCTCCATGGGATACAGAGGAACAAAAAGGTTGGGAACCCTTGATATAGAGCAAGGAATATGGAAGAGAGTAAAGTTTGACTCAAAGAAAAACAAGATGTGTCCTGAATATCACCTTGTATAACATGCAAGTTTGGAGATCCTTTACCTGCACCAAAAACTAGCACTGCTTCTAAAACCATAACTAGTACGTCTGCCACCATAACTAGTACTTGTACCTACAACTGCCCGTCTACATACAGGTCGTACCTGTATGTGCAAGTGCCTGCACCTGTTTCTGTTCCAGTGCGTGCACCTGTACCTCTGGACTCGAGACTTCATTCATCGAGCAACTCCAAATGAATTAAAATGATACAAATTATCTGAGCATCTTCAGAGGCATTATCAATGAGTATCACACGCCTGGCTGACCTCAATAATATACACTCACGTTCTGGCCTGATTGGGCTCTGTAATATGTGTTCTCTGCAGAGGATCTCCGACTTCCACCACATTAACTCTCTTTCATAAGCCACCACGCAGGCTAATCACAACTTTTCCCAGAATTTCATATATCTGACAATTAATTAGATCTTCATAACACTCAGCGTAGCAGAAAGTGAATATGATAATCAAGGCACGGAGACAATAGCAGCAGACGCAGCAGCAGATGCAGCAATAGCAGAAGCAGGAGGAAGAGCCACAGCAGCAGCAGCTGAAGCAAGAGCAGCATCAGCAGTTGAGAGAAGGAGCATGAGCAGCATCAGGAGGAAGAACAAAAGCAGCAGTAGCAGCAGGAACAGCAGCGGCAAAAGCAGCAGCAGGACTTTCATAGGAGGCGTAGCATGAAACTGGATAATCTGTTGAAACTTAAAATGAAGGTTCCTTGATATAATTACCCAGAGTCCTTTGTTGCTGTTGCTTCATCAGTGCTGTCAACTGGCTAATTCGCTCACTCATCCTCACTGGCCCATCCTCGCAGCTCAAAAAAATTTTAATGTTTGACTTTTCTGATAGTTTTCTTGAAAAGAAGTTTATTTATTATAGTGTTTTTTCTTTTAAACCTATTTTGAAGTTTCCATGTTTTCATTTATCATGATTGAAGCCGTTTTATAAATATATACATGCATATGCTTTGGTATAAGCTTATATATATATATATGCTAGGAATTCGCAAGAGCAGGCGAAATATTCACAAACACTGATCTCTGGCCGACGGAGACTCGAACCTACGAACCTCATGACAAGGTACGCAGTGCTTTACCGACCGTACCACACTGGTCCAATACCTTGGCATCCAGCTTTCGCTAGACGTTATTCCAAGGCAGCCAGCTTTCAGGCAGGAAGGCTTACAGCTTTTCATCTCATCCCCTGCATGCATCGACACAAGGTATTGACCAGTGTGGTACGGTCGGTAAAGCACTGCGTACCTTGTCATGAGGTTCGTAGGTTCGAGTCTCCGTCGGCCAGAGATCAGTGTTTGTGAATATATATATATATATATATATATATATATATATATATATATATATATAATATATATATATTGTCCTTGACTTATATACATTGGTTTCATTTTATTTTTGTTTATATCAAAATTAAATATAATGATATTAGATTTCTGATGACTAAGACACGTGTACAACAGGTGTTGCACATGTGTCATGCTCATCATCTTGTCAGTATTGCAAACCATCAAAACGAAATTAGATTTTGTCATGATTTATATGAATTAATTTTAGCTTATATCAAAAGTTATTTTCGGTGGGTTATATTCAGACAAAGGATCTAACAATAGTGTATGCAATACCCGAGAGAGAGAGAGACAATGCAGGGTACCACAGCAGCGTGGATGCTGTAGGAGCCAGCACCGCCACCTGGGACCTGGGGCACTCATCAAACCGCACCACCTGTCGCAGACCGCAGCACTGACCGCCTGGATCTCTCTTGTTTGTTTTTGTTTGCGTCTGTCTGTCTTTGTAATGACTGGTGCTCTCTCTCTCTCTCTCTCTCTCTCTCTCTCTCTCTCTCTCTCTCTCTCTCTCTCGTCCATACAAGCTTTTATTACCTTATTTTCTTTACTTCCCAGTGTTTACCTAGTGTCTCTATCGTTACAATCAAGATTTAACCATTACTTAGACTAACATTGTGGTCAGCCTTTGATTTTTAAATGAGATGGAAAACCTTGCTCCGGTAAGTCCTATCACTAATGAGCCAATTGCTGCTTAATTACTGAGCAGTACATCATAAGACAAAGACCTGCGCCAGGACATACTTTTCTGTTTCCTGACGAACAAAACACTACCACCCAAAATAGTGACGTCAGTTCAATGCCAGATATATACACTGCCTTTTTTTAACAGATTTTCCAAGACAAGTGTAGCTGTCAGCTAGGCTATCCAGTACGGCATTATAAGCGTTTTTCCCTCTCTGTCATTCACATTGCTGCTATGTCTGCCTTATGTTCGTTGTCATTTCAGATTCTCAGAGCGCGTTAATTAGGAGCCACACTCTCCGATCTCATTTTTGTCTCAGAGTACGTTGAAGACGATCGGACCATCTAATATTCCGTTGTTTTCTTGGACTCTCGAGAGTCCTGGTCATTCATCTTTGGTTCTGTCTCATAGAAATCACAGCTATGTTATTAATGTTGTTTTCAAATACTAGAAGAAAATCATAAGAAATGCTAGAAGGAAATTATTAGAATTGTGACCCATCCACTGGGACATCTTGAAAAAAATAAACAGAAAAAATGTGCTGGGGTGACCCTCCTCGAAGTGTGGACTAAATCTGCCAAGTGAAAAATCCAGGACGGCCGCCGTAAGTAATGAAACTCTACGTCTTCGATCCACCTTTTCATATAACGGTGATTTTTCATTCTATATACAGGATGATTTGGTTGCAGAACTCAATAATGAACTCTCTCTTTATCTCCATTTTCCCTAAATCTCCGTAACACGGTTCTATTTCCTTTATCTCTTGCATTTGTTTTGCCATCTCCTTTAATTTTCCCTTAACCTCTCTCTCAACCTTCCACCTCCCCTAATTCTTTTTATCACTCTTCCACTATCATTGCTTCTTAGTGTCACTCGTTAAACTTCCTTTAATTTTTCATCCACCCTTCCAAAGCTCTCTATACAACCCTTCTACTTCCCGTCTTCCTTCTCTCTTTTCTTCACACCCTCTTCCGTGCCCCTTTACGTCTCAGGGTTGGGATTAATAAAGGTGGAGGCAGTAGGTGGCGGAGGAGAGGAACTCTTCACATAATTGCCACTTCCGTCCTGTGATTTAAAACTCGCTCTCTCACCCTCTTCCATTGACAGATGCTCCCTTCTCTTCCTCTTTCACTTCTCTGCTCCTTCACTTCCCCACATTATTCCTTTTCCTCATTCAATTTACCTGCCATACTCCACTTTCGGCTTCTTTCTCTCTCCTACCATATCCTCTCAGTCCCTTTATATTTTTATTTTTTCTTCTTCAACCATTCTACTCTTTTTTCATCATTATTATTATAATTACTACCTCTTCCTCTCTCACCCTTCTCTTCCAGCCTTGACCACTTTAAAGTTATATTCCCTTTTATAAGAGGTTCCTTGGACTTTCTTCCACTCCTTCATTTTCTCTCCACCATCTTTCATATACATATATATATAAATATATATATATATATATATATATATATATATATATATATATATATATATTATATATATATATTATGTATATATATATATATATATATATATATATATATATATATATATATATATATATATATATATATATATATATATATATATATATATTAACACATCAGGCGATTCCCACCAAGGCAGGGTGGCTCGAAAAAGAAAAACTTTCATCATCATTCACTCCATCACTGTCTTGCCAGATGGGTGCTTTACACTACAGTTATAAAACTGCAACATTAACACCCCTCCTTCAGAGTGCAGACACTGTACTTCCCATCTCCAGGACTCAAGTCCGGCCTGCCGGTTTCCCTGAATCCCTTCATAAATGTTACTTTGCTCACACTCCAACAGCACGTCAAGTATTAAAAACCATTTGTCTCCATTCACTCCTATCAAATACGCTCACACATGCTTGCTGGAAGTCCAAGCCCCTCTCACACAAAACCTCCTTTACCCCCTCCCTCCAATCTTTCCTAGGCCGACCCCTACCCCGCCTTCCTCCACTACAGATTTATACACTCTCGAAGTCATTCTGTCTCGTTCCATTCTCTCTACATGTCCGAACCCCCTCAACAACCCCTCCTCAGCTCTCTGGATAATAGTTTTGGTAATCCCGCACCTCCTCCTAATTTCCAAACTCCAAATTCTCTGCATTATATTCACACCACACATTGACCTCAGACATGACATCTCCACTGCCTGCAGCCTTCTCCTCATTGCAACAGTCATCACCCATGCTTCACACCCATATAAGAGTGTTGGTATAACTATACTCTCATACATTCTCCTCTTTACTTCCATGGACAAAGTTCTTTGTCTCCACAGACTCCGAAGTGCTCCACTCACCCTTTTCCCCTCATCAGTTCTATGATTCACCTCATCCTTCATAGACCCATATATATATATATATATATATATATATATATATATATATATATATATATATATATATATATATATATATATATATATATATATATATATACATACATACACTCGCTAAGATGAAACAGAGATGTGGTAACTGTACTTTACGTGTCACTAGTATTGATCTGGTAGCTCTATTAATTTGTAAATATGAAGCACACAGTGTTTCAGAAAGTAACTATACATGTGTCTGCATACATACTTGTGCCAGAAGTATTCCATATGAATAAATTGTGATTTATAATTGAAAAAAGACTAATAACCTTAAGCTTGTTCCCTAATATAAATATTAGTTCAGAAATATTAATTTGTTTAGGATAGATAATACACAACAACGAATTGCTTTTCAAGTGTTCTCAAGCATACAGACAAATGTTCTCAAAAAACCATACCACGGGTGGGTTCGAACCCGCGGTCACAGAGTCTCAAAACTCCAGACCGTCGCGTAAGCCACTGGGCCAGCTAGCTTCAATAAGATTCATCCAACTAGGTATATTTCTACACCATAGGAAGGTTAGCATAGGCACCACTGTGTCCACAAATGCAAGTTTTTACAGACGAATCTCCCGGTAGCATGGCCGTGACGAACTCTAGCTCAAGTCCCCCTCAAAGCCGTCAACATGACTCACGAAATCGTAATGACACGAGGGTTCGAACCCCACCCGTGGTATGGTTTGTTTGCAATCGTGTCATTACAATTTCGTGAGAAATGTTCTTAGTGTATTCGTTAGGAAAATCACCTAAAACGGTTCGTTGTCATAGCATGACCGGTGAACAGGTCATGTTATGACAAAGAAATGCAGAGGGCGCTACAAGACAGTGGAATGTGAGGACACAGGTGAAGGTGGATTAACCGCTGTGTCTATGGCCTTCCAAGACAGCAAAGACCAAAGCTGCTTCACTCGTGCTGCACTTGGAAGTCTAAATTATTAGGCGACAAACACACAAGAACACATATGTATCCCAGTAAGTGGAAGGAAAATGCAATTGTTGTGTAGATCTTGTTTGGTAAGGTCATTTTTAATTACAGCTTTGAATAGCCTCTGTAACTCGGTTCTTAGCGACTACCTAATATTATTTATTATACCACTGTGTCAGAACGAACGTCCCAGTTAAGCACATTTGAGCTGTTAGTCTCACAAATATACATGTTTCTAGGTATATTTTATCTGTCTGTGTCTGTCTCTCTCTTTCCTTCTTTTGGGGCAGCGAACTGTTGCTTGCCAGTTGTGGGGCTTTTGGCCAGGAGCGGCGGTGTTGTGGTTGCCACTGTGGCAGGGACGGGCAGCAGGTGTAGCCGCGGTAGCATGGACGGTAGCGGGTGGTCATCAGAAGGACGGGCGGAGGCGTGGGAGGGGCATGGTAGGGAAGACGGAGTGGGTGGGAAGGGGATTATTGTTGTGGGGGGTCAGAGGTCTCAGCCGTGACCCTGGTGGCTCTTGTGTAAGGGTAAGGGGGGAGCAGGAAGGCTAGTCTTTGTCTGCACACCACGCCTGGCCACACCGCCCACACAGCCGCCCACCCCGACTACTACGACGACCGCCCGTTCGAAATGCATTGGATAGATTGAGCCGAAGGGAGTTAGCTCGCGGCAGGTGTTTTCCTCAGGGATACATTCTGGGCCCAAACAATAGTGGCATTCACGAACAAGGGCCAGCAACCTAGAGTTACACTTTACTTCGGAGAACCTAAATATATCCTTGCTTGAAAAGCAATTAGAGCAGCTTGATACCCAATTAAATCCTTTGACAACCCCCCTGCCTCTTATCTTCTTGCAGTGGTCTGAAAAATCCTCACTCAGAAGCTTCTCCAACACTACCTTAAGATTCATTGTTGCTCGTACCATGTGGGCTACGTACTCTAGTTTAAAGTGAGGGAAACTTTCTTTGTCTACCCTTCCCTGTCCCGGAACATTGTTGTATAGACATGGAAACAGATTGAATTTGTTCCTCAATCTCTCCAATTAGATTTTACCGCCGAAGCGACTAGTTAATTGTGCTCCCCATATCCATCCTGTGGATGGTAGCACAAGAGCTTACACACAATATTACTTACACACGAAATTTACCCGATCTGAAGGGAGTGCCTATGAGCTCTTGTGGCTGTAATATTCTAATTGTTAGACATTATATAACACTAATCCATGAGCACGAGGACAGGTTTGAAAAGTATTTTTTTAGTTTCTGTTATTTAGTCGTAGATTAACTTATGGGTCAAACATTGTTTCCCCATGTGATGAAGTAACCATCCGGCAAATCCAATGGAAACTTGACACTGGTAATCAGCAATACTGTTGTGTGGGTCTTGGGAGAGATATTTAGGTAGACATAGACACTCCTTATAGGATGGTTACGGTATATTTACGGTATGAGTAGGAGAGAGTCCAGCCACCGTCCGTCTCGCTCTTAGGTCTCTGGCTAGTGAGAGGGTACGCCTATGTGAGACTATGCACATGCGCTGAGCCTCTGACGTCAGCGGGTATCGTGACGTCACACGCAAAGGGACCAGCTGTATAAGTGGGATGAATGCTGAATGCTGGTACACTACACAAGTGTACATATGATACTGATACGACAATACAGTTGTAAAGCTGATCTACGAATTCGGCAGTCATCTGACATCTGGTCTTGGTGCATAGATGTATCATTTAATAGGTGCTCAGTAATCCTGCGTACCATTTGATAGCTGATTTGTATAGCTGACAACATACGTGCTTTGCAGGAGGGAAGAGGCAGGTGGAAGAAGCGCAGGGGCACAGTCCAGCTGCTGAACCACAGCAACCGGTCATCACATCAGATAAGACTGGGCGGGCTCCTTCCGGTCATCGGCGCCCGCCCATCCGCCCGCCCGCCCGTTCGCCCGCACGCCAACAAAGACCTTGTAATCGCTCCCCGCCGCTGGGTATTCCAAAGAGGTTAACAACAGTCCTGGAGTTTCCTGCGGTTTCCTCCGCAGGTTGAAGCTCGCTGGGTACTTTGATTTACTTGTTGTGGGAGATCAATTTATAAATAATGAGAGGGAGATAAATATGTGGAGCTGGTTACTACACATTTAATCCATTTAATCGAAATGAGGACAGTGTCTCTGATATACTGACTGACGTTTTTTCGTCTTTGTATTTACTGGTTGACAGTTGTACGGAGACTTGTTGATAGCCTAGACTCACCACTTTAACCAAACTGCAAGCTTAATCAATGATTCGAAAAAAATAATTATATCATATAACATTTAAAAAGATAAATTAATCTTTAATGACATTATAAAGTGCATTCTCGGCTTTCTGACATTTTATACACAACGATGAAAATATCAAGTAATACATAAATGATCATCATCAAAAACATTTGGGTTTATTCGGGAAACGTTTCGCCAGCCAGTGGCTTCTTCAGTCCAATACAGAGAAGAACAGTGGAGGATTACGAGAAGTTAAAGGTAATTAGTCCCTCAGGCTAAGGGACTGATTACCTCAAACTCCTCGTCAAATGTTTCATTTATCAACTTGTCTGTTTTTAAACCATTTATACCATCATCATAAACGATGAGTTAATCCCTGTGTCTTCTTGACATGCCTTCTAGACAATAAAACATTCTTATAATATCAACTCATTCATAAAACACCGCCCAGAGCCCAGTGTAAATACAAATCAGCTGTCTCTCTGCCACAATTCATTAGTTTCCTTACTTTAATTCCCTACTCGGATCATTAAACGTATGATACAGATAGCTCACAAAAAAGAACTGTAATTTGTTTTAAATGACAATCGTCTGACGATGTTGACTTCATTTAACTCTCTCTTCGTTCACTCTTACATAAGAATGTGTTCATACGATACAAACACTCATTCATTAAGTTACCACCCGCAGTGCAAAGAGTATGTCAGTCATAAGAATAAGTTTTTTATTCAAAGACGCCATTTAAATGCTCTGTGTGAACTAACATCAGGTGATTCCGATTCTTATTCAGAGACATGCCATTTAAAAGGTCAACGTAAACAAACATCAGCTGATATCTCGCGGTTCATTCACCTCTATGACTGACTCTCCCCAGGATAGTTTGTTTGCTTTTGAAGTATATTGGTAAATTTGTGCTAAATCCAGCAGTGAGTAGAGTTCAGTTAGTGGTGGTGGTGTTAACGGATGATGGTGGTGGGTTGGGGAAAATGGTGGTTATGGTGCTGATGGGGATAAGTCAATGGCGGACAGTGGTTATAGTGTGGGTGATAGCGATGGTGAACGCAGTGGTGATGGTGAAGGTGGTGATGGTACTGAAAACGGTAGTGATTGCAGAAGTGGTAGGGTTAGTGGTGGTGATAGTAGTGTAGGTGGTAGTGATGGTAGCGTTGGTGTTGGTTATAACAGTGGTGGGGAAAGTAGTGTTGATAAAGATAGTAGTGATGGTCATGTAGGTGGGAATAGCAGCGTTACTGATGGCGATGGTGATGCTACTGTTGGAGATAAGTAGTGTTGGCAGTGATGATGTTATTGTTATCTCTATGGTAGTTTTGGTACGGGTTATGGTGGTATTGATGTTGGTGATAGTAATGTTGGTGGTGGTGACGATAGTGCCGGCGTGAATAATATGCTGAAGACACTATGTTTCGATTCGTGAATGTTGTACCGAGGACTGCTAGTTTTGACTGAAACTGGTAAGTTAATGCATTTCCGAAGATTTGTTTGGCGAGATATTTACCTCCAGATCCCTTTCCTTCACTGATGTTTGCAGATTTTGTCCTCCTTGGCTCCGTGCTACCCTCTTTTCTTGCAATCCGCATAACCTTACTTGTGTTCAGATTTAACTAAGTTCAGCAGACTCTTGATGAACCGTTGCTGCAGCCAGTCCAGGTGTCCTTGATCCTGTCTGTCTTCTCTGTTCCTATACCTGGCATTCATTTTACACCATTAGGAAACGGAGACAAATAAAGCTCACCCCTACAAGGATGTCATTTACAAATATTAGAAACAGTAGTGTTCCTGGTATTGATCCTTAGAGGATCCCGTTCTTTACAATTGCTCATCTTGATATATCACCCCTCACTAGTTCTGTCTTCTGTCTCATGCTTAGTGGACGAATGGTCGAGCAATGTACAGAGAACCTTCACTGCACGTATTAAATCAGTCTAACGCCTTAATTACTGGGAACGCTTGAAGTCCCTTTGCCTGTACTCTCTAGAACGCAAGCAAGAAAGATACTTATATCAAGATCTACACCTGGAAAATTTTACAGGGACTAGTCTCAAGTCTGTACAGCGAAATCACTCCCTATGGAAAAGACTCGGCAGATCGTGCAACAAAACCAACCCCCACCCGACACTGAAAAGCAAGGGAACGCCAGGAGTAATCTAGCACGAAACATAATAAGTGTATGAGGCCCAAGACTATTCAGCAGCCTCCCATCTAACATAAGAGGGAGTACCAAAAGACCCCTGGCTGTCTTCAAGTGGATAGATACCTAAAGCCAGTGCCTGATCAGCCGAGCTGTTGTTCGTACGCTGAACTACGTGCGGCCAAGAGTAACAGCCTGGTTGATCAGGCCCTGATCCACTGGAAGGCGTGGTCGAGGACCGGGCCGCGGGGGCGTTGACCCCCGGAACACCATCCAGGTATACTCCACCTCTCCTTGCACAGAATGATCCACACTAGCATAGGTACTGATATATAATATTTAATTCCCTTCTGGTCAATAGTGCAAACTGACCTATTTAAGAAAAACTAAAATGGGAGCACTAGGTATTTTTGCCCTGAAGAACATCCTTTTCGCATTTTACTTACTATTTTTTTTCTTGTGAAATTGTTCGTGGTGCATTAAAAAAGTATATAGCATATTGCTAATGCAATATGCTATATACTTTCTGCATAAATTTCAGAGAGCATTTTAGCTATGAAGTTTTTCACCGTCACCGAGTCTGAAAATTATAGTCTGACAGGTGGGTGTGTCAGGTGAGGTTAGCGATGGTCGATGACAGGTGGGTGTGTCAGGTGAGGCTAGCGATGGTCGATGACAGGTGGGTGTGTCAGGTGAGGCTAGCGATGGTCGATGACAGGTGGGTGTGTCAGGTGAGGCTAGAGATGGTCGCTGACAGGTGGGTGTGTCAGGTGAGGCTAGCGATGGTCGCTGACAGGTGGGTGTGTCAGGTGAGGCTAGCGATGGTCGCTGACAGGTGGGTGTGTCAGGTGAGGCTAGCGATGGTCGCTGACAGATGGGTGTGTCAGGTGAGGCTAGCGATGGTCGCTGACAGGTGGGTGTGTCAGGTGAGGCTAGCGATGGTTGCTGACAGGTGGGTGTGTCAGGTGAGGCTAGCGATGGTCACTAACAAGTGGGGGTGTCAGGTGAGCCTCCACTTGCAGTCAACAGGTGAGTAACACTCACAACTTGCGCACTTTACTTATAGATACAACAGATCCGTAACAGAGAGTAATGAAGACAAGACACGGGCGCAGAGCAAGCTTTCATTGTGACGACGTTTCACTCTAATAGAGCTTTAAAGCCAATGATTTACGTAGTGTAAGATGTTACAATATCAATTTAGTGATGTTTCGGTTTCGGTCTATGCAATAGACCTTTATAAAACCAGTATAATAGAGCTGTATAAAGCCTATGATTTACAAAGTGTGAGATGTTAATATTGTGATGATGTTTCGCTCTTTATAATAGAGGTTTATATAGAATGCGATGTTGTTACAATAATAGCATACTTTTCACCTGTCTCTTTTCTTAATTACTCTTCACTCAGGTACGCATTATGCTTTCGGGGTAAAAAAAAAAAAAGTGGTAATGACTGGGGACTGATAGATGGAGGAAACTGATGGAAAAAAGAGGAAGAATCCAGAGGAATGGAACAGAGGAATGGAATAATGATAATGGTAGAACATGAAGTAGTGTATTCACCTATGTGTGGTTGCGGGGTCGATTCTTCTGGCCTCGCGCTCTGTTGGATGCTATTCTGTTTCCTCTTTCCTGACTGAGTGAATCCTGTCAAAAACGTGTTACTAAAAATCATGTAAGGATCCTGCTTCTACCACTTAAGTAAGCTATCTAGGTCGTAAAACTTTATGACCAAACTAAAACTAAAAAAGTATTTCCTAACATCTCTAAGATTCGTCTGTGTTTTTAACTTCCAGTTGAGTTCTCGTGTAAATGTGTGTGTGTGTGTGTGTGTGTGTGAGAGAGGAGAGTGAGAGAGAGAGAGAGAGAGAGAGAGAGAGAGAGAGAGAGAGAGAGAGAGAGAGAGAGAGAGAGACAGAGACAGAGACAGAGATAGAGAGAGAGAGACAGCCAGAGAGACATACAGTTACAGAGAATGTGTACCGTAGGCGTTTGTATATGTGTGTGTAACTTTGGAAGCGTACATAATATATTTAAACACGAATTTCAGATAACACATCACAACTAGGATAAATCAGCTAGGACAACACAACAAAACTAGAATAACCCAGTACACCTAGAATAACATACAACAAGATGGTAAAATGCAACACAACTAGAAAAATACAACAGAGTTTATACATTACAAGAGAGCTGTAATAACACAACTAAGATAGCAACACAGAATTGTGAAAACAATGTTACATTTTGATTTTCATGAAACTTGGAAAATACATTGTCTCCGACCCGCGTAGCTCTTCCTGCGAGGCTCGCAACACCGCACACATCTGTGCTAGATTGACGTCAACAAGAACAGGTGTCAGATGGGATGCCCGTCACTGAAGCATCTGTCAGAGTAGTCTTGTGATTAGAGATGGACGATCAAACCTCCACCACTCTTTGTGTTAAATGAGACACACGGTGTGATGTATGTATATATATATATATATATATATATATATATATATATATATATATATATATATAGGATGGGGTCCACCTCTAGTGTCAATTGTGGGACCCATTGCCTCGGAGAAGTGGATAAAAGACTTCAAGGAAGAATATTTAGATTTCTTTCTGAAGCCATTTGAATATTCCACTTCCCTACTACCCCATCTTTTTTTTATACAAACTTTATTTCAAGACAAAATACAAAATACAATGGGGAGTAAAACAACATAGATAACAACTCAGAGCTACATGTCAAATACTTCGTCCAAATATATATATATATATATATATATATATATAATAATAATAATTTGCCAGCTGTCTTACTGTCATTCTGACTGCCTCTGCTGGATATCTGAGTGAATGCCGTATTGCCTCGTTTACTATTGATTTTTTTTTGTTGATTGGCTAACTGTATGGCTTCTACTAGCTGGCTGACT
This sequence comes from Cherax destructor, assembly GCA_009830355.1. NCBI lineage: Eukaryota > Metazoa > Arthropoda > Malacostraca > Decapoda > Parastacidae > Cherax > Cherax destructor. The sequence continues at coordinate 819,246 of WNWK01000083.1, read as the reverse complement.
GGCTATATGGCCCACTACCTGATTGCCTGGCTTCCTGCTTACTGATTGGATGATAGTTTCTTCTAAGGATTTAATAACAGTCGTCAACACCTCCGTACCTCTGGAAGGTTCAAAGGTATATTCTACAAAGCCAATATTATCTGTACTTTTATATATATATATATATATATATATATATATATATATATATATATATATATATATATATATATATATATATATATATATATATATATATATATATAGACAGCAGGCAAATAAGTTACAGGGAGAGTTTGCTATCTTAGATTAGATTAAGTTAGGTTAGGTTAGGTTTGGTTAGATTAGTGTAACATCCATTAACCTATATTTCCGTGTATTTACCCAATAATAATGAAGTTATATAAAAAACGGATGATTTATGTCTAGAAACGCAGATCGTACACTGAAATGTGGTTAATGCATTTTCGCACGTAGTGTCACATATGTGCAGGACGGGTTGGGTTCCGACCGTAAAGACGATCCTTCTGATTATACAAAGATTTGCACTTCTCACACATCATTCTATTTACATGAGTCACTCACACAAGCCTCGCTCTTTCTCTCTTTATCTATCTCTATTTCTTTTCTTTTTTTTACACAGGGTTTTACAAGGTTAGGTTTAGAGTTACTAGCTTTATTTATAAGCTAAGAGCTGTTACCTACATCTCTCTGTCTGTCTATCTGTCTGTCTCTGTCTGTCTGTCTCTCTCTGATGCCTAATCCGTGACATTTGAACACCTACTGTGACAGAATTCTTCCCGTTTTCTGTCAATAAATAAATGTGAGTGGTTTTCTTGGGCATCAGCCCACTTAGTGACTAATTTTTCTATTCTGACAAACAACTCTAGGAATCTCTGAGCTTTATTTCTGTAAGTGTGACGACGCCTTTGATCTGTCGCATTTTATTTAAAAAATGTAATGGAGTCTTTAATCCGTCACACCTGACGTCAGAATGCGACAGACTCCTGAGTGTTACACTCTTTCTCTGTTCCTCCCAGTCCCCGTTCCTGTCTTAATTTCGTTTTATTTTTCCTTTGTCTTTATTTTTTTTTTTTTCAGAATGGTTGTAATTCAGTGTCTGTCCTTGTTGGCCCACCGCCACTGTCTTTGTGTGTGTGTGTGTGTTTGTGTGTGTGTACACATGCGTGCGTGGGCTTAATCACTGCGGCGCCCGCAAACGGTGGTGCCTGCGGTCAAGGTTTGTGTGGACCGCCCCTTCCCTTTCCCCCTTCCCCTCCCCTCCCACTCTTCTCTCTCACCTGTCAACGCCTTGGACTCACCTTTGTTCCACCCACCTGTCTTAGCCAACCAGAAACACAGTCATCCAGCTACATTATAGTTTGTTTGGTATCCAATACCAGTGATATACCTGTACTTATGACAAGTTTTGATAGTTCTACTAGCTGCCTGGCCCTAGGCCAGACTTTCTTGATCAGCCAGGCTGTTGGTGCTCTCAGGCATACATAGCTGTCACAACGAGGCTCTTTTGATCTTGTCCGATAATATTAGTTTCTTATATTAGATAATAAATGATTAAAGGTTCTTGGAAAAGAAGCGTAGACTCTGTTATCTGACTGCACCTAAGGCACCTCTACTTCCTATCTATATTTTCACGGTTCTTTACCTTCTTTCTTTTCTCTTTTCAACAGAGTAAATTCCGAGAGCTTTGAGAGGTTCCCAGTCTACTTGCCAGGAAGTTATTCCTGGGGTCAAAACCTCCGCGGCCCGGTTCTCGAAGAGGCCTACTAGTGGATCAAGGCCTGATCAATCAGGCTAATACTGCTGGCCACTCGCAATGCAACGGACAATCCAGAACCCAGTAGGTTAGATGCTTTATATATTCTAAGGCAGGAAATGGTCTCTGTACATTTTCCTGCTTTGACATATTTTTCCTGTCTAGAAAGAGCAGGACGTGAGAGAACACACAATTTCAATAGTGCCATCAATGACAATCCTTCTCTTGCTTTGAAAGTTCTCATAATCCAACCTACAACTCTCTTGGCCTCTGGAGCCTTTGCCGTATTGTGCTCTCTAGATGATGAGTCATTTGCTATTGATTGTTCTTCTGTCATTTACATGTTCCTTTCTTTTTTTCTAAGAATGACTGTCTGCGTTATATATCTGTGCTCGTATTGAGTCAGCCAGAAAGCTGGCTAGTCAGGTAGCCAACCAGCCAGTCAGCAAGCCAGCAAGCCAGCCATGAAACAAGCCTACTTGATAGCACGCTGCCGAAAGCACCAATACAGAGGGCCCTGGCACCGCTGGCACCAACATGGAAGATCATGTAACAAGTGGCACCAATATGGATATTCCTGTCATTAACACACGCATAGGATCCTGGCCCTGCATGCTGGACCTTGGAGATGGAGGCACCAACATAGATTACCCTCGCACAACTGGCACCAACATAGAGTACCCTCGCACAACTGGCACCAACATAGAGGACCCTGGCACCGCTGGAGGGAGCTCCACATACCACATTAATCGGGGTTGCGAAGGTAGGAAGCAAAAAAGAAGCCGAGGCGGAAGATAATGATGGTGGCGGTGAACTTTGACCTCTGTCGCCTGTGTGGCTTGACCCGGCCTCCCACCCTCCCATCCCCCCTACCCCCTACATCTGGCCCTCTCTATCTCTCCCTCCCTCCTTCTCTCCCTCCCTCCCTCCACTCCTCCTCCTTTTATTCCTGGCCCTCTCTATTTCCCTCTCTAAATCCATCTTTACTATTGATCTTTTTTCTCTGCCTCTTTCTTCCCATTATTATTATTATTATTATTATTATTATTATTATTGTTAGTATTGTACCAAATCTATAAAGGAATGGAACAGATCTACCAGTATTCATTCAATGACTGTCTTACCAGATGTGTGTGAATATCTCAGTTCAAATGTCCCTCTGAACAACATCCCATCAACTGTTATTTTAAGTTCCTGCAAATGAATAATAAAATATTTGCTTTACGTCATGTGACAGATAATGTTATATCTAGAGAGAGAGAGAGAGAGAGAGAGAGAGAGAGAGAGAGAGAGAGAGAGAGAGAGAGAGAGAAAACTAGTACCCCATTTTTCCTATTCATTTCCCTGCTGCCCTTGCTCAACTATCAGTGGAAATAGGTCTATGTGTGTTAGCCGTCTGTCACGAGTCACATTTAGGGAGAAAATATCTTAAAAAAAAACTCCATACATGCTGGAAAGTCACATCATTCGTATGAAAACCTTCCAGTACTCGCTGGAAGTGTTCCAGTGTGATGGGTTAAGGATCTCCCTTCACCTGATGCCGTTAATTAAAAAAGAATCCCACTGTCGGAAAAGAGTTGGATCACTTATAAGAAATTTCTTTATTATGTAAAATGAAAACATTATTTATGGGTGTGGGTGGGTGTGAGTTGGACCTGCCTCGCATGAGCCAGAAGCGCTGCTGAAGTGCTCCTTATTTCTTATGTTCTTATGGCCCACTGAAATAGTAAAGCATCTTAACTGCTGGAACGCAACAAACCACTAGAAAAATACACTGGAATGGAGAGGAGACATATACATGATATTATTTACGTGAAAACTACTCTTCATTCTGCTAGAACAATTTACTGGAATGAGACATACGGGTCCAATTATACCTTCAAACTTCTACTAGCAAATACAAAAAAATATTGACGGGGGAAAGGTGGAAATTTTTTGGAGGAAAGTGAACAAGTTCCTGCGGGATGCATCGGATCAGCCAAGCTGTAGCAGATGTGTAGGCTCGCGTCCATCAACAGCCTGGTTGCTCAGATGTCACCAGAAAAGCCCCTAGTGTGTCAAGCGTCACGATAAACATTTTTTTTCTTAACACTACAATAAGCAGTATGAAAATCTTCGCTCATGACTTGAGTGGATTAGTATTGAGTGACAGGACTGCAGACAAGTAGATTTATGTGTGGGTTTGACAGCAGGAATGGAAATTGTGGTGAGTTGAGTGAGTTTGAAAAATACACGAGTGGGAATAACTGTATGTGAGTTGGACGTGCCTAATACGGGCCACAGGCCTACTGTAGTGTTCCTCTGCTTTATTTTCCCAGACACGAAAAGATAATAATCACTGGTCAGTGACACAAAAGAATCAATAATAATAGTAATAATAATAATAATAATAATAATAATGATAATAATAATAATTATTAATATAATTATTATTATTATTATTATTATTATTATTATTATTATTATTATTATTATTTATTATTATTTATTATTATTATTATTATTATTATTATTATTATTATTATTATTATTATTTACATCCTTGGAGATGTACGAAACCCGCGAGAGTAATCTGGTTAGATTCTTGGAAGGGAACAGTAGCTCCCATTCCTTTAATCACAAACCCTTCATCATCTAGGTAATGTACAATATATTTCTGCCTTACTGAAGATGGTCTCAACTTTTCTTCTTTTTATGCCCATGTGTATGTTGCTCCCATATTCATCTCTCACGCCCCTAAAACTGCCCTAAGAAATTTTTCCTTTCTTTTCCTTATTCCCCGCCTCCCCATCCCATGTTGACGACGAGAATGACTCAGAAGGTAGATCCAGGAGCGACAGGCTGGTTCCCAATCACAAGCTGGTAATGGCGAGATAGATGCATGTACCCCGTCATCACTTGGTAATGGCTGGCTCCCGGACCTCGTCTGCAAGCCTTCCTGCCCACCTAAGGTAATTTCCTCCCCGCTTCGTCAGCCTAATCGACCTCCAACATAAGGGCCATTATGTCTCTCGGGTCAATTGGGGGTTATCTAAGGTAGTCAGGTCAACTTGGGAGTTAACATCTTCGATGCTTTTAAGCATCATATTATAATCAGGGGAAATCGTTAAATCCGTAAAGGTCATTCAGCTCAAGAGGAATGATTCGATCAAACAAAGGAGAGGACAAGTACGCCTCCCTGGAACAAGAGTCCCTCACTGGCATCAAGGAGTGCCCCTTGAGAGGTCCTACGCATCATAGCAGAGGGCAGAGACTCCACAAGTCTTTGCGGTGAATAGCTCACATGAGCTTAAGGATGCGAATAAAGTATTTCGTATTTCTCGAAGAAACGTGACACGTCACAGCTATCTTGTGGTCGGCACCGCGAGCATAACCATGACGACCTAGACGTTAAACCCTAAGAGGTTGTTAACTGGAGTACTCTTGGGTATAAATTGTTTAAAATATTGTATTTTATGCAGTATTACTTAGTCTATTATAAATTACAGCCGGTGAGATAGGGAAAAAGAAGCCAACATGTGTAGAAGATTGTATACGCGAGAGAAAATGTATAATGGCCTTTGAACTTTTTCCTGACTTTTCCCATTTTCTTCTTCCTCTCTCATTAATAACTTACTAGATATTTTCATTAAAAAGATTTTAAGTAAATATCCTAAATTTGCTTGCAAGAGATAAAACATAAAATATAAATATATTTCAAAGGTGTACTCGTGGTTATCCATTTTGAGAACTAATTCGCAGCATTTTGTGTATCCATATGTTCTTGTGCTACTGTCCATAGAATGAATATAGAATGCACAATAAAATCTAAAAATCTACTCATTCACTCACTCACTCAGGCTCCCTCACACACACACACACATACACACACACACACACACACACACACATACACACACACATATATACAACAGGCCTAGTGTCTAATTGACATGTGCCTAGGACAAAATGGTAACTAACACACACGCCCCCGGTGGCCTAGTGGGTAAAGCTCTCGCTTCACTGCCCGGTGGGGCAGAAACATTTCGAAGTGTTTCATTACACACACACACACACACACACATACATACATACATACATACGACAGGCCTAGTGTCTAATCGACATGTGCCTAGGACAAAATGGTAACTAACTAACAAGGCTAGTTCCACAGCTCAGGGGAATGCCATATGAAGAAAGGTTGAGGGAAATAGGACTAACAACACTGGAGGACAAAAGGGTTAGAGGAGACATGATAACGACATACAAAATACTGCAGGGAATCGACAAGGTAGATAGTGACAGGATGTTTCAGAGAGAGAACACAGACACAAGGGGACACAACTGGAAGCTGAAGACTCAGATGAGTCAAAGGGATGTTAGGAAGCACTTCTTCAGCCATAGAGTAGTTAGGAAGTGGAATAGTCTAGCGAACGATATAGTGGAGGCGGGAACCATACATAGTTTTAGGACAAAGTATGATAAAGCTCATGGAGCAGGGAGAGCAGAGACCCAGTAGCGGACAGCGAAGAGGCGGGGCCAGGAGCTGAGTCGACCCCTGCAATCACAATTAGGTGAGTAAAATTAGGTGAGTACACACACTCAATGCTCACGCTCTTACCCAAGCAATCATATGCAAATTCATGAGCGCATTCAGGTACTCATTGCGCTACAGCGTAACGTTCGCCTCCATGTGAGGAGGCCACCTCCATCCGGTCCACATGAGTTCGAAATGCAGGATATGTAAAGCTCCCCACGATTAATAAGTCTAGGCTCTCCATGACCTCCCTGTGTCTACTTTGGTGTCACAAAACACTCCAGGCTGCACATCACCTCTCATTCTTAAACAACCTCACACATATTATCCACCGCCCTCCCTCTCCATGGCACCCATGACCCCTCCCTTCCTCCCTCCACGGCACCCATGACCCTCCCTTCCTCCCTCCATGGCACCCATGACCCTAGCTTCCTCCCTCTCGTAACCACCTGCTAAAACAATGCCGCTGGAAAGTTGACTCTGCGGCCATGTCACTGTGTCAGGGCTCTGGCGTGGCGCTGGTCGAAGCTCGCCTCTCCCCCTCCCCCAGTCCTCTGCTTCCTGTTGCCTTGGCTCGCTCCTGTTGCTCTCAACGCCATGTTGTCTGCCTCTGCTGCTCTCTACGCCCCGTTTTCTACAGTTGTTGCTTTTCACAAGTCGTTGTCTGCTCCTATTGCCACACTACCCCCCATTGTCTCTTCTTGATCTGCATTATCTGTTGCAATATACGTCCCGTTTCTTGCTACTGTTGCTCTCTGCTCCTGTTATCTGTTTCTGATCTCTATACCCGTCGTCTATCACTAGTCTCTGTGCATGCTGTTTGCCCGTGATCTCTACTCCCGTTTTATTGCCCTTTGACTTTTACACCTATTGTTTGCCCCTGGTCTCTACAGCCACTGTCTGTGACTGTTGTCTTCTGCTTCCCATTGTCTGCCTCTGTTCTCTATGCCCCTTCGTTTTCTATCTCTAGTTGAATTTTTCCACTTGTCTCTTCTGTCACCTTCTTGGAAAAGAGTCGCATCATTTTCCCACAGACTGTTGTCAAATATCTGTGAAAACAGTTCAGCCACCTTCCTGACACCATAACCTAAGCCAGAGAGTTCCCTGCCTCTCCTGCTCGCCTCCACAAGCTAAAGCAGAGTTCTGTTATTTTCTCTGATGCTGGGAGCTGAATTTCGCCAGTGTGTATCTGTCTGCTGACTTGTAATATCGAAATAACATGGTATTGTACAGTGGTTAACGCACACGCTTGTTAGTTTTAGGACCGGCTTTATACGGGTTCGAATTCCACTCACTCCGTAAGAAGCTCCTTGAACTGTGGTATGATCTCTTTCTACAACTCAATAAAATATTTTTCACGAGTTGGTGATGAAACTAGACTAGGTTTCAATTCATCCTGAACCATCGCAAATTCACGTTAATGGTCTAGGACAAACCGAAACGTAGTTTAGTATTATCTGGGCCCAGGATGAACAGAAAGTTAGTTTGGTATCATCTTCACTTTGAGGGTTAGTTGTCAATTGTTCCTGCCACGACATTGTGATTTTCTTTCTATATATAATACTTCAGCGAACATACCATGCCCAACTATACTCGCTTCTATGGTAGAAAAAAGGCAGCAAAAATCCTTGAGAACTGCTTTCACATCCTGCAAATGATACAGCAATCCGAGAGGACCTCCGCTTAGCTTTAATGAAGGGCTTCTCAGCAGTCATGAAGACTCTGCGACGCAAACAAGGCCGCAAACTGTGAATTTTTCCGCAATTACATTTTCAATCAAGCCATTCCTCCTTGCCCCTTCTGAAGTGCTAAATGAATGTAATAACTTAGACGACACTAATTTCAGGATGATTTGGACTGTAACAAAATTAATCGTTTATAAGCGCAGGTGTGTAATGATCAGATTCATTAGCTTCGTATTTTCTCTGTTTTTTCCAGCATGTTAGAACTGGACAGCTGTGAGTGTTAAACAAATTTATCTCTCTTAATTAGACATGCTTGAGTGATTTCGCAGGCAAAGATGATAATAACTATGTCTAAAGCGGATAAGAGACGCTTAGTAGTGAAATAACAGTTTTTCGGTGTATAATTGTTTGCCCAGGCCTGATAATCGACTTGAAAACAACCCCTCCAAACAAAAACAAAAATACTTATTTCGGATTTTACATTTCACTTAAAGGGAGAGTTTACTGGGCAGCGATGTTCAACCTGTGTAATTCTCATTTCGTTTACTTAAACTCTGGATGTTTTCGGTGCTTTGATGTTGTTACCTTCGGTCATGATTATCTTGACAGTCAGATAATCTTAAACTTCCACAAAATCTACGACAGAAAGCACTAAAGACGCAACAAGTCTCTTCTTGGTCATTATTGACGAAGAGCTAAGTAGATTTTTTTTTTTTATCTGCCGGAAGGTTTGCGAAACAGCTTTGATATTCGGTGTGCGCGGTTATTAGCGAAGATTGAGAAAGACGTTTCATTCGGGTCGTAATGCTATTCATCAAGTGGGAACAAAAGCTGGTCGCGGGTCAGAGGTCAAGAGGCTGCCGGGGAGCGTGACCTCCCAAAGTCTCCGGCCAGGTCGCGTATGTCTCACGGGGTGAACGCAGCAGCTCCCAGGATGAGGTCTGGAGCACGGGTCACGTATGAACTGTGATGGCGTTAGAACAGCACATACCAAGGGTGTTTCATGCGAGGCCAAAGGAAGACTTCGAAGCTGCGACAATGTTGAAAAGGTTGTGCAACATTAGGGAGTCAGTGGTGTTAGATCTTCGATGGTTTATAGTATAGAAGTGTCAGCAGAATTTATCAAGAGGATAAATTATGAATTTAGGCCTTAAAAGGGCTATGACTAGTTAAAACTATGAGGAAACAGACTTAGCACGGTGCTGTGTGTACAAGGAGTCTAAAATGCGATGGAGATCAAGATGAGATTTTACAAGAGCTGCGATAGTGTCGGAATAGCGACAGCTCGTAGTTGTTCAAGAGGTTTCGAGAATAATAATAATAAAAAGCATATACAAGAGCAAAAACTCGGCAGGGCAATTTAGCAGCCGCATCTTGATATTTCTGACAGGACTCTGATGTATATTTAGGATGCCTCAGGCTTTTTGGTGGCTTGGAGGACTAGGCAATGATTGCTGTAAAATTGTCATGAAGCTGTGAATGGAGCTATAAGTCTAAGACAAGGCAGTTGGTGAGTCAGATTACAACAGAGCTAGAACTGGGATGCGGCTTGAATACAACGTGTCTAAATGGTGCTGAGACGTGGTTACCAAAGAGCTATGGCAAAACAATGCACTGAGACAACCACTTGGGCTGGGTGAAGGTGCAATGTGTCATGGCTGTAGAGCGGCTATAACGCAGGGATACAAGATTACCGCAAAAGCAGCAACATAGTCAAGGACTTCACTTGACTTGGCTTTGATTAGCTGGTTAGATACAAATTTATTATCTTCGGCGGGACATCACGCTTCGGTGCGTTCTTCGAGGCGTTGGCAAGCAGTGTCGAGGAGTGGTGTCTCAGAGGTCCGCAACAATGTAGGCCGGTAAGAGAAAGGCAGAAGGAAAGGGGACTGCAAATTACAGCTCATTATCCCGTCATTTGGCAGTACCGCTCGCCCCACCCACTCTGCCGCCCATTCTCCTACCACCCAACTAGTTCTCACCCCTTCCTCAGACATCTCTTTACAATTTATGACACCCAACTTGTCGCCCTCTTCTTATCAACCCTTCCCTTCCTTTTCCTTCATTGAAAGGTGTTGGAATATTACAGGAAAACATTGCTTTTGTATCCATTATGTAATTGTCATATAGAAAAAAGGCAGCTGTATAATGCAGTTGCACCATCTATACAACTCATATAGAATATTGAATATTTTTTTATTGTGGTGTATACGATGAGTGTTTAATCTCTCTCTTTTTTTTTAATTAAGAATCTACTATAGGCTATGAATGGGAGGTACTCTGGTTCGATCCACGGAGGGAAAGGCAGGTCCAACTCTGGTTCAGGAGTGGCATCCAGGAACGTCTCTTGAGGGAAACAGACAGACGATGAGACAGGCACATACCCAGAAGACAGAAATGGGTCCCATTACCCTTAAACCACGAGGACGCTGAAGCTACTATGGTTTTGACGTGGTGCCAGGGCATTCCAAATTACTCGACTCTACGAGTAATTCGGAATGCCCTTTCAGTGCCTGGCTGTGGTTAAAAGGTGGGGGGTCAGATGTCACCGTGTCAGTGATAGGGGCGTGGCATATGACTCCACTACGTAGTTGCAACCTCCCTTTCTCCCCCATCCTCACCCATTCCTCCTCTCATTCTTCTCCCTCCTTGCCTACACCTTCCTGTCGCGCTGCCATCAAATTTGCTCATTATTTCGAGGAAGCGCCAGCGATTACTAATTCAATTACTAGTAATGGTCTGCTCCGAAGAACGCAAAAAGCTGTTTCGTTAGCTAAGTGTTTGTCTTGGCCTTCCTCCTTTCCCCAGTTGGACTCAAGTCAACGGAAAACCGATACAATATAGGGCATCCGCGACTTCAAAGAACTGGACTTTGTTAACTTGAAGACTAGAGTCTTCCGGAGTCGCGCTCAGAAAGGGCGTTTAGTATATTTCCCAGCACCACCTTCTGGAGGATCTCTGTGCCCCCGGATTTCTCTCCTCTCCCTGCAAGATCCCAGCGCCTCGGGGTTAGTCGTCATCTGCTGTTGGGTCTCAGTGTCACCAGGTTCTTCGTCACCTCCTTCAGCATCTCAATGCTTCGAGGTTCTCATCACCTTCATGATTTCGGTGTCTCCTGATTCCACGTCATCTGCAAAATATTAATGCCTTCGGACTCCTAGCCACCTTCATCAGGATCTCAGTACTCCCGCGTTCCTCATTACCTTCTGTAGGATTTGGGTGCCCCCGGGCCCCTTTCCACGTCGCCGCCACTTAACGAGCGTTATAACCCACTTTCAACAGAGCTTTATCATGACCTTAGAAGACCCACGATGACCCCAAGTCTCACACGTTTGACCCGTGTAACTCGCACAATGGCAGTCGGGTGTGGCCCATCGCCCCCTGCAGGTCAGGTCACAAACATTACCTAGTAAATAACCTGCGACCTGGTTGCAGTCTGACGACTTGGAATCGTCAGTCACTACTTTCCTCTTCTCATTTTCACTGACACATCCTAAGCCGGTAATTCTTATTTTAGTTTTTGTTCATAAATTAATTTTTTGTCAATGGTTTTATTTAATAATTTAGGTAGACGTTAACATTGGGGTTCCATTGGGGTTCCATTGGGATTCCATTGGAGTTCTTACGTTAAATGCTTAAGCATACGTATATCCAGTTTTATTCCCTAACTTATCCTTATTGTACTACCTCATTTTTTTGCCGTAGTACTCAACGTTACTTTCCTAAATTTTTCCATTTTTCCCAAAACCATTTGTTTTAAGTTAGGTTAATATAGGTAAGGTAAAGTTACGTTAGGTTAGTTATAATAAACATTAAAACTTTTATTTAATTTCACAAAAACTAACAGAAAAACGGCAGCGATGCGCCTGGCATAGAGTGGTCGAGGAAAGAAAAAAAAGGACACGTTCAGATCTGAACTTTTGTCCCTCATGATTAAAGAATGGATTGCCTCAGTGTACAAAAAGAATCCTTATACTAGCTGATAAAGAGGATGTAATGCATAAAATATTTCCATTTGATAATCTTCTCCCCGTGGGAGAAACCGAGACGAGTTGCACACCAATGGATTTGGAAACATTCTCTTTCACACGTCCTGTGTTGCAACTTTCCTGCAGGACTTTTTATCCTAGAGTGTTATTACTATTGCGACAGAAAACTTGCCTTGCCTGCTTGCTTGTCTGTCTGCTTGCTTGTCTGCCTGCTTGCTTGTCTGTCTGCTTGCTTGTCTGCCTGCTTAACAACCGACTTGTCTGCTTGCTCATATTCCGACCTGATATCCCATGCCCCCCTTGTCTGCCTGCCAGCACACGTTGCAGGGCGAAACGTTGTCCTAATTCGAGCTTGTTCGACAACATGAGCTTTCTTTACTGCCTCTCTGCCTGTCCTCCTGTCTGCTGTTTACCTACCTCCTCTGCTCTCCACCTATCCGTTTGTCTGTTAGTTATTCCTTATCTCTTTTTTTTTGTTATTTGCATCTTCTTTATCATTTTCTTTTTGTATTCTTTAATGTTACTTACTACAAGACAGTGAAGATGATTTAAGATAATTTACAACGCAGTCGTGCTTCGTGCTGTAGAAGGGAATTGTATACATTGATAATTTTATCTTTCCATTCCTGGGAAAAAACTATAATGGTCCAGAGTTAGGCGAGTTCTGTTAGTTATATTCTCTCTCTCTCTCTCTCTTTCTCTCCCTCTCGTACATAAATTATCTAACAGTTGCACTGGCTGTAGGTGGAGTACCTTCCTCAATCAGAGTCTTCCTCCATCATTATCACTACGGATCTTCATTCTCCCCACCTCTCCCTCTCTCCAGGTCATCAAGGATTCCTCGGCCTCGCCCTTCCTAAAGCTTCTGATCGCTTACAGGTCCTCCGTGTTGAGACTTTCAGGTTCTTTATAGATCTTTAGGTTATTATCCTAAGATCATTTTGGACAAAAGTAATAGTATTTTTTGTTGTCACAGCCGTCAGAGGCTGATGTTGATGGTGGTGTCTGTTATAACAGATACGAATGTGATAGTGGGTAATAGAGCGATGTGGAGACTATTGGTTTAACCTTCACTTCAGTAATTAAAAATCAAAAGTGAAATAAAAGTCAAGTATGCGACACTTAGGATCATTTATTTAGAGACTTTTTCCAACTGGGGCGAAATGTCAACTAATAAAATATCTTAAGTGTTGCTTAAGTGTCTTTATTGCATGGCATGTCGTTGATAAATATACCTAGTACTAGTACTACCAATAAGTAATTAAAATCTCGGTAATTCTATGCCCACATAATGGATGTGCCCTCAGTGGTAGGCAGGAGGAAAAGACGAGTTATAAAACTACATATTTTTATTAGAAGATTATTTAAAAAAGTAACATAAAGATATTACCTGAAAATCACCTGAAGAGGATTTCGGGGAGCATGTTGTCTCTGCCTCCCAGTCCCAGACCTATTAACAGGTTGATCAACAAAGCCGCACTACACGCAATACGACGTAAACGCAACAACCCGGCGGATCATGAACTTGCTTCAGGAGCTTATTTAATTCCACCTTGAAGAGCGTCATGAGTCTATGGCAATTCGCTTCAGCTTGATGGAAGAACGTCGAAAAGTCTTGGTCCTTTTAAGCTTATTGAGCTCTCCTAGTGTTCTAATTGTATCTTCGCTTTTCTCTTATTGATAAATTCTGATACTAACCATGGAAGAGGGACTTCAGTGCACGAAAAATAAGTTGAACAAGGCGGTATGATACTGAGGACGAAAAGTACATTTTTACAGCATAATGTTATTAAACATGTGCAATGAGCTAAGACGAAACATAATGGAGGGTGCAATAAAGGTATGCAAATAGGCCACAAGATGTGGAAAGAGACATTTAGATTTATAATGTAACTCTTGTCAGAAGCTGGATCAGGTAACAGGTGGGGTAAACATAATATCAGGTTAATATTAGAGGGTGAGGCCATATACGGATTTTAAGTAAATATGACATGAATCACGTGAGCCTATCGAAAGCTTGGTAAATACATACGTCACACCTCCACTTTTCCCTCCACTACATTTCCACTCCTCTCCTCCTCATCCAATTTCGCTGTCTCCTCTGCTCCCTCTTTCCCTTCTTTTCATTCTTCCGTTTTCCTTCTCCTACACCTATTTTTCCCTTACCCAACTCCCCATTTCCCCTCCACACTATGCCTCCTGCACCCCTTCCCGTCTGTATATGACCCCATGGCTTCCTTTAGTGTGTATGGGGGGGGGTCTCCAGGTGGCCTCCCCACCTCCGCCGTTATAACAAATTCCGACCCCAGCTTTGGGTGCCGCCCAGTGTCGCTTAACCCGATGAAGCATTGCATAAACGGACGTAGTGTAGCCCTGCGTCCGTCAATTTGGTAATGAGTTACAACTACAGGTCACAGCTATTGCTGAGCCACAGTTAACGTGAGTCAACCACAGGTAAGTCATTGCTATTCCGGAGCCACAGCTAACATGAGTACATTTAGCTTTGTACACATATTAAATATTACTTGTATTATCACTATAAGCTTAGGCAATAACTATTATTTTCGTGAAGCAATTTATATAAAATGTATTTAATGACAGGTAGGTAGCGGATGGAGGATTAAACCATCGCTCCTTTTACCGAACTTAAACCGATTTAGCACTTCGCATGATGGAAGCATGATAATAAACCTTGACCTTACACCTAGTTTCAACATGAATGGAACTCTCTACTTTGCATTTTTCATCTCTGTATGTATCTCGTTAACAGGTAAATTTTATATAATATGGTACACAAGGCTCAAAAGATACATTGATGGTACAGAGATGGACTATATAATAACATGAGGTTCGAGGATACATTACAAGTACATATAGCTATTTGTTTGTATTGATAATATTTAGAATAGTCTTCTTACCAGTTACGGATAAAAAGTGTGTTCTTCTTGTCTTCACATGCACATGTCTGGCTAGTTTATAAAAGAGAGAGAGAGAGACAGACAGACAGAGAGAGAGAGAGAGAGAGAGAGGAGAGAGAGAGAGAGGGAGAGAGAGAGAGTTATGATAGCATCTCGGAGGGAGGGATTACATTAAGTGGAGGGCTGGGTTGGGTTTGTAGTTGGCGTGAAACATCCGCTCACGACTAACAATGGTCCTGACCACCTCTTACGACTCACCTGCCCCATGGGCTGAACCCCACGGCACCTCAGGGGGTCCATCTATCCACCTAATCCTACTCTAGGCCTGTCTCCTATCCCGTTTCTCGTGTCCGACCCCTACCTTTTCCTCAGGGTCCAACCACATAGCCTGAACAGGTTCCTATCCCTCCCGTGTCTGCAATGAAAATTATAGATAACAAATAATAATTTATTATTATTATTATTATTATTATTATTATTATTATTATTATTATTATTATTATTATTATTATTATTATTATTATTATTATTTTTATTATTATTATTTTATTTGTCTTTACCTTTTCCCGTATTCTTTACTTACCTGTACTTTTCTACAGATTTTGTGTTGTTTATGAGAACTAATCTCTTTAATTGTAACGATTACCACATTTGAGGTAATCGAGTCAGCCCACCAACTCACCTCTGATAAGTCAGAGGCACCACAGCTCACCTATTTAATCACAAGATGATCTAGGGTTGCATGCTGCCATCAGATACCTCTGGTTACCTGTGCTTACACTTCGGGAACAATGTCTACAGGTCTTGTGTTTGCTCACATTATCGCCGAATAAATATACAAAGTACTAGGCTCATGCAACAAAGGGGAAGTGTAAAGGAAAGGGGGAATGTAAGACTAAGGAGAAAAGTAAAGATTAAAGGGAAGGCTTAAGATTAAGGGAAAAAGGGGTAAAGAAGAAGAATTAGAACAAAAGGTGGGCTATTTAAAAAGAAGAGGGGAAGGGAGGTTTCCTTGAGGTTCGTGGTTGGTGATGACACCATGAAGACCCAATCTCTGTATAAGGTATTATTTTCTCGACTTCTTGATTGTACGCCATAATTATCATAATAAACATCATCATTATCCTCATTATCATTAGCATCATTATATCAGAATCACCGTCATTACCATTATTTATTATCAACATCGGAAGCAGCAAAAGAAGAAATTATAACAGAAGAAGTAGAAGCAGCAGCAACCGCAGAAACAGCAGGAATAGACAGCAGCAGCAACAGCTGCAGGAACACAAGGAAAAGGCAGAAACAACAGCAACAGCAGAAGCACAAGAAAGAAGCAGAAACGGCAGCAGTAGCAGAAGAGGAAGCATCAGCAACATTACATTCTATATAGATTTTTGAAAAAATTACAATTTTCTACAAGCTTAGCCTAAAAAACGTATAGCTGTACGTTAGAAAAATCAATTATGTATGTCTAAAACATACAGTAGTTTTGTATTGCACTTGCTAAACGTCGAGAAATAATGTATTAATGTGTATTATGATTTATAGCCATCATACAGAGATGTAAATTAATGTATTTATATGTATTATGATTCATGTCCACACTTATGTATTAATAATATATAATCTGGACGAAAAAGCGTGTAAGTGAACTGCAAAAGAGAGCATTGTCGACCCAAGTCCAAAGGTAGGTAATCAGCCGTGAGCGAACCAATATACTAACTGGAGCTATTACAAGCAATGATCCGAGCATGCGTGAAATCACCCTCTTGCACTCGCATACCCTGAAATCTGGCACTCACTCTTTTCAAACTTTTTCGACAAATTGCTTTTTTGTGGGGGGGGGGGAGAGGAGGGGCTTGTTTTCTATTGTGTGTTGAGTTGCAGTTTGTGTGTAACGTTCATAGACCGATGGTGGGTCTGTAAATGTGGGAGTTTTCAAGACTGTTATTGTCTTGAAGACGTGTTTCTCAACTGACCTAAATACTGGGTTGTTATGTGGTACTTTGACTGGCTCTTGCTAGGTGTGTTTTCTTCTGGTCCTAATGTTCTCTAGACGAATTAAAATAGCTGTTAGTTCTTGCTGGACTCGGAAACTTTTTAATATATCATTGATTCCTTCGTTTTTTCATGCCCCTTCGTTCCTCTCCTTTACCCCTCTCTACTTCACCACCCTCTTTCTTTAACCATTACTTCATTCAGCCCTTTTTTTTCATCTCCCTACCTAATTTAACCTCCTCTTTGCTTCACCCCTCTGTCTTTCATTCCTTTCTTCCACCATCAATAGATCCTCTTCCCTGTCTATCTCTCTCTCATTCTCTGTTTGTCTCTCTCTCTCTCTCTCTCTCTCTCTCTCTCTCTCTCTCTCTCTCTCTCTCTCTCTCTCTCTCTCTCTCTCTCTCTCTCTCTGTGTCTCTCTCTCTCTCTCTGTGTCTCTCTCTCGCTCTCTAATCGTTTAATCTTTTAATACAGCAACATCTTAAGGAGCATTAAGGAGTCTGTGTTGTTCCGCTCAACGCCTTTCGATTTCAGTCGTCTTGGAAGACGGGTGAGAGGGGAGGTTGTGGGAAGACTCGCGGAGGAAAGGGGTGGGGAAATAGTCTGGAAGAGGGTGAGTGGTTGGAGAGATGGAAAGTAGGAGGGACCGAAGCTGAAAAAAGGACGGTGATGGAGGAACAGGAGTTGAAGAAGGGGGGGGGTTGAAGGGATGGAAGGTGGGAAGGGATATGAAGGGATGCTGGGATGGGGGTGAGGAAGATGAGAGGGGGTCTACAGGTGCCAAGGTGACAATAAAAAGAACATTTCGGAAGTGATGTTAACTCGGTAAGTGGAAGTGGGCGAGCCCAAGTGTGGAATGAGATGGTTGTTGCTGGTGTAATAGTCCTCTGGTGGTGGTGATGGTGTTAGTGGTGGTGGTGGTAGTTGTGGTGTTGGTGGTGGGTAGCTGTAGCAAGTATAGTATTAGTTGCGGTGGTAATAGTGATAGTTGTGGTTATTTGAGTCGCTTTATCTAACTCCCATTCACCAACCTTTCCTTTTACTTAAAATCTTCCCGTTTATCAGCCCTTTCCTTCATATCCCTTCCTTTTCATCACCTGTCCTTTTTGCTACTACTACTACTGCTACTTATAAAGGCTTCCCTTCACTAAACTGTTTCCCTTCATCCCTTCTCCCAATTTACTACCCATCCCCCTTCTCTATCCTTATCATTTCACTACTACTCCCTTTTCACAAACCCTTCCACTTCACCACTCATTCCTACCATTGCCCTTTCTTTTTACCACTCCTTTCCTTTAATTGTTCACTCCTTTTACCACCCCTTTTAACTTCACTAGCCCTCTTCCATGCAGTACTCCTCTTCCTTCACTATTCCTTCCTCCTCACTTCATCACCCTTCATCCTCACTCTCCTTTTCCTTTCTACAAGCTTATCACCCTTCACCCCTCCTAACTGCAATGCATCAACTTCTGCACCCTTCACTTCCATCCTTCCGCTATCCTGCTCCTCGCCCTAGCTACCCACAAGGGGCGGCCCACGCCCACGTCTTCTAGGTGGCGTGAGGGCATCACCAATATCAGATAGCAAGTGACGGGTGGTCGGGCGAGGTGTCACAGATCACAGCATCACGAGCATATCACCTCCCCCTGGCAAGAGAGCACCCGACCCCCTAGTCAACCCCTCTAGAGATTATTTTATATACTGAGAAGGACGGGGCAGGAGTGACGAGGGGTCTCCTAGCCCTTTGATGTCTCGGGTAGGGTCTTAAACATGATGTGACGTGCAGGTGGTGGTATGTGGATCGTAGGTGTCTCGTCGGCGCTGGCGGAGGCATCTTAATAACCCCTTCAAGATGACATCGATACCCAATACTGTCATGGACGCTTCTCTCTCTCTCTCTCTCTCTCTCTCTCTCTCTCTCTCTCTCTCTCTCTCTCTCTCTCTCTCTCTCTCTCTCTCTCTCTCTCTCTCAACGTAGAATTCCATCATGAATTAAGAGTGGAATTGTGACGCTGATTTTATGTGAGGATGTTTGTGTTTGTGAGTGGTATATATATATATATATATATATATATATATATATATATATATATATATATATATATATATATGTGTGTGTGTGTTTCATGTAAATATTAGAAACTCAAAAGAATATGAAATACAAACTTGCAACTATGAATTGGTGATAATTTTGAAGTGCTTACAAAAATGTAATTTCAGAAAGATAATTCCAAATGGATTATTTCATATATGTAATTACAAATAGGTAATCTCTGATAGATTATTATAAATAAGCAATTTAAAATTAGCAATTTCTAACACACACACACACACACACACACACACACACACACACACACACACACACTAGTGGAGGCAGGAACCATACATAGTTTTAAGACTAGGTTTGATAAAGCTCATGGAGCAGGGAGAGAGAGGACCTAGTAGCAATCAGTGAAGAGGCGGGGCCAGGAGCTATGACTCGACCCCTGCAACCACAAATAGGTGAGTACAAATAGGTGAGTACACACACACACACACACACACACACACACACACACACACACACACACACACACTAAGAATGACTTACAACAAAACGCAGCCAGGTAGTCACAGAAACTCATACTGACAAGACAGAGATACACAGACATAGATACAGACACAGAAACACACACACACACAAACACACGCACACACATACACACACAGAGATAAGGTGGACAGAAACAGGATGTTCAAGAGATGGGACACAGAAACAAGGGGTCACAATTGGAAGTTGAAGACTCAGATGAGTCAAAGGGATGTTAGGAAGTATTTCTTCAGTCACAGAATTGTCAGGAAGTGGAATAGTCTGGCAAGTGAGGTAGTGGAGGCAGGAACCATACATAGCTTTAAGACGAGGTATGATAAAGCTCATGGAGCAAGGAGAGAGAGGACCTAATAGCGATCAGTGAAGAGGCGAGTCCAGGAGCTGAGTCTCGACCCCTGTAACCACAAATAGGTGAGTACAAATAGGTGAGTACACACACACATACACACACAAACAGACAAGAGACAGCTGTTCCTTACAGACTCCTCTCAAATCTCTCCCATTCATTGGTAAAAGAACACCATAACATGTTCGGTATCCGGCAAACCCTCTCTTAACCGCACACTCACGTCCGGCTTGCCTGTAACTTACGGCCATTACAGCTGGTTACAATACTCGAGTTACTCCTCGTAGGCTGAGAAAACGGGGAGTGGGTGAAAAAGGAGAAAGAGTAAGAGAGTAAAAAAAGAAGGAGGGATGCTGAGCTGAAGATATTAGTGGTAGGAAGTGGAGGTAAGGGACGATGAAGGGTAAAATGGATGGGAGGTGGAGAAGTAAGGACAAAGAAGTAAATGAGAAAATAGTAATAACTGATATTTTTCAAATGCAGGAAATATAATATGTGAGCTTACAGTTAGTGACCATTATTATTATTATTATTATTATTATTATTATTATTATTATTATTATTATTATTATTATTATTATTATTATTATTATTATTTTATTAATATAATTATTAATAAATACATGTAATCATTTAGCTGTACTCGTCTAACTGTACTCACATAGCTGTAGTAACATGTACTCACCTGGGTTGACTCACATACGTATACCTACTCATCAAGCCGTACTCATCTATTTTTTCTCAGAATACTCACCTAGCTCTGCTCATCTATATGCAATCACTTGTTGCAATCACCTGTTGTACTCGCCTAAATGTGTTCACCTACTTATACACTCCTAACTGTACACAGAGTTGTACTCGCAGAAATGTACTTACTTAGGTATGTTTCTGGGGGTTGAGCCTCGGCTCTTAGGTGGTCTTAACCTTCAGTTGACTGGTATGTAGTGTAGGTGTTGGCTTGAATTGTTGAAGTGAGTTTGTTTGTTGGAGTGAGTTTGATTGTTGGAGTGAGTTTGATTGTTGGAGTGAGTTTGGTTGTTGGAGTGAGTTTGGTTGTTGGAGTGGGTTTGATTGTTGGAGTGGGTTTGATTGTTGGAGTGGGTTTGATTGATGGAGTGAGTATGGTGGTTGGAGTGAGTTTGATTGTTAGAGTGGGTTTGATTGCTGGAGTGGGTTTGTTTGTTAGAGTGGGTTTGATTGTTAGACTGAGTTTGATTGTTGGAGTGGGTTTGGGTGTGTGAGTGAATTTGGTTGTTGGAATGGGTTTGATTGTTGAAGTGGGTTTGGTTGTTAGAGTAGGTTTGATTGTTGGTGTAGGTGTTAGTGTGTGTTAGTGTGGGTGCTAGTGTGTGTGCTAGTGAGGGTGTTAGTGTGTGTGATAATGTGGGTGTTAGTGTTAGTGTTGGTGTTAGTGTGGGTGTTAGTGTGGGTGTTAGTGTGTGTGTTAGTGTGTGTGTTAGTGTGTGTATCAGTGTGGGTGTTAGTGTGAGAGTTAGTGTGTATGTTAGCGTGGGGATTAGTGTGGGTGTTAGTGTGGGTGTTAGTGTGGGTGTTAGTGTGGGTGTTAGTGTGTGTGTTAGTGTGGGTGTTAGTGTGTACTCACCTAATTGCACTCACCTAATTGTGGTTGCAGGTATCGAGACTTAGCTCCTGGCCCCGATGTGTGTGTTAGTGTGTTAGTTAGTTACCATTTTGTCCTAGGCACATGTCGATTAGACACTAGGCCTGTGTGTCAGTGTGGGTGTTAGTGCGGGTGTTAGTGTGGGTGTGGGTAGCGTGGCGTTCCTTCTCAACTGCTCTGGGGTCCAAATAAATGCTAGTGAAGGAAGAACAAGAAAGGAGAGGGAAGCAATAAAAGGGAAGGGGGAAAACAAGAAGAGAAGAGGGGAAACAAGGAAAGGGAAACGATGAGAGAAAGGAGAGGGTGAAAGAGATAGCAAGGCAGACAAGTATCTAAAATAAATTTAAATGTAATAGAAAATAAAAAACAAAAATAAAAAAATAATAAAGACGTGCAAAGCTCAGAATCACAATGGCCTGGATTTGAAAGGCGTTATGGTCGCCATTACAGTGTTCATGCTTAGAGCATCGCGCCCTTGGGAGCATTCGCGAGGGAAAACAACATTAAGCCCCATGCAAAGTAAACTTACTTATGATCCAGTGTTAAAGCTTCTCAGAATGACACATTCTGATGTCTAGAATGACACATTCTGATATCTAGAATGGCAAATCCTGATGTCTAGAATGACACATTCTGATGTCTAGAATGATACATTTTGATGTCTAGAATGACACATCCTGATGTCTAGAATGACACATTCTGATGTCTAGAATGACACATACTGATGTCTAGAATGACACATTCTGATGTCTAGAATGACACATTCTGATGTCTAGAATGACACATTCTGATGTCAGGAATGACACATTCTGATGTCTATAATGACACATTCTGATGTCAGGGATGACACATTCTGATGTCAGGAATGACACATTCTGATGTCAAGAATGACACATTCTGATGTCAAGGATGACACATTCTCTAGACGTAATTTCATGACGAATAGTATATTTCCGAAACTAATTATAGTAATCTACAAATCTTGCAATAATTATAAAAGCCTTGCATTAAGATGGCGTTAACATTCATCTTGAGAAGCGTGCATCAAGTATTTGCATCAAAAGGAAGCAACAGCATGTTCATTAAGCTTGCATCGAGAAGCAACCACACCCTGAACGAGACAAACATTTGCCTCGTTCTATCGAAGAAGAAGACGTTTCACAATCTTCCACTTCCTGTGCACACAAAAAGATGTAAACATGCTAGAGGAAGATACGATGTGGGAATGTAACGATTCATAACGCAGAGAAAGCGACGTTTCTCTCAGCATTGAGAGAAACGTCGTCCAGAATGAAAGGTTGCTCGGTATTACGTGTTTCTGTACCTGATTGTAGGCTTGTTGCTCCAGTTACAATACAATCAATCACTCGCTTGAGGAGTAGAGAGGCCACAAACATAATCAGAGAACTTAATGTCAAAAATAAATGTTCTTGATTTTCTATGAGCCTTCGAAACATATCAAATAATGCAGTAACAATGGCAGAGGTCTCCAAGATCAATCGTGCTATGATAGTAATGTAAACTTTGAACTCCTTGTTGATCAGGCATTTCATAGAGAGGATTGGCTTCAAACTCGGATACGAGATGAAGAACCACTCTCGAACTAGCCGTAGGTAAAATACATGTAGTTCCTCACGGGTCGCACGTTAGTCAGAGGGGCTTCTTCTTCCTGACGCTTCCTTCCTGGCCTTTAGAACAACACGGAAGCCTTAAAGACCAGCCACCAGTCATTGGAGGGGTAACACCCAAGCAAGAACTATTTATGTTCTCCCTTGGGTTTCATAAGAACCGCCGCCCGAAGACCTCCGCCCCGACCTCTCACGTTTCTCCAATTTTTGCGGTGAGGGCGTCGAAGGGGCCACACTTAAAGACGGGATGTAGTGTCAGGTAGAAGCAAGCGAAGGGGCTTCACGACCCCCCGCCCCCTCAAAGGGCCATTAGGGTGATATCTACCAATGATCCGAGGATTATTGGTGGTTACAGCGGGGTATGTGCTGGCCAGAGACGACTGGCGAAGATGATGACTAGAACGACGATGAACGTATCAAGAACGAGAAGTCGCGAGCAATTCTAATTATAACGGGGAAGTTTCCAATAATGGCTAAAACAGAAAAGACGAAAACTACAAAAGTGAGATAATAACGAGTCTAATGAAAAGGACGAGTCAGACGAAAACGACGGTATCTGAATTCGTCACAAAGGGTCGTTAGGCTGTGGTTGCTGAGTGGGATTTACAGTAAGTGTTAACGACGAGTAAAGGATTTTTTTTTTGTCTTCAGAAGAAGCAGAGATTTGGTAAAAAAAAAAAAAAGGGTGGGGGAAGAATTTGGAAAGCGCTCAAGACAGTATAGTAACAACACTTATTTCAAGAAATCCATGTCATAAATAACCCTTTAAAATAGGAAACCAGTGAGGGGGCTCTTGATCCAGTGAATTCAAGGTACCCTACTCTGAAGACACACACTCAGACAAACACACACTCACACACACATGCAGTGCGTGTGGGTGTGTCTGCCGTTCACAAAAGAGTTTAGCAGCTAACAGTGCTGTGCCGTTACATCCTCAGCAACAGAATCAGCAACAGAAGCACCATAAACACAAACTCTCACCACACCTAACCACATTACTGTCACCACTTCCACCACCACCGTCACTACCACCACCACCACCACCGCACCACCACCACCATCATCATCATCACCACCCTCACCCAGCCTTCTACACGTTGCCCACCAAACAATAGCACCTATACTGTGAGCTTCCCCGATAAGAGGTGTGTGGAAGAAACCAATATGATTCTATTTTGATTACAACTGTCAATGCTATTAATGAAATGAGTCTCCATATTCAAGTCACATTCGCCTCTTCCACGCTTTTGATACCTTGCCACGTTTAAAGGTGATGATGTCCCGTGATTCTGAGTTTGTGATCGAAAACGTTTTGACGTGTGTTTGTGGTCGGCAAAACGTTTCGAGGCTGTATATGTCTTAATGCCCGTGTTGATCTGAAATGCTTGTTTACTGCATGAATGGAAGCTTTAGCAGCTGATAGCTTTTTGAGATTTATATTTTGTAGGTTTTAAGTGGGTCGAAACTGTTTTCATGGCTCTTTTTCCAGTGTTGGTGCAGTCGAAAATATTTCTTTTTTTTTTTCATTGTTTGTTTGGTCGAAAATGTTTAGAAATGTCTTACATCGGTATTTATATGGAAAAAAAATGCTTAATTACAACTTGTTCCAGTCAATGACTGCGTACAAAGGCTCTGATATTTCTTTTGCTTCAGTGCTTGTGTGAAGACAATTGTTTTAGTGTTGATTGTTTGTTTTCAAAAGTTTTGCTGAAATGTGTTTTGAGTGTCAGTGTCTTTTTTTTTTATCCCAAATATATTTAGTGTTGCATTGACTTGGGTGTCTAAGACCCACATTGGTTTGCTGTCATTACCTTGATTCTCCGTTCTAGAGTGTCCTGGTAGTTGAAACATATGTTGGAAATCTATCGTTCTTTATTTTTATTCTTTTAGTTTGAATGTACAGCTAATCACCTTCAAATGTTCACAAGCGCAAGCATACAATAAAAACAAAAACACAGAGACAAACACAGCCTACTGCAACGCCAGTGTTGCTTTACTTTACTTTTTATATTTAAACCAATTTCTTTGGTACACACTAACACACAAGATAATAAATGCTAAAAGCAACTCCAAGCATGCAACCCGAGAGTAAAGATTCTTCCGTGAATGGTCCAACAAAACCCAAGGGCATCGTATCGTACAAGACAAATGCCTTTCTGAGGTCTCTCCTTTTATAAACTCCAACACCAGTGACTAACACTCCAAGTAGCGGGAGAAGTCACCATCGATTCTTCTTCAAATGAAGTGATTGGAGGAAAAGATGATGGTTAGGGAAAATGCTGGCATAGAAGAGTCGTGTAGGATGCTGGAGGGTAAGCATAAACAACAGCTACAACTAGATGGAGATGGAAGGGTAGGGTGAATCCCACCCACTTCCCCGTCCACAACCTCACCAATACCAATCCCCCCCTCCCACCATTCTCTCACCCAAGCACTCTTCCACAACCCAAGTCCACGATCAGCAGTAGCACCACCAATGTAAACACCTTCGTTTCACACCACAACGCTCTTTCATGCTGTAAATGCCCCCATATCCTCTTTCTTCCTGCTAGTCTCCCTCTTTCTGGACAGTAGTCGGGGAAGGGGCAACTAAAGGCATAGGGAGATGGAGAATGAAGATGGAAAGATAGTGTGAGTGGATGGAGGAGAAAGACGGATGATAAATAGAAGTGAGGGCATGAGGGATAAGGAAAGGTTTTCTGACAGGTTTCTGCGTGTGGAGGGGAGAGAAGACACATGGAATTACTATTTTATTCACGTACATGAGTTGAATATGTAAGAGTCATACAGAACCTGAGGAATAGGAGGTAACCAGGTTTGATTCCAGGTAGTAAAGGATAGCTTCAGTTCGAGGAACAAGAGCCCCTCACAATTCAGGTCACCTCTTACCCGTGAATGCAGGAAAGAATACATTTGGAAGCAGCAGAACAAACTCTTAAGAGAACAAGGGGAAGTAAATTAAAAATTTGTTCACGATTTCAGTAAGGAAATCATCGTCTTAGGATATATTATAAAGAAGTAATAATTTTTTAGAGGGGATGAAAAATTTGTCTATGGTAGGTAAGCGGATGCTCAGATTCTGGTCGTGTCGTCGTCTGATTAAAATCAGTGCAGAAGACACTGTTTCCCGACGATTAACACGCCACCAAGGTGATGAACTATAAGTCACAATACCTTGACTGCAACAATTCACAATTAACTCCCAAATTAGAGACGATTCTTTAGACGACGTTTCAGTCCGTCCTGGAGCATTATCAAAAGCGAGTGCGATAATTCATGACAAACTAGGGACTGGGATGCAAAGGGGACAAGCACATCCTTGAGTACGCAGCACCATTATGGAACCAACATCTGATCAAGCATATAACGAAACTAACAAAAATGTGGAGGATGACAATAAGTTAATTCTAGAGTTGAAGAATATGAGCTATGAGGAGAGACTAAATAAGCTAACCATGATCAAATTAGAGGACATAAGAACCAGGGGAGACATGATAACGAAGTACAAAATACTGAGAAGACTTGTTAATGGTGACCGAGACAGACTGTTCTTGAGGCAGGAAACACATTTGAGTTACGAGGGAAAAGCTAGGAAATATTTCTTGAGCTCCTGAGTGGTCAGGAACTGGAACGACTTGGACAGTTAAATGGCAGAGGCAAGATCTATACATAGCATTAAAAATGGGTATGATAACGTTCACAAAATCAGTAGAGTGAACCCCAATAACGGCCAAGTGTGAACCAGGAGCTGAGGCTGATGCTCTGACAACAGAACAGTGATTAGAGCACTAGCATGGCTTTAAGACCGGCTTGTCATGGGTTAGAATCCTGTCCAGTCTGTGAAATTATTATAATTATTATTATATTCAAAAAGAGCAAAACCCGTGAATGTCATTCCGTTACAGATGCTCCAAGAGAAGAATTATATAACTTCTGCATTTTTTCCTAGACAAAGGAGTGTTTAAGAAGGAATAACGCGAAAATTGAGTAAGATTCAAGACAACTCGTCAGATTTTCTCAAGAAACGTAAAATTTGGAGAAAACCGGAAAAATGTCATTTAATTCTAAGGAAACTGGCGGTACACTTGTGGGAGAGTGGAACAGGAACGTTGGAATGCGCCTGAAGCTATATCAGCTTCCCCTAAACGGAGCAGGTGGAGGTGGGTGGGAAGAGCGAGAAGAGGAAACGAGAGGGAAAAGGAAGGAGGGGGGGAATTGGAGAGGGAAAGGAATGATGAATTCAGAGAGGGATTTAATCTTTTTTAATCAAAATTAGATATGTTAGCAGTGTGCTGCTCCATATTCTATGCGATGGATACACAGTGGTAATAAAAGCTAGATAAGTTTCGATGTCTTATTCTATTGTTCAGGATGAGGGTCTTTTTTACCCTAGGTGAGGAGAGCAATGAGGAGGCAGGTAAGAAAGCAGGGAAAGTGAAAATGAGGGAGAGAGAAAGGTGGAGGAAAAAAAGAAAGGAAGGAGTGATTTAAGGAGGTAGGGAAGAAAGCAGGGAAAATGAAAAAGAGGGAGAGAGAAAAGGTGGGAGGAAAAAAGGAAAGAAAGAAGGTACAGAGGGCTTGAGAGGGAAGGAGGAAGAGTAGGAAGGAAAACAGAAAAGACGAAGAGATTCAGAGAAGAGAGGCTGGAAGAAGAGAAAGTAGAAATAATAATAAGAGAGATAAGAGGGGAAAGAGGGAAGAATTAGGAGGAAAGAAAGGGAGGGAGAAGAAGGAAAGAGGGAAGATTATGAAGACGGGAAGAAAGGGGGGAGAAAAAAAGACAGGGTAGATTATGAAGAAGGGAAGAATGGAAGGGAGGGAGGGTAAGTATGCGTCAGGGCTGTCAAATAATTATCCTCGGCCAGTATATCATCGTGTGGACATTTGCTGTGGAAGTGAACACCATCCCTCAGAACCCCATGAATGGCGTGGGAACCCCAGGTGGGGGAGGGAGACGAGAGATGAAGAGAGTGTGGGGGGGGGAGGAAAGCGAGAGGTGGGCAGGGTGTGGGAGTAGAGGGAAAACAAGCGGTGGAAAGGGAATGGAGGGAGAGTGCGGGGGAAGGGAAGATTGAGAGGGGGAGCTAGTAAAGGAACCTGAGAGTGAGGGAGAAGTGAGAGTGATGGGAGAGGAGAGAGATGGGGAGAGGAAGGAAATGATAGGGAGAGGAAAAATTGGGGAGAGTTGCGGGAGAGATACGAGAGGTGAGTGGAGTGTTGGATAGACCGAGTGACACACACACACACACACACACACACACACACACACACACACACACACACACACACACACACACACACACACACACAACACACCCAACACAACACACACACACACACACACACACATATATATATATATATATATATATATATATATATATATATATATATATATATATATATATATATATATATATATGCACTTAACAATTCCCAAACGGGAGTGTGCAGGTTCGAGTCCTGCTGTGGACTGAGAGAAAATGTTTATATATATATATATATGGACTAGCCAAGGACTCGAACCCATGTTGTTTGGTGGTCCTGTGGGTTACAGAGTCATGAGGCGGGCCAAAACGACATGGGTTCGAGTCCTTGGCTAGTCGCAGTGTTGATATTGATTAATACCACTCGTTCGTGGTTACAATAATAATATATATATATATATATATATATATATATATATAAATATACATATATATATATATATATATATATATATATATATATATATATATATATATATATATATATATATATATATATATATATTATATTATATATATATATATATATATATATATATATATATATATATATATATATATATATATATAATATATATTTATTTATATATATATATATATATATATATATATATATATATATATATATATATATATATATATATAAATCTATACATTCACAATTTTGGACAATAAAACGAAAAAATGCAACTTACTGTGTGTACATGTATTTTATTGTCACTTTTTAGCTTCCGACTAGTACTTGTTCATGTTACCCTTGTTCTTTTTCACAATCTGAAGTCGCCTGGGCACCGAAGTGGCGAGCGTGGAGAAGAAGGAAGCGTCCATGTAGATCCAAAGCTTCTTCAGTGCCTCCTTCAGGTCCGTGATGTTGGTGGGTGGAGCTTTTGCAATCTCATTTTTCATCACATGCCAGGCATTCTCGATAGGATTTAGGTCAGGGAAATTGCCTCGCCACTCCAAAACACTGATATTATTGTCCTCGAGGAACTTTTTCACTGCTTTTGACTTATGGGCAGGGACACCATCATGCATAAAAAAATCACACTCGTGAATGATCCAAAATGTCAGCATGTGGTTCCTTATCACCTCGATATAATTACTTCCCTTCATCGTAATGTTCTTAGGAAGGAAGTATAGTC
This sequence comes from Cherax destructor, assembly GCA_009830355.1. Classification (NCBI taxonomy): domain Eukaryota; kingdom Metazoa; phylum Arthropoda; class Malacostraca; order Decapoda; family Parastacidae; genus Cherax; species Cherax destructor. The sequence continues at coordinate 789,787 of WNWK01000083.1, read as the reverse complement.
CACCCCTGCCCTTATAACCAGTAAAAGCACCCCAGACCATAACACTGTTAGCGTGCTTCAGTGTCTTCACGGCGTACCGTAGGTCATAAAGAGACACACCACTGGGACGACGGACGGTCTTGGAGCCGCTCCTGACGAGCCTGAAGGTACTCTCGTCGCTGAACATCACCTTCTGTCACTGGTCTGAGGTCCAATACTTGTACTTCTTGCAGAACTGAAGCCGTTTCTTCTTCATGGCTTCAGTTAGCATGGGCTTCTTGGCGGCACGTCGAGCAGGCATTTTCAGGTCCTTTTGCAGTCGGTGCTGAATGGTTCGCACTGCGACATCTTTCAGGAGTGCAGGATGCATTTTCTCTTCGCACAGACAACATACTGAGGAGGAAAGTGTTATCAGCTCCTCCCACAACAGCCGCAGAACTCAAGAAAATGCATCCTGCACTTCCTGAAAGACGTCGCAGTGCGAACCCTTCAACACCGACTGTAAAAGGACCTAATCGTCTATCAGACGAATTCTTTCTTACGATGCAGCCACTGCTACTGATATTTTAAGTCGCCTCTATCAAATTCAAGGAATTATTCAATGAGGTGTTTCTTATGAAGCATAACATCACTTCCAATTTGCAGTGGTAATGAATTTTTTGACTACATTGGTGATGATATTCTTAATTACAGTTGAAGATAATGCTTTCCTGAGTTTTTCCCGAAGCTTTTCTGAGAGTGAAAGGAGTGTCGCAGAGACAATGTAGGTCTCTTTATGTAAACGGATGGTGTATTTGTCTCTACTGGGCACCAAATCTCTAAACCAATGATTATGACATCATCCTCAACTTCTAATTCCACACACACTAGGCACAGTGCCACGGTAAACTGGAAGACTGGATAGATCTGAAGCAGTGACACACACTAATTTATCATGAAGATGCTTCAGTAGTCTTGATAAGACATTTTTTTCGACTCTCTTTATCACTGTGTGTTGAATAACAATTAATGGGTAAAATGTTTATTTTAATATTTTTTCTGTAGAATTTTTTTTTATGAACTAAAGTAATAAACACGAATATCTAATTTTAAGCTCAAGAATTTATGCAAACTTGATAACAGCCATATTATAAAACTATATATCAAGCTAAATTTTGAGACGTAAGCATTATAACTATGATGCTGATTTCAGTTACCACTTTCTCCTAATTCTCCAGGAGAAAGTGACTGTACATTTGTAACTGCGGGAGCAGAGCTATGTTCGTGGTGTCTTGTCATTAGCGTGTAATCCATCATATATTCTTCCAAAATTTGTAGTGATAATTGCATTTGCATACTCTTCATGTTTCCCATTCCATTTCCACCTGGAACCACCTGGAGGGTATTCCGGGGATCAACGCCCACGCGGCCCGGTCCACGACCAGTTCACGAACAGCCTGATCTATCAGGCTGTTAATAACTTTTTGAAGAAGAATATACAGTATTCGCGCGACTCGGCCTTTTCGCAAATTACAGCTGTGGCCTCCTGTTCTCCCTGTTGTAGATTATACGTAACATGCTTTTTCTTTTCATAAGCTTAAATACATCCTTTTACAATTTTAAATTTGGTTACCATGTCGCCTTGGTCGAGTGTTGGTTCAGGGTCTCTACTAACTTCACAGGAACGTCCCATTATTTCTGGGTGTCATTAACTCAGTTATTCTAGTGTATATTGTATTTGCCTTCATTTCTTCCTCGTCTAAACCATGCGCTTGTACATGTGGATATGCGTATGGGCATGCTTGTGCGCGCGTGGGTGTGGGTGTGCGCCTGGGTGTGCGTGTTGACATAAGGTGAGGGTGGAAGTAGGACGAGAGAGTTTGGGGAGGGACTAGTGAAAAAGACCTCCCGACCTTCCCCTGCATTCTTCGCCTTTGACCCTACCGGAACAGGGCGCTCAGGTCGGTCGATCGGTCGTCCCTCGGGGTGTTTTCCCCTGCTTCCTCCCCTCGGGGCCCGGTCCAGGGGCAAAACACGAGGGACAATGGTCACCTGAATGCGACGCGTATTTGCCATTGGCCGGAACAAGTTCTTGGGATTACGTGTTCCCACGACTCTGAAGTTGCCTGCTCGTACATTCTCCTCCCTTACATCCCACTTTTTTGTTGTTTATATTGATATATTAATTTTCCCGACGGTTTATATATAGGAAGTTGCAATAATTCGCCTTTGAAGATGATACGAATATGTTTTTTATATTTTTACGAAAAGTACTTGGCAAAAGTGTTATTAATTCGCCAAAAAGAGCGTCAAAAATGCTCAATAATCTGGCGATTCGAGGCGCGGGGGTGGGAAGAAGCGAGGGCGGCCACAATAGCAAAGGTGCGACGGTCATAACAGTATTTCATACGGTAACGGACAGAAGGATTTGATATGCCAGATAAACAGAATGCCCAGTTATGCCCCGGGAATGGGTGTTGGGTAGGGAAGGAGAAGGAAGGAGGGGGGTAGAGGAATATCGTCATTTGAGTGACTCAAGGCATTTAATTTGCTCTAAGTCCATCTTGGACGGAGACCAAATTAAATTTATGCAATTGCCTGGGCACAATGTTTTAGGTAAAATGGCAATATCAAATTGGCTGAATGTCTCCCTACCGAACGTATCAATCCCGAATGATTCCATCCACAGCCATCTACCCTTGCAGGTAGACAGGCAGGACACTAAGTCTGAATCAGAGGTTGCCAGATAGAAGAAGAAAAAGAGTCGAGAGAGCAAAGAAATGTCGTAGACGGAAATCGTGTCCACTCTGGTCAGAAACACAAACAAGAGGTGAGACTTCGATGATGATATATGAGGTATGATGATGCAGTGAAGGCATGCGGTGGTAGTATGGGGGGCCATTGGTGACGATGGAAGTGGTGGTGATAATGGTGGTGATAATGATGGTGATTGTGGTGGAAATTGTAGTGGTGCTGTTGAGGAATTTAGGTGGTGTTGGTGTTGATGGTTTTGGTGATAGTATTTGTGAGAGTTGTAGTTGTGTTAGTGGTGGTGTTGGTGATGGTGGTGGCACTGGTGTCCGTGGTTACAGTGGCGTTAATGGAGGTATTGACTATGATGAGAATTGTTTACACACACACATACACACACACACATACATACACACACACATACACACACACACATACACACACACACACACACACACACACACACACACACACACACACACACACACACACACACTATATATATATATATATATATATATATATATATATATATATATATATATATATATATATATATATATATATATACATATATATATAACAAGTCGGACCGAAACGTCGTCGTAAGCTCCTCTCTGATATATGCGGGTTATTTGTATATATATATATATATATATATATATATATATATATATATATATATATATATATATATATATATATATATATGGCACCCTCTGGCACCCCGGCTAAGCCTAGTACATATATAGAAGAACGAGAGACCTGAGGCGCTTTCTAGCACATTTGAAATTTCACCTGCATTATACATAAAAATAACAAAACTGATGTTATGCTGTGTAGAATCAGATAAATTATGGCGCCCCTGGCACCCCCTGGCACCCCTTGGCACCCCTGGCACCCACTGGCACCCCTTGGCACTCGATGGGCCGTCAAGAGACGTCACGAGTTTTTGCAACACTTGAACCAGAAAGGCGATAACGTGCATGCTAGGGAACAGGTGTCCGCAGAGGAGAACAGGAACGAAAGAACTGTGTCAGACGACGGTGAATTAAAGAACGTGAGGGAGGTTCTTCGTCCCCCACCAACTGATGGTGGTAGTGGTAGTGGAAGGAGTAAAGTGTGTGTGTGTGGCATCGTGGCATGCTTGGGGTATGGGAGTGGTGTTTGTAGGGATTATGGTGTTTAGTGATTGGAAGTCGGTGTGGATGGGGATGATGGTGGTGAGGAAGAGAGAGAGAGAGAGAGAGAGAGAGAGAGAGAGAGAGAGAAAAAGAGAGAGAGAGAGAAGAATGTGAAGTCTGCTCAGTTAGCATTGGCTTACGTGCATCCATGAATGAAAGTCATTCGCACATGTATATATATATTATATATATATATATATATATATATATATATATATATATATATAAACACTGATATCTCCCTCACCACAACAATATGCGTCACCCACTGTAAGACAGAGACGCTTTCTCTCTGTCTCTATCTCTCTCTTACGTTGGTTGTATATTTAGTCCTCAGCTCTAATAGTGGTCTGAAAGTAACGTGTATGTACTCACCTAGTTGCATTCAGATAGTTGTACTCACTTACCCTTGCCCACCAAGTTATACTCACCTAGTTGTATTCACCTGTTTGTGTGTGTACTCACCTAATTGTGGTTGCAGGGGTCGAGACTCAGCTCCTGGCCCCGCCTCTTCGCTGTCTGCTACTGGGTCTCTGCTCTCCCCGCTCCATGAGCTTTATCATACCTTGTCTTAAAACTATGTATGGTTCCCGCCTCCACTATATCGTTCGCTAGACTATTCCACTTCCTGACTACTCTATGGCTGAAGAAATGCTTCCTAACATCCCTTTGACTCATCTGAGTCTTCAGCTTCCAGTTGTGTCCCCTTGTTTCTGTGTTCCCTCTCTGGAACATCCTGTCACTATCTACCTTGTCGATTCCCCGCAGTATTTTGTATGTCGTTATCATGTCTCCTCTAACCCTTCTGTCCTCCAGTGTGTGTGTTTTTTTTTTGTAGTCCTTTGTCTGTGTGTTTTTGCTGTTGTGATGTGTGTGTGTGTGTGTGTGTGTGTTGTGTGTGCCTCGTGCGTGAGCGAGGCTTATGGCGTGTGTTGTGTGTTTTTGTGTGCTCGGCTCTGTGAATGATATTTATAGCTAGATGAGCTCATGTTGTCCAAGAGAGAGAGAGAGAGAGATTTTATAAGCAGATTTAGAAGTAAGCATTGTAGGACTTATGGAGGCAGAAATAGTGTGACCATTAATGAGAGGCAGATCTAGAAGGTGAACCTTACGGAAATTAGAAGATGCCAAACAGACGAGTACAACTAGCTAGGCTACGAGACGAACTTGACGTTCTACGGAAGTGGCTACTCGAATTCAACCAATGCACATTTTAGGTAGTGACAGTGAGAAAGGGTTCAAGAGAACCTGACAGAACTTACGAGTACCTTGTGGGCGGAGAACGCATTACGGAATCAACCAATGAGAAAAATCTTGATATTAGCATCATGAAAAACCTGTCCCCTGAAGCTTACATAAATCGAGTAATCTCAAAGATGATTCCAAAATCAGAAAACTTAAGAACAGTATACGTTAATCTTAACAAGGTACAAAACACAAGTTTACGCAAACGTGGCGTCTGTATAGACGCATAAGGGGACTGTATGAACTCACACACACACACTAGTAGCGACCAGTGAAAAGTTGGGGCCAGGAGCTGTGATTCGACCCCTGCAACCACAACTAGGTGAGTACACACAGACACACCAACACACACACACACACACACACACACACACACACACACACACACACACACACACACTCTCTCTCTCTCTCTCTCTCTAATATCTCAGATTGCATTCAAACATATATTCAAAAGGATGTGCAGCAGAATTCTATCTAAATAATTTGTGGTCTAATTTACAATTAACCCGCAGTTGGATAGTGAACTAAACTACGTATCAGATCGTCTTGGACCATTAACGGTCGTGACTTGATAACTATCCATGACGGTCCCGGTTTCATTTCCAACTTGTGGGTTAGTGGTTAAGATATACAAGTAAAATATTCGACTGAAGATTTGAGAGGCTGATCCCGGGAGCTGGAGTTTAACTCCGACAAGAGCAAGCTGTTGTCTACCTGGAGGGTGTAGCTGGAGGGTATTCCGGGGATCAACGCCCCCGCGGCCCGGCGCACATTTGTGCCTGCACTTTCCCATTCCGTCTAAATACATTGCATCTCCACATACGCTAACACGAATTATTCGGTGTTAAAATAAAAGAATGAATTCGCACGTTGGCGGGAGACTTTATGACGACGTTTCGGTCCAGCTTGATCCATTGTCAAGTCGTCATAAAGAAGTTCCTCCGCTAAGTTTAGGTTATTTATGAATTGCTCCAGCCACAGTATTGTCACTTTTTATTCTCTATGATAATAAAGCTCCATTGCCATACAAATCTCGGGGAGCTTCCCCTCCAACTCACCATGACAAAACAGGTGGGCGATACAGACAGCCCCTGTTCATTTACTTTTGCCAATTATTGAAAAAGGGGTTCCAAGATTCGGACGTGAGCATCTCGAGAGAATTTTGGCCATTTATGGTGGAAACGGAGAAGACGTTGCAGGAGTAATGGGCGTCCTGGCCTCCTGACAGCCGTCTGCCCAGATACACATCAGCGGCAGGCCGGGACCTGTCGAGCAGGCGAAGGGAGGCAGGGAGGGGTGAGGTAGGAGCAATAGCAGAAGTAGGGAGAGGAGGAGGAAGAAGAAGAGGAGGAGAAAGTGGAAATAGAGAAGGGGAGGGAGAAAGAGAAGAGAAACATTAGTGTTCCTGCGATGGTGTCGTCTGCTATGATTAAAATCGCTAAGGGGTGGAGAGAGAGAGAGAAAGAGAAGGAGAGAGAGAGAGAGAGAGAGAGAGAGAGAGAGAGAGAGAGAAGAGAGAGAGAGAGAGAGAGAGAGAGAGAGAGAGAGAGAGAGAGAGAGAGAGAGAGAGAGAGACAGAGAGACACAGAGAGAGAGACAGAGAGAGAGAGACTACAAGTACAGTTGTACAGATACAATTGAGATCACAGATAAGAGGATTTCAGCCTAGAAATTCTACAACAAAAACACGATGCGATCAGGTGTAACTGTAATCAAGATCTGTTCAAGGATTTCTTTCCATTATATCTATTAAATTAAAATCTTTTCCTTTAGTACCTATCTTGGTACCAGAAAAACCACCACCAATACTACTATCATCACCACTTACCACTCCAACACTACCATAACAACCATTACCACTATCATCACCAACCCCAGCACCCTCGCCACCACTACCACTATAGGTCACTACGTTTCTGATCCTCGAGCGAAACGAAACGTCCTAATAAAAGTCTGTTCTTCATACTCTGTCTTTTCTTCATTGTAGAAGACCTGGTTCTGAGACTGGGTCACAGGGGCGATGCTCCCTGAACTACGACAGGTAAACACCAGCAGAATCGCACCTGTTGCTCTCTGCCAACAGCAGGAATGGGCAGCAGCAGCAGCAGGAGTGACCCAGGGCCCTAGTAAGCAGCATGTCAAACCGTCTTGGGAATTCTGCCAGAAAGCGGCTACATTCTCTCTTGATATCTGACGCCTGCTAGTAGTTATTTCTTTGTCATGTATTTGTGTTTATATTGTGGGATGATGGTTAAGTGCGTGATGATGAGTGTGATATAGTACTGTGTGAGTTAGTTACTATTTTGTCATACCATTTTGTCATAGGCACTTGTCAGTTAGACATTGGCCTGTTGTGTGTGTGTGTGTGTGTGTGTGTGTGTGTGTGTGTGTGTGTGTATGTGTGTGTGTGTGTGTTTGTGTGTTTGCTTGTGTGTATGTGTGTGTTTCTGAGAGTGTGTGTGTTTCTGAGAGTGTGTGTGTGTGTATGCCCCTATTTATAATTCCGGTGGGGTTAACCCTCTCCTACCCTCGTGGACTCTATCATACCTATTCTTAAATCTATGTATAGAGTCTGTGTCCACCACTTCTTCATCAAAGTCATTTCACTTTTTAACTATCCATCATGCCCTTGTGTACATGCTTCCAACCTATCGAACAGTTTTTCGGTGTCCACCCTATCAACTCCACCTAATATTTTGTAAAAAAAAAATTCTCCCATATGTCAGATTGTCATTCCTCCCTTCCCAAGACTAACTCAAAAGGCGCATTCCAAATAATATGCATATAATTTTGAAAACCATAATTTTTTTTCTATATTAGTACATATACATTCACTTGGATTACTTTTATAGTGAAGTTTTACAAATTTAACAGCAATACAAAATGTTTCTGGAATTTAAAATTTGAATAAAATATTTTTTTTTATATTAAAAAATAATTACTTAGCAGACTAAATAAAGCTATTGAAGCATACTTCAATAAACAGAGTTCAATAGAATGCCAGGAGGGAAATTCCCTTATGAATGAGAACCCCTGCTTTTAAAGTGTACAGGCTCAGTTTCTTTGGTATTTCCTGATACGTTATTTCAATTAGCTTCTGGACTTTTTCCTTGCTACAAGACTCAGCAATTTTTTTTTCAGGGTTTTGACAAGCTTAATCAGGTGTGAGTTCCAGGCTTGTGCTGCGTACTGTAAGATGGGCTTGCCATATGTCTCATATGGGATCATGAATGTATTTTTGTTGAGATTCCTGCCTGAAAGCTATTCTTAGATTTGGCAAAAGGGCATTCGCTGCAAAGGCGTTTCGTTTAATGTGCACTTCTGGTTACATGCTAGGTACTATGATTATCCACAAGTCTTATATTGAGTGAAGTTCTCTGCTTAGGTTAACTTGAGTCTGTAATCAGTTTCCAGCTTTCTTATCTCTCGTCAAATTTGCTTGGCCTTACTTTTGCTGGGGTTGATATCCAATAACCCCTTGTCTGATCAATCATCCAGTCTCTCCGGGTACATCTATAGCCATTCTCTGGACTACCCAGTTTTTATTTTCACCGTTAATTTAACATCATATGAGAATATGGATATATCGGAAAGAGAAATAAATGAAATGGAGAAAGATATATACCCAGATGAAGGGGATACATACCCTTTGAAAACCTGAGTTTTACCCACGTTGAGTAAACAAGACAAAGCAATTCTCAACTGGTCGACGAGTTAATCCTGGAGCTCGGAAGAGATTTCTTACACAACAAATAAACCAACAACATTTTCTTGCTTATTCTAGTGTTTGTGTTTTTTTTATGTTAGTGTTATCGTCTCTCTTATCTCTCCTTTGCTACACGATGTTTTCCAAGTATTTTCTGTTTCTCGTATTCGTGTAGTTATTAATTTCATGTTTTCGTCGTTTATGAAGGCATTATTTATTTTTTTTCCTTCCTCGTGAATTTATTATTTTTATCCTGTCGTTGCTGGTGTTGGTATCAGCCTCTCCTTTTCCTTGCTGCGTAGGTACCATAGTTATACGTTCCTAGTTAATGCAGGTACTATAATTACACCTTCCGTGCTAATGTGAGCACTATAATTCTGCTTTCCTAATTAAAGTAGGTACCATAATTCCACTCTCCTTTCTAATGAAGGCACTATACTTCTAGTTCCCTTCTTAATATAGGAACTATAACTCCATTGTCGTTGCTAAAGTAAGCACTATAATTCTACTTTCTTTGTTAATATATGTGCCACAACTTCACTTTCCTTGTTAATATAGACACTATACTTCTACTTTCCTTGTTAATGTAGACACTATAATTCTACTTTCTTTGTTAATATATGTACCATTATACTTTCTTCAGCTTCTGGACATATTTCGCTTGTCATAAGCTCCAAAACCTTTCCTCAATACTATATGCAGATGACTTTTGAATCCACGTATTGAGCTCCTCTTCATAACATTCCCCTTCGAGCTTATCCATTTTGGTCACTACCTTTACACCAAAGAGATTATTTCTTATAACCTCCTGAATTATTTATAATAATAATAATAATAACATGGAGAAGAAGACGAAGAAGAAAAAAGGAGAAGAAATTTTTATTTTAATTCGTTTTGCAATAAAGGTACCATAAATTGAAGGCTTCCCCTGCAAACACGGCATTTCGAGCTTCCAGTTGTGTCCCCATCATTCTGTTTCCTCAAATTTCAAATAGTTTGTCTCTATCTATTTTGCCTCTATGTAATAAGCTGTGACGTGCGTCTTCCGGATCTCGGGTCCTCTACTACTGATGTAGGATCTCTTTCTCTATCTTCCTCTAGTGTCGTATTCCACCACTCTCGGCTAGGAGTGACCTAGAACCCTACCTCTGAATTCTCTTATGTCTCTGTATGCTGTGTAGTTGCAAGTTATCAAAGGCACTTGTTGATAAACATTTGGCCTGATATTTTTTTTGTGTAATGTGGTTGTGTATGTGTGCTAATTACCACTTTGTCACATTTCACTTGTGTGTGTGTGTGTGTGTGTGTGTGTACTCACCTAGTTGTGGTTGCAGGGGTCGATTCACTGCTCCTGGCCCCGCCTCTTCGCTGGCCGATACTGTGTGTATGTGTGTGTGTTTATGTGTGTTTGAAGCCGATGGAACGGGATCAATAAGATAAGACAGTGTGAAAGAGATGAAAGCAGAGAAAGGAGAGGAAGAGAAAGATAAGATTGAGAAAAAAAATGGCAAAGCAGAGAAAGGAGGAGATGATGAACAGAAGAATGGAGGAAATACAGACCGGCAGAGAGATAGCCACATCAACACCACAAGATAAATAAAGAACAAATACAAATGGCAAGAAAAACAATCGTGACAAACACACATGTGATCATAAGTTTCTGTCTGCTTGCTGGTGAGGATGCCAAGCACCGAGCTCTGCTCTCTCTCTCTCTCTCTCTCTCTCTCTCTCTCTCTCTCTCTCTCTCTCTCTCTCTCTCTCTCTCTCTCTCTCTCTCTCTCTCTCTCTCTCTCTCTCCTTTAGATACACATATAAACATATGCATAGACACACACATATAGAGTTGTCAGGAAGTGGAATAATCTGGAAAGTGATGTAGTGGAGGCAGGATCCATATATAGCTTTAATAAGAGGTATGATAAAGCTCATGGAGCAGGGAGAGAGTAGACCTAGTAGCGACGGCGAAGAGGCGGGTGCCAGGAGCTGTGACTCGACCCCTGAAACCACGACTAGGTGAACACACACACAACGTCTGCCTCATTCATGTTACCCTTGGCAAGACAGTGACGTCCTGATCTACTGATTGCACCACTAACACTCAGTATCAGTGAGGACATTAGAGCCAAATAAATATTCTTTCATTTCTCTTATCCATCAAGTTTAGGCCAGTAGGCCTACTGTGGGATTCCTGTGTTCTTATGTTCTAAACGATGCAGTTCAACACAGCAAACGATATATTTTGTTTCGTTTAATTTATCACTTGAAGACAAATACAGGAAAAATCGTTGTTTTTATATTTCCACCTCCAACCGAGAGCCTCTTCAGCTGATCTGCTGAAGAGGACCTCCAGCAAGAGGATTTGCTGAAGAGGACCTCCAGCAAGAGGATCTGCTGAAGAGAACCCCAGAAACGTCTGCTGAAGAGGACATCCAAAAGGAGGATGTGCTGAAAAAGGATCTCAGCAATTATACGAATTTATTCATTAAAAACTGCGTGTTTTAAAATTGCTAGTATATCTTTTTATTATGTGATCAACTTCATTATCGAGGAATATTTCTTATAAATGTGAGAGGTCGCGATAGCAATGTGTGTGTGTGTGTGTGTGTGTGTGTGTGTTGTGTGTGTATGTGTGTGTATGTGTGTGTGTGTGTGTGTGTGTGTGTGTGTGTGTGTGTGTGTGTGTGTGTGTGTGTGTGTGTGTGTGTGTGTGTGTGATGAAGTTTATAACATAATTTTCTGAAAAATTATGAGGATTTTAATTATGATAAAAGGAGTAATAAAAAATATACACTATATTTATAATACCCAAAAAATACTTTTACATGTTATTCTTTTCGTGCCCCTCAAAGAAATTAGACGTTTTATGTGTCATCTGCGTTATGTTTGCGTACCATGTACGCCGAGTGGGAGGAGGAGAGGTATTTATAAGACGTCTTCAGGAAAATGTTGGATTCTTCGCTGACATTAATGTGTTTAATGAGGATTGTTCGTGAAGTCATTTACAAGGGAACACATGTTTAGTTATGATACTGCGGTGTGTTGATGAGAGGCAAGGAGAGGGAGGCGGGAAGGTGGGAGGGAAGAAGAAAAGAAAGGGAGAGAAGAGAGAGAGGATAAATAAATAAATAAAGAATGAAAGAAAGACGAAAAAGATGATGATGAAGAAGAAGAAGAAGAAGAAGAAGAAGAAGAAGAGAAGAAGAAGAAGAAGAAGAAGAAGAAGAAGAAGAAGAAGAAGAAGAAGAAAGAAAGAAGAAGAAGAAAAATGATGACGATGAAGACGAAGGGAGTTAGGGAGGAAAGGATGGAAAGAATGAGAGACCAGGCATGAGGTGGGTGCAAGTTGGGCCTACCTTGCATTAACCAGTAGGCCTACTGCAAAACTTTGCTATTCTTATATTTCTATAAAAATCCAATATGCAAAACAGGCTTTTACTTGGGCAATGGTATTGTATACCATTCATGTACAACGTTTCGCACAGTTTAGAGCTTGTTAAAGCTTTTTCTACATTACGCCTCTACCCAGAGAAGGAGAAAGAGGAGATAGGAGTGAAAAAAGAAGCTGGAAAGGAGAGTTGGTATGTCAGAGAGAGAGATGGGAAGGCAAGTGAGAGGGATGATGTCGACACAGAGAATGTCAGCAGCTGTGGGGAACGAAAGAGGTAAGTGGGCAGGAAGGCAAATAGAAGTAGGAGTGAGATGATTAAGTGGGAAGGGCGACTCACTGATCGGCTTAAAATAAAAGTGTCTACCTTTTCGTTGTCTTTCATTATATATAGTATAGTGCTACTGTTTTTGGTTAACCTTTCCTTTTTATATTTTATTGTAATTACACTGTTGGTTTATTTGTAGTATATACTAATTTTTTTAGTCTATATTAACCGTGGCTTAGAAGTGCTCTTGTATTTATCGTGGGATAAATGTGGTTTAGGACCAGGTTTAGCTGTAATTTCTTCGTATTATTTTTAGTGGTTTAGGTAAAATATGGAATGTAGTTAAGCATTGTTTTCGTCGTGGCTTAACGGAGGTATAACAATAATGTGTCTTGTATGGACCATTATGCCTGCCGCAGCGTTCCTCCATTCTTATGTTCTTGTATTTTGATGAGTAACTTGCCATTGTTGTAGGCGTGGCTTGTCGTGGTTTTAGAGTTGACTTGTCTTGGTTTAAGGTGTTTCTTTTCATAGTTGAAAATTTAAGTGCCATGATTTTTGTGCTGATTTGTTGTCGTTTTAATGATACCTCGTGATTTGTAGTTGTTTTATAAGTAGCATGTTGTAGTTTTTGGGGTAATCTGTTGTGATTTTAGGGATGGTTTCTCTTGATTTTAATGCTGGATTGTCTGGGCTTTAGTGATGATTTTTCGGTTTTTAGTGCCTGCTTATCCTTATTTAATGCCAGCTTGTCGTGTTTAAAGAGCTGAGTTGTCGCAGTTACAGTCGTGGGTTGCTGTAGTTTTAAGGGTAATTTAGTCGTGGCCCTCTATCCATAGCGCTTCCAATGTATATAAACGACATTTTAAGTACCTCGTTCATCTGTCAGCGTCAGTCATTAACATTTCTGACTCCTGTGCTGACAGTCCGGTCAACAAAGTGTTCGTAGTGTCTAGTTAGTTACTAGGTTTTGTGCAACACTGATGAATAAGAGAGCACAGACAGTACTGGAAAGATAAACATGAAGAACCAAATGATTAAGATAATGGTATTTCTCTTTTTATTCGAGTTCCCGTATAGCGAATCCTACCAGGAATTCGCTATATTCGAATATGGCAAAAATATGGAAATAAAGCAACAGTTGAAATGAATAGTGTATATTTTGACAGTACATTAGTCTCATTAGTTTTTTTTTTTTTTTTTTTTTGATGAATAGGGCACATGTACAACACTTGGGTATTTTGTATACGTGTCTTATTCATCATTTCGTCGGTATTATATACTATCATGATGATGATGATGAATAAGACAATTTATTATAATCAGGGGGTGAGCGCTAAACCCGTAGGATTATACAGCGCATGTGGGGGGTGAAAGTATTCAGGCTTGATTCAGGGAATTGGAGCACAGATCCAAGGAACCTCCTTCGATGGGATGAATAAGACAAGCAGGCAGCACTTTGATGCCTTCATTAATGACCTTACAACGACGATGCAGAGACCTTAACACGACGATTCAGAGACCCTAAGACGATGCTGCAGCTGCATTGACACGACAGTGTCAGGCATTACGAGACTAAATCGATATGGATGTGTCTGGACTAATGTTTGTAATGTTACGGATTTAGGGGTTAAGTCGATGATGCGTTACTGACTTCGGATTTGAGGTGATACGCCTTGATGTGATGTGGATTTGAGGTGATACGCCTTGATGTGATGTGGATTTGAGGTGATACGCCTTGATGTGATGTGGATTTGAGGTGATACGCTTCGATGTGATGTGGATTTGAGGTGATACGCCTTGATGTGATGTGGATTTGAAGTGATACGCCATGATGTGATGTGGATTTGAGGTGATACGCCTTGATGTGATGTGGATTTGAGGTGATACTCCTTGATGTGATGTGGATTTGAGGTGATACGCTTCGATGTGATGTGGATTTGAGGTGATACGCCTTGATGTGATGTGGATTTGAGGTGATACTCCTTGATGTGATGTGGATTTGAGGTGATACGCTTCGATGTGATGTGGATTTGAGGTGATACGCCTTGATGTGATGTGGATTTGAGGTGATACGCTTCGATGTGATGTGGATTTGAGGTGATACGCCTTGATGTGATGTGGATTTGAGGTGATACGCCTTGATGTGATGTGGATTTGAGGTGATACGCCTTGATGTTATGTGGATTTGAGGTGATACGCCTTGATGTGATGTGGATTTGAGGTGATACGCTTCGATGTGATGTGGATTTGAGGTGATACGCCTTGATGTGATGTGGATTTGAGGTGATACGCCTTGATGTGATGTGGATTTGAGGTGATACGCTTCGATGTAATGTTGATTTGAAATGATACGCTTCGATGTTATGTGGATTTGAGGTGATACGCCTTGATGTGATGTGGATTTGAGGTAATACGCCTTGATGTGATGTGGATTTTAGGTGGTACGCCTTGATGTGATGTGGATTTGAGGTAATTCTGGTTTGAAATGATGTGGGTTTAAGGTACGGTAATACTGATTTGAAGTGATATTAGTTGATTTAACTCCTGGAGGCATATACAAGTGTAGTGGTTCTGAAGACCTGTGGTGACCACAGGAGTAGAAGTGCTGAGTTGTGGTAGCAATTAGCATAAATATGATAAGATAAACAGATGAAATAATTTGAAAATCAAGAACATGTTAGTATAAAATGTTTATTTTTTATGACAAATATCAAAATTCACAGTAAATAATTAATTCTCTTCTAATTTCTAAGCAAAAACTCATGAGCAAATTTGATTATCCCTAACTCATCTTATAGATTAGCTGGAAGAGTGAGAAATCCCTGAAGTAAAGTTCCTAGCGATTTCTCAGTGGAAAACAAAGTTGTAATATCCCTTAAGCAGGTGACCATTCATATGCTCACACCTCACTCACTCACTCACTCACTCAACGCTCTGTCAGCATCTCCCTTGGTGAGGAATACCTCCACGTCACGCAAGGAATCGGCGTTTATTCAACCTAAATTCAAAACGGTTACCTTTTTAGCATTTTCTGCCATTTTTATTTAATCACGATAAATGCCTCGTTATTTACATTAAAATTTAGAAAGAATTTTCTGCAAAAGAAAAAAAATCAATAACAATCCTTCTGATCCAACAATTGGTCTCTTAAACTGACACATGATAACGCATACTCAAGTTGCCAGAGGAACCATATATAACATATTTTAAATATCTAAAAACAGAGGTATGCCGGAGGTATCTTGATTACATAGGAATGTGTTAACAAGATACTCTGGGGCATGACAATCGTTTGACTTTCTATAAATAAGTTTAGATAACACAAGTCTCAGAGCGCGACAAACTGCCACGTTGCGTTACTGGAGAGAATATTTTTGGACTGTTTGGAAAGTATTTTAGTAGAGATATACGGGTGGGCATTGTCTAAGGAAAGGTGAAACTACCTAGCATGGGCAAGTAGATTAACTACCTAGCGTGGGCTAGTAAAACTTGCCTAGCCTGGCCAATAGGCTAACTAGAGTGTTCCTAAGTTATCCATTACCACCACCCATCACTACCACACATTACGACCCATCATCACACATCACCCATCACCACCACACATCAGCACACTTCACCACCACACATTACTACCAGCCATGAGGGAAGACAGGGACAGTGGTCGGCAGAGGCTTTGAAGCCTCGCTGTGTATGTGAGAGACAGGTTGTGAGGGTAAACTGTCCGGCGGCTCAGGAAGGTGTTCTTCGAGATGCTTTATCAGCCTTCCCCTCACCTCCTTCAGCTGCCACCCACCCCTTCTGCTGATACCCTCCCTCTCTGCTTCCCTCACTCCTTTTCTGCTCCCTTGACCCTTTTCTTCTGTCTCTACTCATTCTTCCAAGGACCTCATGCACTCTTTTTCTTTTCTTCCGCCCTATTCTTATCCCTTCGCTACTGTTTTACTCTGGTCTTTCCTTCTTCAGTCCTACTTCTCCTTACCACTTTTTCTTTGACATTAAAGCCATGTTCCCTTACAAATCTTTCCCAATCTTTATTCTCCTCTTTCAGTCTCATTTCGTAGCTTCTCCCGTTAGTTACCTGGAGTTTACCTGGAGAGAGTTCCCGGGGTCAACGCCCCCGCGGCCCGGTCTGTGAGAAGTGTTTGGAGACGAAGAGAGAACTGACTAGAGTAAGAAAGCTTTAACTTCCTCTCTCATTCCCTCTCTCACCTGCCTTTTTGCTTAACTCCTTATTCTCACCAAACTTTCCTTATCTTCCACTCATCTTCCCTCATCTGCTCACATTCCCTCGCCGTCTCTCCCTACGTTTCCTCACTTTCCCTCACATTATCTCTCAACCAGTGATGCAGCTTGGTACTAGCAACTTAGATATTTAAACTGTTGTTTTCGTCGCGTTGGGGGAAATGTTTAGATTTTGAAACCTCCCCATCAAGAGTAGCAGCAACAGTAACATCAACAGTAGCAACAGCTACAACGGCAGCAGCATCGGCAGCGACAAAGGTAGTAGCAACATCAACAATAGTAACAACAACAAAAGTAGTAGAAACAGCTGTAGCAGCAGCAACAGCAGTAGCAGCAGACACAGCTACAACAACAGTAGCAGTAGCAGAAACAACCTCAGCAGCAGCAGCAGCTACAGTCTGAACAGCACTACCACCACCAACAAGGCAACCACTACAACAGTAACAACAGAACAAACAGTAGGAAGAGCAACAGAATGCCGTTCCATTAATCTGGCGAAGAGGATGGTGATCATGAGTTTCTTTTTTGCAGGCGACGCTGAGAGTGCCACTTCATAATTCTGGCACCGGGGGCCAAGGTGAGCCAGCCAGGTGCCAATCACGAGGAGGAGGAGGAGGATTAGGAGGAGGAGGAAGATTAGGAGGAGAAAAAGGAGGAAGAAGAGGTGGAGTAGGAGGAGGACGATTAGAAGGAGGAAGAGAAAGCAGCAGAAACAAAACAAGAAGGAGATAAACGTTAAAGGAAGAAGAAACAAATGAGGATTGAAAGGTAGTGAAAGATGGAAAAATGAGGCAGAGGCGATGAAAAAGGAAAAGAAAGAGGAAGAGGAGGATGTATATTGTAGTAGGAAGAAGACGGAGAAGGAAGAAATAATAGCGTAGATAATGGTAGTACGAAGAAGAAAGACAAGGAAAATGAATGAAAGTGGATGAAAGAGACAAAGACAGAAAAGTACATGGGGGGGGAGGGGAAATTAAAGAAGAGGTTGAGAAAGGAGGTAGGAAGGTGGAGGAAAATAAGAAGGTTGGAAAACGGAGCAGGAAAAAAGAAACGGGTGAGAGATGGAAAAAGAAGAAGGTAGGGAGAAAATTAGGAGGAGGAGGAGGAGGAGGAAGAAGAAGACAGGAAGACAGGAGGCAGGAAGGTAGGGAGACAGGGAAGAAGAGAAGGAGGAGCCAGGTGTTACTTATTTTGGGCTCCGCTTATGAGAGGAAACCACCACCTTCACCACAGCAGCAGCAGCAGCAACCAGTTATAAAGTGACCCGAAGCGCTGGCCGAGCCTCGCCACTGCTCAAAACAACTGCCAAATTGTTTGTCATATATGTGTGGCACCTGTAGCTAGGTGGGAGCATGGTATTTGGCACTGTGGCGGGGTAGTAGATAGCTTGTCATAGTATGATACGTGATTTAATGACACTACGACGAAGCAGTGAAGAGCGAGTGGTAAGTGGCATTGAAGGGGTAGAGAGCACTGTACGTAGTAAGTAAGTGGAAGTTATACGGTAGATGGGACTGTGGAGGTAGATGGCACTGTAGTGGTAGATGGCACTGTGGTCAGGTGGTAGAAGGTAGAGAGGATATGGCATGGAATTCTACTCTTCTTGCCTTACTGTAGTAATCTCGACCTGCTGTAGAAAATTCACTTTGTACTCACATTCCCTGTTACTCAGGTCCTTGGCTACATCCATTGTTGATCATGCCCCTATCTACATCCCCTGTTACTCAGGTCCCTACTTACATTCGCTGTTACTCATTTTCCTAATTACATCCACTGTTCCTCATGCCAATACCTACATCCCCTGTTACTCAGGTCCCTCCTGCCTCCATCCCCCATTACTCAGGTACCTACCTATGTGATCCAGTCTTACACCCCACAAACTTCCAATATTTAGCAACACACAGGTGACACCTCCAGTGACTGGTGCCAATCACAGATAAGACACTAGTAGATATAATACAAGATTTACTCCCGTTACCCCTAGACTTTCGTGTGTATCCATATGGATATGAGGCACACAACAAAACTAGCAGCGTCTGCGGAAAAATCTGAAAAAAAAAAAAATCTAATACTTTCCACGCAGACTGTCAGGCCAGCAGTTAAATTTGGATGATGATAATAAACCTAGAGAATGTATCAGACACGTAAACCGATTAAGCCTTAAACAGAAGACGCTTCACTCGGTGACGTCTTCCGATTAAGGCTTAATTTACAATGTAACTAGGGCCGGATAAAGTAGGTCAGGCTCCATGATTATCATGGAGCCTGACCTACTTGTAAGATCATAAAACAAGTTACCGTCATATGTTCCTTTTTAATGTACGATAAACTGAGCCTTACATATATTGTATTATAATATTGCATTTTTTTTTTTTTTTTTTTGATAAAAAATAATATTACTGGAGCTCTTATTTAGTAAAATGAAAAGAACACACACACACACACACACACTCGCACACACACACACACACACACACACACACACACACACACACACACACACACACACACACACACACACACACTCGCACACACACACACACACACACACACACACACACACACACACACACACACACACACACACGCACGCATACGCACACACACACACTCACACCTGTCTTTGTTTCCTCAATCCCTTACACAGTTTCCGGGAATCCCTTTGCTTTGTTTGGGATTACAAGATCAGTATTTTCGGCCCCACTGAATAAAGAAGACGGCCCAGAAGTTAGTTGCCTTGAGAAGGACAACAAGGCACAATTTGTTCTTATTTTAATGCAATGGCTTAAGCTATGCTGGCCAGATCTGTATATACGAGTGGTGCTGGCAACCATTTGTGGTCTTGAGAGCCAGGTCTGTATATATCAGAGGTGCTGGCCCACTATTGTGGTCTTGAGGACCAGATCTTTAAATATCAATAATGCTGGCCCACCAATGTTGTCGTGAGGACCAGATCTGTATATATCAGTGCTTACGGCTCACCAGTATGATCTTGATGACATGGTATGTGTATGTGAGTTATGCTGGCCCCCTAGTGTGGTCTTGATGAACAAGTCCGTGTATATCAGTCGTGTTAGCGTACCAGTGTGATCTTGAGAACAAGGTTTATGCATCTGAAAGATGTTGGCCCGTCGACAGTGTCTTATAAAACAGCTCTGTGTATCACTGAGATACATTTTCTTTTGTCAAAACAATCCACACTTTAAAGCTTTTCTCAGAACAAAACGTTGTCCAATAAAAAGAAATCACAATGTATTTCTTTTTTTCTACTTGTCTGCAATACACGACATCATCCAGAATTTCGTCCATTTGTGATAATTTTGAGTTAATAGGTCTGATGCCGTACTTCTTCCTTAAGTGGATGTGACCTGACCTGACTAAGTCATGCCCGTCTTCTACTTCAACAGCTCATTCTCTCTACTAAGTCGTCTCAAGTTGAAGATACCTTCTTTACTCTCCGTCAGCGTCAACATGCTCTCTTTGCTATCTCTTCCTCAAGATCTCTGTAACCTTCTCACTACCATTGCTTTTGACACTGCTCGCCTTAATTCACAAATTCATTCTTCTAAACTACAGAATAACTTCTACGTCTTAACTCAGATAGCCCTTGGTCTAAATTCTCCCTTACCGACTGTGCTACCAATCTGTCTTCTGTCTGCCTCGCATGGGTCAGTAGGCCTGCTGCAGTGTTCCTTCTTTCTTATGTTCTTATTTTCTAATAATAGAAGTTCAGTACTTATCCGTTGTCTGAGATCTAGAAGTCTTTAACATTAAAAAGGCATTGATTGCTGGGAATATCTATTATTCTAGTTAGTTAGTTAGTTCAGACTCTCAGGTAAGGACCCATTAGGGGCGAGGGGGAAGTGGGGACAGAAGAAGAATAGCCGGTGAGAGGAAGAGCTGAAGTAGAAGAGAAAGAGTCAGGACTAAACCCAACAGTCTAACTACTATATATTATTCTAGGTTATGTGACTGCTGTAATTGTTTAACAACTAATTTTTTTTTTTTGGCTACTAGACATCTTAACTAATAAACGTTTCTCATTTTTGTTTTTGCTGATAATATTTTTGTAGTTTATTTTACGGTTTTTATTAATATTTTCAGCATTATTTTTCAGATTCTCAATATAGCCTCCCTTAAAAGGGATGTTGTAGATTAAAAGTCAGAATAACGTAACTGGAACAGTTTACAGCTAACCGAACTTCAGACGACGTTTCAGTCCCTCCTGGATCATTATCGAGTTGCGAGTGGGAGAGAAAACGGAAGAAAACCAGAAGACAGGTGAAGAGGTGAGAAGAGAGTGAAAAGGCAGGTAGGATGACGAGACGAAGAGAGAGCTAAGGTCAGATTAAATCACCAGTATTCTGAAGATTATAGGATTTCACAGTGTAATGGAAAATGCAAACTTCAACACAAACAAAACACTGCAAGAAGGGTGGGAAGGTTGTCAGTGAATATTCCAGTTTAGAGAGAAAAATGCGTTAAAAGTGTCATCACTGGCTTGGTATCTCTTGTGGAAGAATGAAAGTAAAAATAGCGTGGCTGGAACAAAATACATACCCACGTTTTTCGATAAGAAATTTAAGACGTAACTTTTTCTCGTATGTGAGGGTATTTTGTGAGCTGGCAATTCTTGTTCTGATGGTTCTTGTTATCCAGTCTATCATCTTATTGAAGTGATGTTACTGTAACAAAGTTTCAACAATATAGTAACACTACTCTAAGAGTTTAGTAACACTATATGAAAACTATTGTGTGTGTGTATTGAATGACTAAATGCGCAACAATCTTTTTTAATACCTGCCTTCACTCGGTTATACATCATGAATGAAAAAAAAAATCATCATTGCTACAACTCACGTGTTTATATGTTTTTCTTAACATATTTCTCATTTCCTCCCAAACTAGGTGACCCAGATAGAAAAAGCACATTCACCATTATTCATCCCAACGGTGTTTCTCCAGAAGCGTACTGACAATTAGATGATCCACGGAAACGCACCATCTTCACCCAATTTTCAGAATGTAGGCAAGGTATTTACCTCCTGTAGAGTTCAAGTCCAACTAACTGGTATCCTTGAATTCATCTAATGTTCACACTCCAACAGCACTTTAAATCCACATGACCTAACACTGGCAAATGGCTGCAGATGTTAAAGCCACTACCTTTCAAAACCTTCTTCGCACGCAACTTCTAACCTTCCTGGAATGTCTCATACACCTCCTTCCATTTATATATCATCTTATTCAACCTATCTTCCTCCATAGTTTCTAAATGAACAAACCATCTCAAAAACACGTCCACAACTCAGAATTATACCTCTCCCAGCATGACACCATGATCTAATTTCTTTTCACCTTAACCTCATATCAAATATTCACACAACACACGCTGATCTGAACCACGACATGTCCACTGGATCCTCTCTGCAATATTCAGAGACCATGCCTCACTCCCATACAAAATGGCTCGTGGCTCCAAAACAGTCTGTTATATTCCCTTATTTAAGTCACCGATAAAATTCTTCCACAAGACTTCTTGGCTCTCGGGCTACATTATTGTTGCACTTCTTCTATGATTCAACTTATGTTTTGTATATCTATCTGCCACAACACACACACAGAAAGAAGAAAGGTTAAGGGAAATCGGCCTGACGACACTAGAGGACAGGAGGGTTAAAGGAGACATGATAACGACATAAAATACTGCGAGGAATAGATAAGGTGGACAGAGACAAGATGTTCCAGAGAGGGGACACAGAAACAAGGGGTCACAATTGGAAGTTGAAGACTCCTATGAGTCAAAGGGATGTTAGGAAGTATTTCTTCAGTCATAGAGTTGTCAGGAAGTGGAATAGCCTAGAAAGCGACATAGTGGAGGCAGAAACCATACATAGTTATAAGACGAGGTTTGATAAAGCTCATGGAGCAGGGAGAGAGAGGACCAGGAGCTATGACTCGACCCCTGCAACCACAAATAGGTGAGTACATATATATATATATATATATATATTTTTTTTTTTTTTTACATATAAATGCTTTATTAATAGACAGAATATATATATATATATATATATATATATATATATATATATATATATATATATATATATATATATATATATATATATATATATATTGTCGTGCCGATTAGGTAAAACTGGTCAATTAGCAAGAACTCATCTAAAATTAAGTCCTTTCTAAAATTTTCTCTTATACGTTTAGAGATATATTTTTTTTCATTTATGTTAATGTAAGAATTTATAATTTTGTACCAAGAGAAACTTTGAAAACCTACCTAACCTTATTACAACAAGCGCAATTAAATTTAGCCTAACCCAACTAAATATATTTTAGATACGTTAACATTAATTTAATAATAAACAAACACAATGAAATATATTTTTTTCGTTATGTTCAGAATGATTTTGGCGAAATTATTGCATACACAAATTTTCACTTGTCTTATATGGCAAGAAGAGGGTTGCTATTTAAGCCAAAATCGCAAGTTTTACCTTAATCAAGATTATATATATATATATATATATATATATATATATATATATATATATATATATATATATATATATATATATATATATATATATATTATTTATATATACGTATATACTCAACTTTTTGTTACTTTTTATCAGTGATAAAATATAAATGTATCAACATTATCAGACCTGAACAGGATTGGAATTTGTTTCCTTAGGTCATCACATAAATTCTGATAAACAGTTTATGTCTATCTAGAAAACATTTCTTATTTTACTTTTAAAAGAGGATTACTTCAGTTTCCCCTCTCCATTATTTCCTCCTATCTCTCTCTTAATATTTCCTGTCACTTCTCTCCCTTCCCTCAGACTCTTCTTTCGTCTCATCTCTACCCCTCCCTTGCCATCTGGGGTACCTTGGGCGAGGCAGGAATTTCCTAGCTGGTGTTGGTGTGTCTGGGGAGACCACTGGCTATACGCCCTGGCTGCCCCACGCTTATTTTTGGCATTCCCAACTGGTAGTGGTAGTGGTAGTAGTGACGGATGTGTGGCCAGGCAGAGGGAGGTGAGAGAAACAAGCGTAGATAGGGCATTTTAGGAAGAGGAGGAGGAGGAAGATGAGGATGAGATGGAGGAGGAGGAGGAAGACAAGGATGAGAAGGGTTGGTGAAGTCGATAGGGACCTTCCGAGGAAAAGCGTAGAACGAAATATATTGGAAGAGGAAATTGAATGAAGAATTAAAAGGAATGAAGAGGATGAGGGAAGGAATAAAGATGTGCTGTAGATTGAAAGAAGTGGAAGTAAAATAACTATTCAGACATGGAATGGCGTAATATAGAGAATTAGGAGGATCAAGAGAGCAATTATTGTAAAGATGGAAGATCAAGATGGAAATAAACTTAATGTTGTGTTTTATATAAGTGTAAGATAAATGAGAAACTGTTTGATAAAGAAAGATGCGAGGAAAAGCAGAAAAATGCGAGAGAAGTGTAGAAGGTGGAGGAGTGAGGGATCATGAAATATATAGGAACTCAAAGGAGAATTTTGAGAGAAGTTGATAGGAAGCTGGAGAGGAAAGCGGTGAAAGCAAAGAAAGAGAAGAAGAAGAAGAAGAACAACAACAACAACAACAACAACAGCAGCAACCACAACAACAACAACATCAAGACGAATATGAGAAGAACTAGGGCAAGGAGAATGCTATTTAGTCATGCATGTACGAATGTGTGCATGGATGTATGTCTGTACGAATTTATGTATAGATAAGGGTGAAAGAGCACCCAGGAGGGAGCTACTGTACATTAGGGAGACGAAGTCAAGCTGCGATGAATGAAGTAGCAAGAAAGAGTTAAATTTAGCGCCGAGGGTTGAGTTTACTGGGCACATTCTGTGAGTGAACATAACATCACAGAAGTAGTACTGGGAACCACAACCACCCATTCAGTGAGTAAACATGACACCACAGAAGTAGTACTGGGAACCACAACCACCCATTCAGTGAGTAAACATGACACCACAGAAGTTCTACTAGGCAGCACCACTCATCCTGTGAGTGAAGATATCGACATTAAGAAAGAAATTGCCTGAGTCACTCATTCTGTGAATAAACATACCATATGAAGGCAATGTTGAATAGTACCAATCATCCTGTGAATAGAAATACTATAGTAAGAGGCGAGCGGATAATGCCACACTTACTGTGGATAAATATAGAACCATTAAAGCAGAGTTGGGCAGTACCACTCATCCTGTGAGTGAACATGCCTCCGTAAAGAGAGTAAATGCAATGAGCTGGATTTTAGTGATAGAGGAAATGATTCGTCAAAGAGTGACACTGAAGTAGACGAAAAAGGAAGTACTGAAACCAGAACATAAGATGATGAGATAGGAAACAGCTGTAGATGAAGGAGAAACAGAATAAAAAGCGAGGAACGGAAAAAATAGAAGAGAAAGCAGAGTGGGTGATATTCAAAGACAAAGAAAATTGCATCAGTAAAGATGAGGAACCGAGGAAAGACATGAGAGAAGGAAGTGAAGATAGAAAAGAGTACGGGGTAAATACACAGTAACTCAGTTTTGCTCCTGAAGGTGCGCACTACACCCTCACGGCACTATGTCAAATGTAGCCAGGAGCCACTAGCTCTTAGCATAGCGGTGGGACAAGAAATATATTTAGCAAGTCGTAAAATGTTATATATGGCTTCAACATGCGAAGTCTGCTAGGTACTCACCTTCCCATCTTCCCTTCAAGAACTTCCCTCTTCGTTCTCCCATCTATACTCACGCTTACACACACACATACACACATATATATACGTATATATATATATATATATATATATATATATATATATATATATATATATATATATATATGTGTGTGTGTGTGTGTGTGTGTTAGTTAGCACATGTCGATTAGACACTAGGCCTGTTGTATGTATGTGTGTGTGTGTGTAACGAAACACTTCGAAATGTTTCGGCCCCGCCGGGAATTGAACCCGGGCCCTCCGTGCGTGAAGCAAGAGCGCTAGCCACCATGCCATCGGGGTGTGTATGTGTGTGTGTGTGTGTGTGTGTGTATGTGTGTGTATGTGTACTCACCTAGTTGTGGTTGCAGAGGTCGAGTCATAGCTCCTGGCTCCGTGTGTTAGTTAGTTACCATTTTATCCTAGGCACATGTCGATTTGACTGTGTGTGAGTGAGTGTGTGTGTGTGTTTTGTGTGTTTAAGTGTGAGAATACACACACACACATAAATATAAACAATTACACTTGCAGAGTAAGAACCTTGTTACTGATCCTCGTGGACGAGAGCCACGTGTTGTGTATTTGTTTACATAAAACAGCTGTTCTGCCAGTCTTTGCCCTGACGATCAGTTGTTGCTCCTGTCAGGCAAAGACTTACACCAGCAGTTTCCAAAAACAAATATCTATCGAGTGCAACATCTGCTTTTTTGTGTGTGAATTGTGCATTTCTTAAACTTATCTTCACGGGAGGTGGTCTTAATTTATCTCTCATGGTAAGTTGTCATAGCTTATTTTCACGGCAATTAGTTCTAGCTCATTTCACTGTAAATAGTTCTAGCTAATTTCCGCGGAACATAGCTATAACTTCAATAAGTTTCAGCACTTGCGTAATAAAAATAATACAAGTTTTCTTCTTATAATAATATTAATAATAATAATAATTATTATAATTATTATTATTATTATTATTATTATTATTATTATTATTATTATTATTATTATTATTATTATTATTATTATTTTCTCTTAACTACTAAGACTAGCATTATAAATTAATAATACTAATCAACAGTACCAATAAATCAACAGAAAGATCAGTGAAACAACAGTAGTCAACAGAGAATAGGACTGTATGAACATTTAGTAATAAACAGTAGTCCCACTTGATGCTGGTAAGGGGCTCTTTTTCCTATGAATTAGAGGTATTCTATCTTAGAAGGGAAAAGAACCTATGTATGACTCCGACGGATTTAGCGTTTCCCAGTGAATATGAAATAGTATAATATAGAACACTACTAGTGAATTATGGCGACTAGAAAAACAGTAGTATATGGTGGCGATTAGAACAAGAACAATGTATGGAGGCACTTAAAACAACGACAGTGAATAGTAGCACCTTGAAAATCGGTAGTGTACAGTGGCACTTAGAACAACAGTAGAACACAGCTGAGGCTGGACCCACGCCTTCAGGTCGGTAAACAAGTGACTTTTTAGATATCAACTTGGCACCCAGGTCTGCCAGAAGTAGTAGTGTGTGTTAGTTAGTTACCATTTTGTCCTAGGCACATGTCAATTAGACACTAGGCTGTGTATGTATGTGTGTGTATGTGTGTGGAAACACTGAATGTTTCTGCCCACGAATTGAACCGGCCTCCGTGTGTGTGTGTGTGTGTGTGTGTGTTGCTGTGGTCTCCACTAATTCAAAGAAACTCATTCCACTTTTCTGTCACCCCAAAACAAAATAAATACACCCTAACAACCCTGACACTCATCTGTGTCCTCAGTTTCAATCCGAGTTTCAGTGTCCCTGGCTCTCTTAAATTAGTTTATAACTTAATACTATTTTAAATAGTTTCTTCCCTAGTCTTTCTCCTCGCCAAAGACGTCAAGTTCTGATCCTTCAGGAACTAGTCAGGTTGTGAACCTTCATATATTTCTAAATTTCTACACGGGTTGATTAGGTGATGGCTTAATCCAGTGGCAGCATAATCCATGATGGTCGTAACATTCGTCATGAATACAAATTCTAAACAATTCTTAAAGTTTGTGAAGACTTTTCAGAGTGTTGACAGTTTTGCAAATGCCTCTGAAGCAATATTGTTGATATATTCCTCCTCTCTAAACCTTCATACTCTACAGTCAGAGAGCATTGTGTCTGAAACAACGCTCAGCCCCTCTCACCTCTGGCCACTTCACGGTCCTGATTTCCACACAAAATGGCTGAACCTTTACATCGCAGAATCTCTGCATATCCGGTGATATGTTTAACGTGATGTTAACCCATATATTTGTTCTTTTAATATTTACACCTCGGCTTCGTAAAGACATACGCAGATGTTTGTATATGTTCATATATGTCTCCCTGTATACATGCCAGAAAGACTGAATACAGGCAAGTACATATTTAAACTTATCAGTAGCAAGAACTATGTTAAATGCACCCGAGAGAACAGCAGCAGCAGCATACAAAATTAGATGAAAGATAGTAGCAAGAGCAACACACAAAAGAAACGGTACCAGCATCAACAGCAAAAGCAACAGCAACAAAAGGAGGACCCCCACCACCACCTCTAGGAACACTTGCATCACCATCACCACCCCTGCTAGTAACACCACCACCACTACCCCCACCACAATAACCCACCATCCCAAGGAACACCTATTTCATCAGCACCCATACTAGTAACACTACCACCACTACCATTCATACTAGTAACACTACCACCACTACCACTCCACCTGCACCGCCACCACCACTAACACACAACAAAAGGAGCTGAGTCTATCTCAACATTTCACGCACGCCTTCCCTGTGTTTTGTTACCAACCAAGAATTCGTTTGTTTTCTCCGAGTATTAAGTGTAGCACCCACTGAAAGGCATTAGCCAAGCGTCTGAGGTATGGCTACACTGCCCTTCATTATCACTACCGACATAACTGTGCCACAGTAAAATGGCCCGAGCATCGATTAAAGTCTGGCGAAGACATGCCTGGTGAGCCACGAGCATAAAGTACTACAAGAGTTGGAATCGTAGTCTCCAGTTACGCCGACCGAAGATCTCGCTGATAATATTTTTTGTATGGAGCAATACTAGCCTTGCACTCATGAGTTTTCAGCGCATTGTTCCCGACCATTGCTAATCAGTCGTATTTGTGCTGGTTCTTAAGTTATTAGCCCTTAAAAATATGAGGAAGAACCCTAAGTGAGATAAAGATGAGGCCCAGAAAGGAGTAAGACAATCGAAAGAGAGATGAAGGAAAGCCCTAAAGTGGATAGAAGTCATTTAAAAGTTAAGGGAAAGCCCTTAGTAAGACCAAAGATAGCCCTTGGAGAGATAAGCAAAGTCTCTAGGCGAAATGACTGAGTTCTCTTAGAAAAGCTGACAATTGCTTGCTTACTTTTTTCATAAGTAACGGGAATATCTAACCTCAGTGCCTCCAGTTTCATTCATTTGTGTGTGTGTGTGTGTGTGTGTGTGTGTACCTATTTGTACTCACCTATTTGTGGTTGCAGGGGTCGAGTCATAGCTCCTGGCCCCGCCTCTTCACTGATTGCTACTAGGTCCTCTCTCTCCCTGTGTGTGTGTGTGTGTGTGTGTGTGTGTATGTGTATGTGTGTGTGCGTGTGTGTGTGTGTGTGTATGTGTGTGTGTGTGTGTGTGTGTACTCACCTAATTGTACTCACCTAATTGTGGTTGCAGGGGTCGAGACTCAGCTCCTGGCCCCGCCTCTTCGCTGTCTGCTACTGGGTCTCTGCTCTCCCTGCTCCATGAGCTTTATCATACCTTGTCTTAAAACTATGTATGGTTCCTGCCTCCACTATATCTTTCTCTAGTCCATTCCACTTCCTGACTACTCTGTGGCTGAAGAAATGTTTCCTGACATCCCTTTGACTCATCTGAGTCTTTAGCTTCCAGTTGTGTCCCCTTGTTTCTGTGTTCCCTCTCTGAAACAACCTGTCACTATCTACCTTGTCAATTCCCCGCAGTATTTTGTATGTCGTTATCATGTCTCCTCTGACCCTTCTTTTCTCCAGTGTTGTTAGTCCTATTTCCCTCAACCTTTCTTCATAAGACAGACCCCTGAGTTGTGGAACTAACCTTGTCGCAAACCTTTGCACTTTCTCTAGTTTCCTTACGTGCTTAACCAGTGTGTGTGTGTGTGTGTGTGTGTGTGTGTGTGTGTGTGTGTGTGTGTGCGCGCGCGTCCCCATACAGGTGTATTCCTGCAGATGTACCTACACGTCTTGGTGCTACAATGAAGATAAATGTGTTTACCCTGCAAGATAGATCAGTCATAGCTAATCCGACGCGACATCACTATTCTGAGGTGGATAGTTTTAATGCTCTCTCCTGTGTGATTACCACGTAAGGTAGAGAGAGACAGAGAGAGAGAGAGAGATGGTGAAGGAGGAGGAGGAGCAGACACGATCATTATTCTGTGTTGTCATACGTTTGACTCTTTACCCTCGTCTATTCTTACAACATTTTCATGTTGTCTCCCTTGTTTGTTCTCTGAATAATTGAAATATGTTTGCAAATATGTCTGAATGAGGATCTTTGTTCCTAATTCGTGATTAGTGTTTGTGTGCTCACTGATCTCAGTTTGCCGAGGATCGAGTCTCAGCTTCTGACCGTGCCTCTTGATCTTAGTCGACAAGATTTACTCTTTTCTGGCCTCTTGAGCTTAGTCAAGTCTACTCATGAATATGTAGTGTGTGTGTGTGTGTGTGTGTTTATTTTCTTTTGGATAACATCCAAGTGTTAACATCCAGGTATCAACATCCAGATGTTAACATCCAGGAGCTAACATCCAGGTGTTACAATACTGGAGCTAACATCCAAGTGTTAACATCCAGGTGTTAACATCCAAGTGTTAACATCCAGATGTTAACATCCAAGTGTTATCATCCAGGTGTTAACATCCAGGTGTTAACATCCAGGTGTTAACATCCAGGTGTTAACATCCAAGTGTTAATATACAGGAATTAACATACAAGGGACTGGAAACATACATAGGACAGTCAACGCAAACTGTTGTCATCACTGACGTATAAGAGAGTTGAAAGACTTATAAATATTTATTCTACGTTGTATACACAGCATACATATTGTATAGGTCACAATGCATACAGTATGTATACAGGCTAAGCATATTATATGCACCACAATGTATACTCAGTAATCTATACCCAGCAATATATGCACCACAATGTGAGCACAATATATATCCAACAACGTATACCCATGTATACACAGTGTATACAGCACCATGCATTTACAGTGTATACACCATATATACACAGTGTGTACACCACTATGTATACAGTGTATACACCACCATGTATACACAGTGTATACACCACTTTTACTTCACAAAGAGGAGTTTATCTCAGAGTCTGATAGACACACACTCCTCCCCATGCCAGTTCCTCCTTTTCCTCCCTCTACTCCTCCCCTTTCCCTTCTCTTCCCGTTTTCTCCCTTCTCCATACCCCATTTCACCTGCCCAGCCACTCTTCCCACTCTTTTACCTTCCTTTACCTTTATCCCCCTGCCCTTATAACCTTCTCCCTCTACCCTTTCTTTCCTTAGACTCCCTTTTTTCACTCCTCTCATATTAATTATATTCCTTCCTCTCACCCCTTCTCAACTCCCTAC
This sequence comes from Cherax destructor, assembly GCA_009830355.1. NCBI lineage: Eukaryota > Metazoa > Arthropoda > Malacostraca > Decapoda > Parastacidae > Cherax > Cherax destructor. The sequence goes on along the minus strand of WNWK01000083.1, from coordinate 758,635 downwards.
TTCCCCTCCATTACCCTTCTCTCTTCCTTTTCTCCCTTCTACCCCCTTTTCCTCCCATGTAACTCCCTTACCGTTAACCCTCTCCCTTCCCTTCCCTTTCCCCTCCTTATTCTTCCCTTCCTCCTTAATTTTTCACGAGTCGATTATTCACCATTGGTGGCTTAGCACTGTCTTCATCAGACCCACGAATACAGTACGAATGTACAAAAGGGGGACTATAAGGCTCATTTACCTACGCTTAGCAGGTCAGCTATGACCCTAGGTACTCTCCGGGTCTAAGTATGGAAATCAGAGCCCTGTGTCACTACAAATCTGTGTACTTTATGAGGAATTTTTTTTTATTAATGAAAATAGTGTATATTAGCAGTGTGCTACTATGTTCTCTCAGAGAGGAGAGAGGAGAAAGAGGTACACAAGGGAATAGAAAAGATGCAGTTAGATAGACAAGATGGGGGTTGATAGATGAGGAAGAGAGGTATAGACTGAATGTGGTGAGAAGGATAGGATAGTTGAGAAGGAGAGGAATAGATGAAATAAGATGTAAAAGTGGGATAGTAAAGAATAAAAGGGGATGTGGACGAGTAGAGGAATGAAAATATGAAGATAATAGAGATAAGGGATAGGAGGAATTGGGAAAGCAAATTAAAGTGTCAAGGCGCCTCTGTCAAGGTTATAAAATCTAACAACTTTTTATCCTGATAACAAGATAAGGTCTGTTAGAAACTTTGAACACGCAATGTGAAACAGCACAATACAAAACAGCGTAGTGTTTTATGGGGCATCAATCCATGTCTCGGTGGATTTCCAGTAGGCTTTCTGGCATAGTAATAATCGTAAAGAAGCTGAATGAATTTGAGAGAGAGAGAGAGAGAGAGAGAGAGAGAGAGAGAGAGAGAGAGAGAGAGAGAGAGAGAGAGAGAGAGAGAGAGAGAGAGAGCTATGTCTAGTGGTCACACACCAACTTACACACGACCAAGGAAGCCATGAAAAGAAAAAAATTGCATAAAAACTCTCCCCTCTCTTCCTCCTTCCCTCTCACCCACCCAACTTTCCTCCTACCCTAAATCCCTCCTTTTCTTATCTTCCTTTCTCCTTGATTTTCTCCCTCCCACGTTTTCTCGCATCCACCTTCAACTTTACTTCAACTTACCTAACTCTTCCCTTTCCTTGCTTCATCTTTACTCTTGCCTTCCCTGGCTCCCTCCCTTCTGTCTATCCCACCTACCCTTGTTCTCTCTCTCTCTCTCTCTCTCTTCACTGCAGCAGCTATGGAGCAGAAAGAGCACCCCCCGCGGTAAACTCCTAACCCCTTGTATCCCCCGTCAACCCCTTGCACCTAAAAAAAATGGAGGTTCTCAATTTATTAAGTAGCATAATCGGCAGTCTGTACTTCACAGTTAGCTTCTCGTCCTCCCTATAGCAGCATATTAATTACTATGAAAAGAATTTTTATACAAAATTATTATAGATAATAAACTAAAAAATATTAAAATAAGTAAAATAAACATTTCTTGGATTATAACTCATAAGAAGCATTGATGAATTCATGAGGCGTAAAGGATTTATTTTTCAATTAAAGTGTTATATATTGTAACGAGAAATAGCCTTCCTACATACCTATATTCAAATGTTTCATATATATATATATATATATGTCGTGCCGATTAGGTAAATCTCGCGATTTTGGCTTAAATAGCAACGCTCACCTTGCCATATAAGACAAGTGAAAATTTGTGTATGCAATAATTTCGCCAAAATCATTCTGAACATAACGAAAAAAATATATTTCAATGTGTTTGTTTATTATTAAATTAATGTTAAAGTATCTAAAATATATTTAGTTGGGTTAGGCTAAATTAAATTACGCTTGTTGTAATAAGGTTAGGTAGGTTTTCAAAGTTTCTCTTGGTACAAAATTATAAATTCTTACATTAACATAAATGAAAAAATATATCTTTAAACGTATAAGAGAAAATTTTAGAAAGGACTTAATTTTAAATGAGTTCTTGCTAATTGACCAGTTTTACCTAATCGGCACGACATATATATATATATATATATATATATATATATATATATATATATATATATATATATATATATATGGAGTAGAACAACATAGATAACAACTCAAAGCTACATCTCGAATACTTCGTCCAGCTCCCCAGCGGTGGGTCGCGTGCCCAGAATGCTGCAGGCATTTTCCCTCTGGATCACAACACTGAGTTTCTGAAAGAGGAAGCTGACCGCTCTGTGGTCCTTGGTTTCCACGATGAGTTTTTCACCTAGCTTTTTGAGGAACTTTTGATCACACTTGCCCCATGCTCCAAGGGTCTCCGACCCTATTGGGATGAAGTTATAGCAAGGGGGAAGGCCTTCATATTTGCGTGACTTCTGGGTCTCCCTGTGGCTAGCAGCTCCACCCCTTCAGCTACCGAGTATGTCAAGTAGGTGTCTGCCAATGTGGCGGCACAGGCAATCTGCTTACCATCTTTCCAGGGTAGCATAGTGGCTCCATCAGGACGCTTTTGACTTCCATCAGACCTCTGTACTTGGGGCTCTCGTTGAGCTGGGCAACGGGCTGTGGCGAGGATTCTCTTTATGATGTCGTTGACCACCTCATGTCTAGCATACTTCCCTTCTGATGTGTGACACACGAGACCATTAAGTCCAAATAGATCACCCGTCGACCTGCCACAAATATACCTATGTTCGTTGAGTATGGAGGCGGTTAGGCGAAGAGCAACACCAATCTGAATGGCCTGTGGGTCGAGTCGAATGCCTAGGAAAAAATTGGGAACAGCTAGAAGGAAATCTCCTGAATGTGGTGCCTTCACCGCTAGGAGACGAGATTTGTCCTTTCCTGAATCGTTGGTGAGCATTGTGTTGGCTATTTTTTCCATGATATGTTTGTCCCAGTGGGACTGTTTGTGCTCTTTGGGAGGAGCTGGTCTACTGGAGGAGTCTACAAGGATGTCCCTCCGCACGGCTGCTTCAGTGAACCTGGTGTCTTGAGCTCGTACCACACCTCTCAAGAGTTCGGGGACAGTCTTCTTGACTAATCCACTGGAAGCCAAACATGAAGACAGAAATGGAACATTTGTGTGTGTCAATTAGCAAGAACTCATTTAAAATTAGGTCCTTTCTAAAATTTTCTCTTATATGTTTAAAGATATTTTTTTTTCATTTATGTTAATGTAAAAATTAATAATTTTGTACCAGAAAAATCTTAGAAAACTTACCTAATCTTATTATAACAAGCGCATTTTATTTTTGCCTAATCCAACTAAATATATTTTAGATTAGATAAGTTTACAATAATTTATTAATAAAAAAACACAATGAAATATATTTGTTTCGTTAGGTTCAGAATTAATTTTGCGACATTATTGCACACACAAATTTTCGCTTGCCTTAATCGGCAAGAAGAGCACTGCTATTTAAGCCAAAATCGAACGAAAAATATCATGATTTTTCTTGTTTGTGTCTTTGTAACCTTCTGTTACCTGACATGAAAATACAACGTACCACGTCCATTACTATTTATCCATTATGCAGATTAGTTATTCATTTGCATATTCACTGCCCTTCAGCCTCTTGCAGCGCGGAATTATGTAAACTCCAGTGGCTATCACACTCCCCAGAGCGCCATGAATATAGAAGGCTGGTTTTTAGAGCCTCATAATATAGCCAAACATAGTTATAAAGCTAAATGCAAGAATATTTCTCAAACATTAGAAATAATATGAATGATAAATTTTACAGTAAATTTGTTTCATAATAAGAACAAACGTTGTTGTACAGCTAAAACCCATTAAGATTTCTAATGTAAAGTCAGTAATAAGTTTTTAACAAAATACATTCAATATTTACTGAAAATATAGCTAAACATAGTTATGTACCAATATTGAAGCTTGCATCTGGCAAGAAAGTGATGGAGTGAATGATGATGAAAGTTTTTCTTTGTCGAGCCACCCTTACTTGGTGGGAAACGGCCGATGTGTTAATAATATATATATATATATATTATATATATATATATATATATATATATATATATATATATATATATATATATATATATATATATATATTATATAAATATATATATATATATATATATATATATATATATATATATATATATAATATATATATATATATATATATATATATATATATATATATATATATATATATATATATATATATTATAGGTAGTAGGTTGGTAGACAGCAACCACCCAGGGAGGTACTACCGTCCTGCCAGGTGACTGTGAAACAGAAACCTGAAACTGTTTTACATGATGGTAGGATTGCTGGTGTCTTTTTTCTGTATCATAAACACGCTGGATAACAGGTATATCTAGCTACTTCTACTTACACTTTAGGTCACACTACACTGGCATACACATGCATATATATACATACACACATCTAGGTTTTTCTTCTTTTTCTTAATAGCTCTTGTTCCTTTTATTTTCTCTATTGTCCATCGGAAGTGGAAAAGAATCTTTCCTCCGTAATCCATGCGTGTCGTATGAGGCGACTAAGATGCCGGGAGCAATGGGCTAGTAACCCCTTCTCCTGTACAAATCTACTAAAAACGAGAAGAAGAAAAACTTTATAAAATTGGGTTGTCTGAATGTGCGTGGATGTAGTGCGGATGATAAGAAAGAGATGATTGCCGATGTTATGAATGAAAAGAAGTTGGATGTCCTGGCCCTAAGCGAAACAAAGCTGAAGGGGGTAGGCGAGTTTCAGTGGGGAGAAATAAATGGGATTAAGTCAGGAGTATCTGAGAGAGTTACAGCTAAGGAAGGGGTAGCAATAATGTTGAAGGATCAGTTATGGAAGGAAAAGAGGGAATATAAATGTGTAAATTCAAGGATTATGTGGATTAAAATAAGGGTCGGATGCGAAAAGTGGGTCATAATAAGCGTGTATGCACCTGGAGAAGAGAGGAGTGTAGAGGAGAGAGAGAGATTTTGGGAGATGTTAAGCGAATGTATAGGAACTTTTGAACCAAATGAGAGAGTAATTGTGGTAGGGGACCTAAATGCTAAAGTGGGAGAAACATGCAGAGAGGGTGTAGTAGGTAAGTTTGGGGTGCCAGGTGTAAATGATAATGGGAGCCCTTTGATTGAACTTTGTATAGAAAGGGGTTTAGTTATAGGTAATACATATTTTAAGAAAAAGAGGATAAATAAGTATACAAGATATGATGTAGGGCGTAATGACAGTAGTTTGTTGGACTATGTATTGATAGATAAAAGACTGTTGAGTAGACTTCAGGATGTACATGTTTATAGAGGGGCTACAGATATATCAGATCACTTTTTAGTTATAGCTACAGTGGGAGTAAAAGGTAGATGGGATACAAGGAAAATAGAATCAGTAAGTAAAAGAGAGGTGAAGGTTTATAAACTAAAAGAGGAGGCAGTTAGGGTAAGATATAAACAACTATTGGAGGATAGATGGGCTAGTGAGAGTGTAGGCAATGGGGTCGAAAATGTATGGGGTAGATTTAAAAATGTAGTGTTAGAGTGTTCAGCAGAAGTTTGTGGTTACAGGCGAGTGGGTGCGGGAGGGAAGAGGAGCGATTGGTGGAATGATGATGTAAAGAGAGTAGTAAGGAGAAAAAGTTAGTATATGAGAGGTTTTTACAAAGTAGAAGTGATGCAAGGAGGGAAGAGTATATGGAGAGAAAAAGAGAGGTTAAAAGAGCGGTGAAGCAATGTAAAAGAGAGCAGATGAGAGAGTGGGTGAGATGTTATCAGCAAATTTTGTTGAAAATAAGAAAAAGTTTTGGAATGAGATTAATAAGTTGAGGAAGCCTAGAGAACAAATGGATTTGACAGTTAAAAATAGGAGAGGAGAGTTATTAAATGGAGAGTTAGAGGTATCGGGAAGATGGAGAGAATATTTTGAGGATTTGTTAAATGTTGATGAAGACAGGGAAGCTGTGATTTCGTGTGTAGGGCAAGGAGGAATAACATCTTGTAGGAGTGTGGAAGAGCCAGTTGTGGGTGTAGAGGAAGTTCGTGAGGCAGTGGGTAGAATGAAAGGGGTAAGGCAGCTGGGATTGATGGGATAAAGATAGAAATGTTAAAAGCAGGTGGGGATATAATTTTGGAGTGGTTGGTGCTATTATTTAATAAATGTATGGAAGAGGGTAAGGTACCTAGGGATTGGCAGAGAGCGTGTATTGTTCCTTTGTATAAAGGCAAAGGGGACAAAAGAGAGTGCAAAAATTATAGGGAATAAGTCTGTTGAGTGTACCTGGTAAAGTGTATGGTAGAGTTATTATTGAAAGAATTAAGAGTAAAACAGAAAGCAGGATAGCAGATGAACAAGGGCGATTTAGGAAAGGTAGGGGGTGTGTAGACCAAGTGTTTACAGTGAAACATATAGGTGAACAGTATTTGGATAAGGGTAAAGATGTTTTTGTGGCATTTATGGATTTGGAAAAGGCTTATGATAGGGTAGATAGGGGGGCAATGTGGCAGATGTTGCAGGTGTATGGAATAGGAGGAAGGTTACTGAAAGCAGTGAAGAGTTTTTATGAGGATAGTGAGGCTCAGGTTAGAGTGTGTAGGAGGGAAGGGGACTATTTCCCAGTAAAAGTGGGCCTTAGACAAGGATGTGTGATGTCACCGTGGTTGTTCAATATATTTATAGATGGGGTTGTAAGAGAAGTGAATGCGAGGGTCTTGGCAAGAGGTGTTGGGCTAAAAGATAAAAGCAAATACAAAGTAGGAGTTGTCACAGTTGCTTTTGCTGATGACACTGTGCTTTGGGAGATTCTGAAGAGAAGCTGCAGAGGTTGGTGGATGAATTTGGTAGGGTGTGTAAAAGAAGAAAATTGAAAGTGAATATAGGAAAGAGTAAGGTGATGAGGATAACAAAAAGAATAGGTGACGAAAGATTGGATATCAGATTGGAGGAGAGAGTATGGAGGAGGTGAATGTATTCAGATATTTGGGAGTGGACATGTTGGCGGATGGGTCTATGAAGGATGAGGTGAATCATAGAATTGATGAGGGAAAAGGGTGAGTGGAGCACTTCGGAGTCTGTGGAGACAAAGAACCTTGTCCATGGAAGTAAAGAGGGAATGTATGAGAGTATAGTTATACCAACGCTCTTATATGGGTGTGAAGCATGGGTGATGAATGTTGCAACGAGGAGAAGGCTGGAGGCAGTGGAGATGTCATGTCTGAGGTCAATGTGTGGTGTGAATATAATGCAGAGAATTCGGAGTTTGGAAATTAGGAGGAGGTGCGGGATTACCAAAACGATTGTCCAGAGAGCTGAGGGGGGGTTGTTGAGGTGGTTTGGACATGTAGAGAGAATGGAACGAGACAGAGTGACTTCGAGAGTGTATAAATCTGTAGTGGAGGGAAGGCGGGGTAGGGGTCGGCCTAGGAAAGGTTGGAGGGAGGGGTAAAGGAAGTTTTGTGTGCGAGGGGCTTGGATTTCCAGCAAGCATGTGTGAGCGTATTTGATAGGAGTGAATGGAGGCATATGGTTTTAATACTTGACGTGCTGTTGGAGTGTGAGCAAAGTAACATTTATGAAGGGATTCAGGAAACCGGCAGGCCGGACTTGAGTTCTGGAGATGGGAAGTACAGTGCCGGCACTCTGAAGGAGGGTGTAAATGTTGCAGTTTTATAACTGTAGTGTAAAGCACTCTTCTGGCAAGACAGTGATGGAGTGAATGATGATGAAAGTTTTTCTTTTTTGGGCCACCATGCCTTGGTGGAATCGGCCGATGTGTTAATAAAAAAAATATATATATATATATATATATATATATATATATATATATATATATATATATATATATATATATATATATATATATATATATAGACAGTATACATTTATAGAAAACACAAACATGAATACAATGGTACAATATGTCAAAGATTTTGAATCTCCTTCAGTTCCTCCGAAGCCGGACGCGAGCCAAGTATGCAGCATGCGTTTCCCCTCTGGATGGCCACGCTGAGACGCTGGAACATGAACGTGGCTGCCCTTGGGTCCCTGGTGGTGTCGATGAGTCTGGAACCCAGTTCTTTAAGGAAACGTGTTGCATTTTTCCCCACGCTCCCAAGGTCTCTGATCCCACTGGGACAAATTTATACTGTTGGCTTATGTCCCTGTACTTGCCGATCTTGTACTCCTCTCTGTGGTTAGCAGCTCCTCCCTGTCGCCCAACACTGTGATGGATGTAGGTGTCAGCCAGTGTCGACACACAGGTATAATCCCATGCTAAGAGCTTGCCATTTTTCCAAGGATAGATGGTGATCCCGTCGGGGCGGTTTGCTGGGTTGTGGGCGTTGTTGGCTGCTAGTGATCGAGGCTCTCTCTCGGCTGGGCATCCAGCTGTAGCAAGGGTTCTCTTTATGATGTCGTTGACCTCATTGTGTCTTGCATGCCAACCCTTGGTTTTAGAACAGTTAAGACCATGTAGACCATATTGGTCGGCTTGCGCATCGCTGCAAATACACGTATATTCCGTGTGAATAGGGGCAGCAAGGCGCAGAGCCACTGCAATACGAAGGATCTTAGGGTCCAGGCGTGTTCCCATGGCCGAAATGGGAACTGTTTTTTAGGAAGTCCCCAGAGTGAGGTGCACTCACAGCTTGGAGACGGGCAGTCTCCCTGTCTGATGTGACGGCCCTGAGCATATATATATATATATATATATATATATATATGTCATGCCGATTATGTAAAACTTGCGATTTTGGTTTAAATAGCAACGCTCTTCTTGCCATATAAGACAAGCGAAAATTTGTGTATGCAATAATTTCGCTAAAATCATTCTGAACCTAACGAAAAAAAAATATATTTCATTGTGTTTGTTTATTATTAAATTAATGTTAACGTATCTAAAATATATTTAGTTGGGTTAGGCTAAATTAAATTGCTCTTGTTGTAATAAGGTTAGGTAGGTTTTCAAAGTTTCTCTTGGTACAAAATTATAATTTTTTACATTAACGTAAATGAAAAAAAATATACCTTTAAACGTATAAGAGAAAATTTTAGAAAGGACTTAATTTTAAATGAGTTCTTGCTAATTGACCAGTTTTACCTAATCGGCATGACATTATATATATATAAATATAATATATATATATATATATATATATATATATATATATATATATATATATATATATATATGTCGTGCCGATTAGGCAAAACTTCGATTTTGGCTTAAATAGCAACGCTCACCTTGCCATATAAGACAAGTGAAAATTTGTGTATGCAATAATTTCGCCAAAATCATTCTGAACATAACGAAAAAATATATTTCATTGTGTTTGTTTATTATTAAATTAATGTTAACGTATCTAAAATATATTTAGTTGGGTTAGGCTAAATTAAATTGCGCTTGTTGTAATAAGGTTAGGTAGGTTTTCAAAGTTTTTCTTGGTACAAAATTATATATTCTTACATTAACATAAATGAAAAAAAAATATATCTTTCAACGTATAAGAGAAAATTTTAGAAAGGACTTAATTTTAAATGAGTTCTTGCTAATTGACCAGTTTTACCTAATCGGCACGACATATATATATAATATAATATATATATATATATATATATATATATATATATATATATATATATATATATATATCTACACACACACAGAGGAGGACACAACGAAAAGTAAGGAAGGCAGCAATTCAGAATGCTTGGCTAGCAGGAGGTATTAGGTGAGAGGGCAGATACAGGACAGTAGCTTCACTAAATGGCTTGGAAATTAAATTATGGGAGAGTATAGCACTTTGAGCTAACATTAGCCAGTATTATGTGACCAGATATGAAGATGGGGTCATTCTGATGGTTACACTGAGCCTCCAAGATGGGGTAATTTTGGTGGCTGCCTTTAAGAAGGTTGTGTTGATGCTGGTGAAGGGTTTTTGTTACAGTAAACTCTAGTTGCCCTCCCCTTCCTAGGACAAAACAAAATCACTTCCCAATAGCCAGACACTGTATGACCCAGCTGATCTAGTTTTATATAAAAAAGACACGTGAACAAATATTATGACGTTTTCATTAGAAAACATTTCGGTCTTGTAACCTTCGTCACTTCCTGGAACCTTGATGAGACTTGAGCACTTTCCTGAAACTGAAACATTTTCTAATATGTCTTAGTGTATGCTCACATGTTTTTCTGAACCACTTTTCGGTATCCATTACGAAGGTTAATATCGGAGCTATCCTTCCCTATGAATACAGTTATAATATATGGGAAACTGTTTCCTGAAAAGAGCAGCCATGCAAGTACCTTAGACAGTACGAGTATTAATGTAATTTTGAAATTAAGGTGAAGTAATGGAACCTGCAGCTTTCCTCTAAATAACAAAAAATTTGGTACTAGGTCGAGGCTTGTCCAGATAGAAGACAGCAGTAGTCTAGACAATAATTGAAAATTTTGTAAAACAAATTAAATTTATAATTGTGGTATTTAATCAAGATCAACACTGCGACTAGCCAAGGACTCGAAACTGTGTCGTTTTAGCCCGCCTCATGGTGAACGAAAATTCACGACGCTCTAACCCACGGATTGAGTGGTCCCGTGGGCAGGTTCGAGTCCTCGGCTAATCGCAGTGTTGCAAGTTATTAAATACCACTCCATAAGCATCAAGGAAGAGGCCTTCAGAGGATCAAGAATGAGAACATAGGTACAGCAGTAGGGATACTATGATCCAGTCGTATCATAGTTAGCAGCTCTAACAATTTCCATTGCAAGTTCAGAGCTATACAGACTATAGTGAAAGGTTTCTGTCTGTGAATCTACTGGAACTCCAAAGAGGCCAGGGGAAAGATAAGGAGACAACAATTGTACTGTACTCTATGGTATTTTAGGAAGAGAGGCAGAGAACCACTCTAGGATGAGAAGCATGCAAGTGCCTTTAATGGGTGATAATCACAGGTGAAAAAGTTGCAACGCATGTTTATATTCTCTCTCTCTCTCTCTCTCTCTCTATATATATATATATATATATATATATATATATATATATATATATATATATATATATATATATATATATATATATATATATATATATATATATATATGCAGCCACCTATTACTCGATTTCCTGACAATATTTTCGTTTCAACTTTTCTATGAACTTATTATTTGTGTATCAACTATGTAGTTGTGACGAACTACATACACACTCCTACCTTCCACCTCATTGCCGCCCAGAAGGAGGTTTATTTATAGAGGACAGTATTGCCGCATCACATTTAATGTCATACCTCTCGGGCGTACTAATTCCCTTCTCTACCTCGCCAGTGTAAAAAGATTTCCTTGTTTGGCAATGACGCATCCTCACCCAGAGAGAGAGAGAGAGAGAGAGAGAGAGAGAGAGAGAGAGAGAGAGAGAGAGAGAGAGAAACTGAAATGACATATAGAGCGAGAGAAAACATGGAAATTTAGAGTAGAGATAATTACTTTTGTCAAGTTGAAAAATAAATTTGTATTTATATATTTTTCAATATTACTTACACACACACACATATATATATATATATATATATATATATATATATATATATATATATATATATATATATATATATATATATATATATATATATATGTGTGTGTGTGTGTGTGTGTGTATCTACTCGCCTTTCAAACTATCGATATTCCTTCTTTTCCCTTTTTTTTCCTCCTCTTGTTCTCTGTTTCTTACTCTTGTTATCTTTTCCTTCTCGTACTCCTTTCCTTCCATTTCCATCTCTTCATCATGCCTTTAATTCATCTTGCCCTACCTTTCTTCCTTCCCTCCTTATTGTGCTTGCTTTCCCTTTCTACATATTCAACTCATTATCTTCTTTTAATCGTCTCTTCACTCCACTAACTCTGTTCCATCCTCTGCTTTCCTTTCTTTCCTTTTGTTTTTTGTTTTTTTCTTTTAAAAAATTCTTTCGCATTTATCCTCCACTCATTCTCCCCCTTCCTGTTATTTTCCCCCATATCTTACCTACTAGATTTCCCTTTCAGTTTCCTTTCCCCCTTTTCCTTCTACATTTCACCTTTTCGACCTATTGTTTTTTTTTCTCCTATATTCCCCTTTTCACCTGTCCCTTTCCTGCATGTAAGTTCTAGGTCACTCACTAGACCAGGGATAATTAACTCCAGTAATGATCAACTTCCGTTGCATCACTTCCTGCATGGGTCATCCCATCTTCCCTCCCCTTCCCTCTTATCTCCTTCTCCCCCTTTCTCTCTGACCCTCCTTTTCCCCTACGCCACAAAGGGAGCCTTTCTAACTACATCTTCAGGACACTTATGGGTGAGCACTGTCCAGCGTCTGGTTTGTGTAGTGACTAGATCTAACAAAAAGGATCTGACTGGATTTCACAGTCAAGAACCTAGAGTAAACTTGTACCAAGAACTGGCTGGATTACGCACGCTCAAGAACCTATTGTGAGTAAAGTGAGTCATTTTCATCGGTGTTGTATGCCATATGTGAAACCATGAGTAAGCGAGTACTGAGAACTAAATGAATTGTGCAGTCAAGGACCTAACTAGATACTATTTGAGTCTTCCAGTTCACACCAGGAAGCCATCTACGTCGAAAAACTATCCACTATTCCACAGTAACTTTGTAAGTTCGAGGCAATGGTGGGAAGCTTCCAACAATGCCTCAGAACCGCGGTGAAAATATTTGTGCAAGTAACTTTGGGACCAATTCAAGTCTACTACATTCATTGAAACCTGGAGTTGGACCGTAGCATGGTACTCAGAGGCATTGATGGAATATACGCATATTACTCATGTCCGAGTGGAGACGAGTTTAGGGTATTGCTGGCGTCATCCTAACACAAATATATCAACTGTGTTATAGCATAATGAACACAGTTACGCCGTGGATTGTCCTAGTGGCTCAACCTGAGGAGTCGTATTACAGAAAAGCTGGCTCGAATTACTGGCGAGGGTTCGATAGTCGACCACAGTGAAGGTAGTTATTTATATGAATGAACTCAATATTATTCAAGTCTTTGAGCTAATCCATATCCTCACGTTAGAGTATGTATATGCTAGCGTTTATGAAATGTTGCTAAACGTGGCTCAGTCCGAATGTTTTCAGGGGTGAAGTACCATGTGATGGGTCAAGCAGTTGCTTTACCTTATGAAAGGTCGTCGCTGAACGAACCTGGTAATCACTGCAATCGTCTGGTAGTTTCAGGAACTATTGAGATATTTCGATCCTTGGCAAGGCGAGGTTGGTTGCTTGTACAATGATTCCGCCACTATTACATTATTCGAAGATACAGTTTCACAGGGGAACCGGAAAATATAGAAATATTTTCCTACAGGCATGTGATAATTTATAAAATATATAATATGACTTCAGAAACTTTTTATAAGATAGTACTTCCATTCTCCATTATAAGTGAGATTCCTGCTTCACACTCCTCGCTCCTTCAAAACTTTTAAGACTCTTAAACGTCTTAGCAACGCAGTCAAGCGGCCTCTACAACGGGGATTTAATGCCAAAAGATGTTTATTTTTCCTTTGAGGCGACCGGGAGCGCACCAGGGGGGATGCGGCCGCATATTTTGAAATAATCTTAGAAATTATGGACTGTATTGTGACAAGGCTGAACCACGCCTTGCCCACGGTTCCAGACGTGAGTAGCAATACTTCTTCAGTTCTTTCAAGTCCCTAGGGGCCAAACCACACAATTTTCTAGCTGAAATTCGCCATTATCGAGTCCCATTGCCTAGCTGGGTCTTGCTCCGACTTACAACTATTTAGTACCAACTACACAACTAACCAGTCGACAGCTAATTCTCTTTCCCAAATACGAGAATGGTGAATCTTAGATTAACACAAACCTGCTGAAAATGCATTAAATTAATTCACTCTCTTTTCCTTATTCTTTTTCTTTCGCTCTCAAGGCTGGCAACCATAAAAAGGTCAACACTGACCCAGGAGGAAGGAAGGGAGGGAGGGAGGAGAGGCACAGGGAGGGGGAAGAGGGTGGAGGTGGGTTAGGGTGAGGGAATTGACCGTCGGATGGATGGTTTGACCGTTTTCCACTGTGATATAAACGATTCCCTCCCTCGGATTCGCTTCAATTCGTAGTGTGAGAGAGAATGGCCGGTCGGTTGCCACAGAGTACTTTCCAGTCGCTGAGGCAGAGAACTAAGCTTTTCACATCAGCCACCACCACTAGAAACAAAATATAATCCATTGAAAGAAGGGAAGAGACGGAAGAGGAAGTAAAAAACGAACAGGAAGAAGCGAGGAAAGAGGCAGAGACAGCAGTGGAGAAGGAAGCATTGCAAGAGGAAGAAATAGAATAGGAAAAGGAGAAGAAAGATGAGGAGGGATAAGAGAACGAGGAAGAAGGTCAAGAGAGGAGAGAAAGCCGACTGATCTTGATAAAGAATATCCAAGAAATTCCCAATACATGTCTTCTGTTAATATACAATTTTGCCATTTCTCGTATTTGTCCTCCTCCACCTGGGTCCAGCTAGCTCCTTCACAGACGGTTGAGGAGGGGTGGCAGAGAAATGATGATGGTAACATTAAATAGAGAAGAATGGGCACAGGTGATAGTACTGGGCATTCATTCTCTCTCTCTCTTCCTTTTCCTCTTGGTTAGATCTACACTATGAGGTACGTGAAATGATATTTGCTCTCTCTCTCTCTCTTTCTCTCTCTCTCTCTCTCTCTCTCTCTCTCTCTCTCTCTCTCTTTCGTTCTCTCTCAACTTTCTCATATTCTCGTCTACTTCCTTACCCAACATTTATCTACGTTTCCTTCATGTTCAGTCACTATCAACTATTTTGATCTGTCTCTACATGAAATTATTATTATTATTATTATTATTATTATTATTATTATTATTATTATTATTTTCACTATGTTACAATTATTTTCATATTTATGAACTGTATTATAATTATAATAATATAATTATTATTATTATTATTATTATCATTATTATTATTATTATTATTATTATTATTATTATTATTATTATTATTATTATTATTATTAGGAAGCACAAACCTGCATAGGTCGAACAGCACCTAGGAAATAAGAGGTAATCAAGTTTGATCCAAGGAAGAGAAGGTGGCTTTAGTTCCTTGAATCAACATCTCATGACTTGCAGTCACCATCCCTTTCAATTTGTATCCACTTCAAAGCATCGAAAAAAAATTCCCATCAAATCCTCGTTCTACTTATTTTTCGTCCCATCACCTCTTTGATACTATCCATTTTTCTATTAACCCATATATCCATCTATACTCATCTAACCCTTTCAAAAAGTGAGAATAATGTCGTAAATCCTCTATCCTTCGCTTTCCCTTGTATGCTTCACTTTCTAATGTTGTCACTTTCTTTACGCACCAGGTTTTTGAGATATGGCAATGCACTATCTTACCCACCACTTCTTTTACTCTTTCCCGTCCGGCTGGGAGGGCCAACTTTCCCATTAGAGGGAGGGAAAAAATAAGGTGGCCAAAAAAGTTGCTTAAAGCTCACATATGTCTCTGAGTGCAAGGGAATGAGGGTCTGGCTGTGTGGCAAAGGTACTGCGTACTTTGATGCAGAGTGTGCAGGTTCGATTCGATATATATATATATATATATATATATATATATATATATATATATATATATATATATATATATATATATATATATATATATATATATATATATATGTGTATGTATATATATATACATGCACATACAGAGCTAGAGAGAAGTGGAACCTGACAGTTTGTCCATCAAGGAGAAGACGGAACCAACGCAGATTATATATCTCAACCTCCTCATCCTTACACAGAAATCTTTAAAGAATTTCTTTGGAGAAAAACTGGCCGCACTGGATGGCATTGAATAAAAATGAATAATGGGATCCCAGAGGTGGCGAGAATTTACCTCCTTTCCCCCCTCCCCGTCCCTCCCTTCCCACTAAAGAATCCCCTCCCTTCCTTCAGTATCCCGCTGCCCCTTACCCGGGACAGTCACATGAACGGACAGAGTGACCACGCCGAAAAAAAAAAGAAGAAAAAAGTTATAAAAGACTTAAGTAAAAAAAGGAGGTTAGGGAAGGGAAGTGATGTGTTGGATGC
>WNWK01000083.1:650000-740000 GCA_009830355.1 Cherax destructor | reverse complement strand
CCTAGGATAACCCCCCAAAAAATCAGACAAAATGACTTATTTCCATTAAGGGTACTTAATTTCCATTGGGGACCTTGATTGGGTGTGTGTCCTCTTTACATATATACATTAGGCAAATGCGGCGTGTACTGGATTACAACACTTTACACCACCTGTTTTTAGCATTCTTCTTAATCTTGCGTCTTCCTCTTTTAACAAACTTATGGCGTCGCCCTCTTCCTTCATGCTCACTGACAGTTCTTAACTTTTTATAATAAATCTTCTTACCCCAAACATAGAATTTCATTATTTATTAATTTTATTATTATTATTATAATTTTTATTATTATTATTATTATTATTATTATTATTATAGTAGTAGTAGTAGTAGTAGTAGTAGTAGCAGTTGTTGTTGTAGTAGTACTAGTAGTAGTACTAGCAGCAGCAGTAGTAATAGTATCGTTATTATTATTATTAATATTTATTTTTTATTAACTCATCTACAATGCACGTAAATCAATTAATGCAAATTATTAAATTTGATTCAATAGCTGATACGACTGAGAGAGAGAGAGAGATTTATCATTTTTTAGCTCTTTCCCCCCCCCATCCCTAATGACCCCCGTTGCAACTGGGGCTCGAACGAAGAATCAGCCTTTGTCTCATTTGGTACAGGCTTGAAAAATCTCATGGGGGTGTGTAAGTATCCGAATGTCTGCTGACGAAGGCCCGAGCCTTCACCACTGAAAATCTGAATGGTTTCTTTCCTGGTCTCCTTCAGCCAATAACTCAGCAATTTGTGAATCAATGTCCTATCAAACATAGCAGAGAAAAAAATTCTGAAAATTGAGAAATATGCATCACTCTCAGACCAGAGCACAACACCGGTGCTATAGTAGTTACTGCAGCCGTAGATCACATCAGATCCTGAAGGGCGAAACGTTGCCACAGTAAAATGTCATATTTGTTGCACATGTGTCCTTTTACCTAACAGATCCTTCGCGTGTTCTTAGACACATCTTACAGAGCCTCTACCATAGTGCCAGCATATCCCCCGTAGGTGATTAACTCTCATTAGAACTCTTGAAGATATCCTCATTGCCCTACTGAAGTCTCCCATCTCATGTTGATAGATTTCAGCACCTTGCATGGCTTTCTTTGTGCGCAACATTACTCTATTACATGTAAACTTCAGTTTGTATACTACACAAAGAAACGAAAAATTTTGAATTTTGAATTTTGAGAATTGGGTAGCAACATACTGCTAATGTCAGTAGAGTTACTGTGTACATGAGTAGTATACTTAGATAATCCCAGGTACTTTATAGATAGGCTCCCTTGCTAGCTATGACGCCACGAAACCCATCACGTGTGGGCAATAGGCCGCAGGCCTCCCTTCTCGGTTCCGCTATGCATAGACAAGAAGGCTCTTGGGCTTCTCCTCAAGACTCTCTTAATTATACGCTTCCCGACATCCAACTTGTGTATTTCTTACTCCAATATCTCTTCACGAACCCCCACGACACATGCATCCAATATTGCTAAATAAATAAAATAAAAACCAGTGAACGGTTATGATGAAAGTCATCTTGGGATATGGTAATTTACAAGTGATAGTAACTGCAGCTCTGCCGTAGCTGATGAACATTTAATGGAATACTTGACGATATAGACCAGTGATGGATCATTTATGACACTAACTTCATCCACTTTTTAATTCCAGTTAACCTCTCTTCAATTTATATTTCTCTCATTTATCATCACCTGATCTATATTAATGTTTCTTGACAATGTGTTTCTCTCGCGATGCATCATCGCCTTGTGGAAAAAATTATATGTACGTATGCAAAACTAGCCATTATTAAGGCAACGTTTCTCTCTCTAAGGGACCCGAAATGCTATCAAGGTTTGTTTTGCCTGTTGGCATTTTCGCCCTCCAATTAGTTTATCACTTTGTACTCTATACATGTTAACGACAGCTGATCTCTAGACTAAGGCTTGCTGGCTGACAATTTTTTTTTTCGAAAATTGTCTCTTTTCTTCATTTCAAGAAATTCCCTTAACTACAATAACTAAAAGAGTTACCAATAATACCACCAACACTAACAACAACAACAACACTACAGTAACAACGATAAGAGCAACACTATAATAACAACAACAAAAACACCAACTACAATGAACGAAATATTGTCTCTTTAAATGCTTGTTCTACAGATTGTATCCTTGTCTTCATCCACTAACTACAAGCCAACAATCACCACGAACATCAACCCAACCACTACCACCACTTCCACTATCAAAATAACAACAACCATCATTAACCACCCCCCACCAGCACTGCTGACAATCCACATCCTTCCAATAGCTACCAACTACCACAATTACCAATACTAACAACCACACCACTACCACTACCAACCAACACCACCACCACTATCACCCCCACGGAAAAGGCCTGGACAGGAGCTAACTTACGGTCTGCAGCAAAAAGCTACCCGACTCCCCCCCACACCTGGCCAAGACATCTTCCCACGACTGAAAAACTTGGTCGATTTAGGGTTACCAAAGAAGGTCCTCTATCCTGCTACCCTGCTCTAGTTCCACTCTATAGAGAGGTGATTAGCTGCGGAGGCTAGTTGTGGAGTGAGGAAACTCTCTCTGGTAATAGGCAGAAGATACTTAAATGGGAGTACATTGGGAAAGTAAGTTAGCAGAGAACTTGGAAGCTCGCACTAAGGCTATATGCTGAAGCAACAACTTCTATCTAGGTTAAGAACTATCGGTATTATCTAGGTGTATGAATCAAGTATAAAACATCAGAAGGCCCTGTGAAGATAGTTGTGGTTTTAGATGGCTAGCTGTTGGTGGTTAGCCACGACCGGGAGTACTAAGATAAGGTTTGTTGTGATTATCTTAATAATAATTGGTTAGCTGGGGAATCAAGTAGCTAGCTTAGGGAAGTGGTGGGTAGCTGTGTGGAGAGGTGATTATCCGAGGTGAGTTGTGTGGTGGTTACCTTTGACAGCTGGTGGTTAGCTGTGGAAGGTGTTGATTAGTTGTAAAAGGCAGTGATTAGGTGTCGGGGTGGTAGTTTTTTCCCCCTATGTCTATCCCTTGTTGTTGCCGTTCTCATCTTTGTCATGCTGCCATTATTTATTCTTTTCTTTTATACTTTTCTTATTTTTTAGATGAAACCTTGACATTGTCCAAATTTTCGTTCTAATATGAAAAAAAGTCATACACAAACACGAATGCACACATACACACACGCGCACACACAGACACACACAATAACACACACACACACACACACACACACACACACACACACACACACACAGGAAGAAGACAAACCAGCCAAGAGACGATAAAATTGAGAAACGACAGGTAAGGGAAATTTTGGAATAAATTTCATGTGTATTAAGGTTTACAAGGAACAAAATACAACCTCTACGCATAATAAAACAAAATACTTAAGAAAATAAAGAAAACCTATCACGTATCAGCGAAGCACAAGAAAGTGTGTCTTCAGGAGGACAGACTGGAGGAGGAACTAAACACGGGC
This sequence comes from Cherax destructor, assembly GCA_009830355.1. Lineage (NCBI taxonomy): Eukaryota > Metazoa > Arthropoda > Malacostraca > Decapoda > Parastacidae > Cherax > Cherax destructor. The sequence continues at coordinate 736,453 of WNWK01000083.1, read as the reverse complement.
GGAGACTGAAAACAAACAGAAAAAAATACACTTTGCCGAAGTAGAAACAGTATATGGTCAGATTGTAAAAATGTTGGTAGAACTATGGACAATACGAGTATATTAGGTAAAAGAACACAAGTGCAACTAATGCGACATTTTAATGTGGCAACGTTTCGCTCTCCAGTATATGGTCATCAGAGAGAAGTAGCACCAGAGGAATTCCCCGATAAAGGTGGCACAAATATGCTGAAATCAAAAGAACATAAAGAGACGACATTTTTCCTGTCCCTCTCCCTATCTCAGTATTCAGTAATACTATGCTGAGCCACCTTACTACTTCTCATTTTCTCCCCAAAACTAACTCTCTAACCACTCCAGGACATGCGTTTTCCCCTCTTTTGTCACCAACAAAATCCCAGCCCAGCACAAATCTTCTCCACCAAAAGGATCAAAACCCTCATTTACTTTTAGACCTCACACCATCCACTACTAGATTTACCTCACTACTATCTATCCCAGGAGAAAATTTCTCAAAATCCTTCCTGACTCCCATATTGGACAGGCTTCTTCATCTATTACACCAAGCAGGTATAAGAGATAAATAGGAGACTTAAAATGTGGTACAAAAATGAAGAATGAATTGTAGGAAAGAGTTATGAGATGAAGATAATGTTGGAATGAAAACAGGACATAATATCTATTTTACACATGAATTCACAGGAATGATAACAAAGGCAATATTTCCTGATAAATGTCACAGAGAGAGAGAGAGAGAGAAGAAGAAGGAGAAAACGGTGCCAACTACTGCATATAGAGACTTCAGACACTACAACAGGGGTAATCGGAAAGAATAATAATAACTGCAATCTACAATCCTTCACCAAATACAAACCAACCAACACAGAAGTTTAGATTAAATGGGCAGTGATACAAATCATGGAGGAAGTTGTGCAATGAGCTAATATCAAGAAGAAAAAAGAAAAGCTTGACATTATGAGAGATTTAATTAAGAAAATCATAAGAAAAACTGGAAATCACTCAGATAAACAATCGACGATGGCAGTAGTTGAGAACTTCTTGAAAATAATACGTTTTTTCATTGCCTTATTCATTCTTTTTTTTTTTTTCACCAGCTTGGAAACTCAGTATCTTCAATTTTTGTTTTATACTCTCCTGAACCTTTCATTTTATTTTTTCTCTAATTTTCACTTTTTCCTCACTTTTAAACTATCTTTCGTTTATGTTTTTACTCTCTTTTCTTAGTAATAATGGTAGAATTACCGGCAAAATGTTAAGTAAAAGAGCACAGATGCAACTAATGTGACATTTTATTGTGGCAACGTTTCGCTCTCCAGGATCTGGTTCGATCTACGCCTGCAGCGACCACTGACTTATCGGCTTGACAAAACTCATGGAAAGCGAAACGTTATTACAATAAAATGTCACATTAGTTGCATCTGTGTCCTTTTACCATCAACTGTTTCTCAATTTTGTTAAATATTTATTATTATTTTTTTTAGTTGCATTTTCCCATTTTTTTCCTAGGAAGAGAGGCGGAAATTATTCGTTTATATTTTCTGTGACACCACTCTGATATTTCGAACAATTACTTTCGCTATAAACATGTAAAAGATGTTAGGCTGACTTTAAGTTAAGCTACGTAATATTATGTACATTTGGATAAGTTTGGTTAAACTGTAAAGTTAGTTTATGTGCAAAATTCCATTTTAATAGGCAAATGCTTTCTTTTCTTCTCTTTACCAATTCTCCCTCTCAATTGCTCTCCTTCTATGTTCTTTCTTTCCTTCCTCACCTCTTCTGCCATCCTTTTCCCCCTCTTCTCTTGTCCCTTCCAGACCCTTTCTCTCCGTTCCTCGCCCCCGTTTAATCTCATTTCTCTACCCTTAACCTTTATTACCCATCTCCCATTGCCATTATTCTTATCCCTTACTCCCTGACCACTGGTTACTGGGTATGCTAATCCCATCGTCCACTACACGGCAGGACAAAGTCACCGTGAGTACTTACCACTTCTACTCGACAGCGATTCGTTTCTGTAACTTCTCTATCAGATGGGCAGTCTCTCTCTCTCTCTCTCTCTCTCTCTCTCTCTCTCTCTCTCTCTCTCTCTCTCTCTCTCTCCTCTCTCATTAATACAATTCCTTATAACATATAAATATAACTTTTCTACATCATGAGTTGCTGTCAAATAAAAGGCCACACTGGTATCTGAGGACCACTGAAACAGGATGACTTCAGCAGCACACTGAAGAGTGGAATACGTAGGAATATCTTTCACAAAACTCAAAGTGGAATACCTCTTGCCACACTGGAAAGAAAGATTTTGGAGCATGAAACGTCAGCTTGGAGCCCTCACCTCCTCGAGCCCATAAGAAATATGAAAAACTTTAAAAAAGTTTTCAGTCAGACTGTTTCCCGAAGTAAAAAGGCTAAACTATGAGGAAGGGCCCAGAAAATAAAATTTCACATCACTAAAAAAAAGAGGGCTCAAAGTGGTTATGATACTGAAATGTATCTACAAGGAGAATTGAAGACAAAACTGAGCCAGAGCGATGTACAGAAACTTCATGAGAAGGTGTATGGAACAGAACAGTTGAGGAAGTTGTATGTGGAACTCCATACGTGAGAAACTAGTGTGTGTGTGTGTGTGTGTGTGTGTGTGTGTGTGTGTGTGTGTGGAACAGAGTAGTTGATGAAGTATTGTGCGAAGGGAGGAGAGGAGTACACAACAGCTTAGGAAGTAGTCTGGGCAAACTGAATACATGGGTTCAAAAGTAAATCTAAATGTTGGTATAAAGGCTCACTCACTCATGGAAACACTTGTTTGTAATTATATATTAATGACATTGACAACATATATAATCTCTGAATCACCGTATAATTTGTTCATAGTCGGAGAGGACCACATACCCAATCTCAGCTACTTCCACTCCCCTTCATTCCGTCTTCCTTCCTTCCTATACCCCTTTAGAGCGAGAGAGAGGCTGGACCCACGATCCAGTCCGTATATGTGACTTTTTTTTTTTGCTGTCCACGCATTTTTATGTGGGACAAAAAGTGTGAGCGAGAGGATGACCACAAAGGCTCCAGCAGTAGCGGTCACAAAGGCATGAATATGCAATGCAGTCCCCGAGGGGTGAGAGCCTCCAGTTAAAGCTGTGCCCTAAGGGAATACCCCATGCCCCCATCGTTATAGGCCAGGAGGGAGAGGAAGAGAGATGGAGGGAAGAAAGACGGAAGAGAGGAAAATATATCGTCCATTGCATTGGCGGGAAGTGCAAAAAAAAAAAAAAAAAGAGAGAAATTGCACTGCATCCACCCCAAGCTTGAAAAAACGAGAGGGTAGCTCCTTCTTCCTTTTCTTGCCCCGGAAGAGAAGAATATAGGGGCGCTACTACTGCAGTTTTTGAACAGAGAAGAGGGGAGTAGAGAGGCAAAAACACCCCCTACCCTGGCCTTCTCTAGAACCTGTGATTGATGTCCAAGGGGGAAGCGTCTTTACCCCTTAATGCCGAGCAGATTTTCAGCCTCGAGCAAAAAGCTTCATCTGCAGACCATGCATTTCCCAGCAGGTTGTTTTTGACTTGCAAAAAAGCCAGGATGGTAATGCAGTGATAGACAGGTCAGGTGGGCACTGCAGCCAAAAAATTCAAGCCGTGGGATGCATTGCAACTCTGAAGGGCAACAAAAACACCTCATCCAGACCTTCACAAGGATTGTGCTCCCTGGCACTGCAAGGTGTTCCACGACGTTGAAAAAATATCAAGAAGAATGAAATCTCGGAGACTTAACGAACAATTTGCAGACCACAATGGAAGAGTTCTCAGGTTCTAGTGTCTGAAAGATCAATACATACATTTCTTTAATATTTCATTTTTTTACACTGAGGGCATAATGGCGGTTATGACGTTAAAATCGAATGTTAACATAGTGTACTTGATTCTTTATTCTCAGTCTCATTATTACCATCTTTGACTCCAGTCTCAGTTCCTGCAGTCTTCGGCCCCAGATTTATTGCTTTAATCTTCGACCCCAGTCCTGATACTGTTATCTTCGGCCTCAGTCTTATTGCCGAGATCTTCGCCAGTCTTAGTACTTCCATCTTCAGAGACAATACCACCATCTTCTGCGCCAGTCTTAGTTCCTCCATATTCTGTGCAAAACTTTGTACTATATTCTGTGCCAGTCTTAGTACCTCTATTTCCTGCGCCAATCATTGTAGCACCATCTTTAACACCCAGTCTCCGATCATCGTCTTAGTATCGCCATCGTCGGCCAAAATCTTAGTGCTGTAGCTTCCAAGTCAACCAGAGAGGCCTTTTCCATTTCCCAGTTACAAGCTTAATAATAATAATAATAATAATAATAATAATAATAATAATAATAATAATAATAATAATAATAATAATAGTTATTATTATTATTATTATATTCTAGATAAAGTGTTACATTCCTAAACTGTTATAATGCTTGTGGAGAATGGGAGGCAATCAAGTTTGATCTAAAGCGAGGGTAGCTCCAATTTCTTTGATCAAGAGCCCTTCACCAGCCCTTCACCAGGCTAGCCCTTCACCAGGTCAGCCCTTTGAAGGGCTGGATGCTTAATTATTAACCTACAAATCTTACTCAGAGAAAAAAAGTTATTTTTACTTATGGACTGGCAGAGGACGCGGAGTGTGAGAGCTGTGACCACTAAATCCCCATCGGCCACAACTACCTCAGGAGACGCCGGGCCAACATCCCGGAGATGGTAAAAAACCGTCTCCGTCAGCCAGTGTCGTTACTTACTCGCCTCTCCTGGCCAGGGTTTTTTTGTGATCAACTAATGCAGGTTGCATCACCTTTGTGTGCACTCGGCAATGCACGTTACAGTTTTTTTATTTTTTATGTCTTCCTCGACCTTCCCTTTTTTTTGCGGTGGTTCTACTCATATGTAAAGGCTGCAGCTTGGTCCGTTCCAGCATGCTGTAACCTGCCCATAAAAGGACCCTCCTCGGGTTTTTATACGCAATCTCCTCTTTTTTTGTCCTCTGCAAGATGGGTTTTCTCCATTCAGGAACACCAGAGGCGAATATACGATGCTTCGATCTGCATTTTCGAATTTCTAACAGTTGTCCCTTTTTCTCTCTAATTCTCGATACTAAGGTCTGGAAGCTGAAAATGACCTTAGTTTCTAATATACGTTCTTAGGCACGACTTCACAAAATATCATTTAAACAAGTTCCAATGTAAAATAGCTATCTATGATATCATAATTTTAGGAATCGTGCTTCTAGGTGTTTTATTTAGAAAATGTGATTGTTTTCTAAATTAAAAAAAATAAGAAAAATAATTATTTATTTTCAAGAAGTGAGAAACAACTTGAACAGAAAAAATCAACACAGTTAGAAGCTATATTTTTATTTTGGTCCCAGATACCCTTTTCATCTGTTGAAGTTTTCTCGTTTTTCTTCGACCACCTTTCATAAGAGAGAGAGAGAGAGAGAGAGAGAGAGAGAGAGAGAGAGAGAGAGAGAGAGAGAGAGAGAGAGAGAGAAAGAGAATTATAAGCAGAGCGGCAACTTATAGAGGATTCCTGTGTCTTGACAACTATCATATCTATCTTATATACTGTATATATTTGTTACTAAGTGAGGTAATTCCACAGAGTTTCATTAGAAATCATCCATACATAATTAGTAATAAAACAGACAAAGCAATGAAATTGTGCAGAGAACATATGGAAAAAAATGGCTGGTGTTCATTATGGAAGAAATCACAACACAACGGGTGACTGCAAGTGAAAAAAAAATACTACAGTGAAAAAATAAACAAGAAAACCTGAGCACATCTACTGTGATAAGTTTTTATATTCACAGTCACGAGTTATATATACCTGGAGTATACCTGGAGAGGGTTTCCGGGGGCAACCACCCCGCGGCCCAATCTGAGACCAGGCCTCGTGGTGGATCAGGGTCTGATCAACCAGGCTGTTACTTTTGGCCACACGCAAACTGACGTACAAACCACAGCCCGGCTGGTCAGGTACTGACTTTAGCTGACCGTCCAGCCTCTTCTAGAAGATAGCCAGGGGTCTATTGTCAATCCCCCTTATGTAAGATGGGAGGCAGTTGAACAGTCTTGGGCCCCTGACACTTATTGTGTTTTCTCTCAGTGCATTTGTGGCGCCCCTGCTTTTCATTGGGGGACTGTTGCATCTCCTGCCTAGTCTTTTGCTTTCATAGGGAGTGATTTTCTTGTGCAAGTTTGGTACTAATCCCTCTAGGATTTTCCAAGTGTATATTATCATGTATCTTTCTCGACTGCATTGCAGGGAATGTAAATCAAGGGACATACACCGTTCCCAGTAATTTAGGTGCCTTATCGTACTTATGTGTGCCGTGAAAATTCTTTGTACACTCTCCAGGTCAGCAATTTCACCTGCTTGAAGGGGGCAGTTGGCGTTCCTAGTTTTGACGGTTCTCATTATCCATCCTATCATTTTTCTAGCAGATGCTGTAGATACATTGTTGTGGTCTTTGAAGGTGAGATCCTCTGACATTATTACTCCCAGGTCCTTCACATTACTTTTTTCGCAGTATTGTATAGTTAGAATTTGTTTGTTGGATATATATATATATATATATATATATATATATATATATATATATATATTTATATATATATATATATATATATATATATATATATTAATATATATATTATATATATATATATATATATATATGCTAGGAATTCGCAAGAGCAGGCGAAATATTCACAAACACTGATCTCTGGCCGACGGAGACTCGAACCTACAAACCTCATGACAAGGTACGCAGTGCTTTACAGACCGTACCACACTGGTCCAATACCTTGGCATCCAGCTTTCGCTAGACGTTATTCATATTATATATATATATATATATATATATATATATATATATATATATATATATATATATATATATATATATATATATATATATATATATATATATATATATATCCAACACATCATCAGGAGCTTTCAAAGTTGCAGAAATGAGTAAGAAATCTCAACAGATTCGTTCACAAGAACGCTCACTGAGACTCATTTAATAGTAATAATAATAAACACTGCTCTACGATTATTTTATTATCACTGTATATGAACAAACATGTTTGAAAAGGTAATGTAAATGACATCATAAAAAGAAATACATTGCATTCCATCGACTGACAATAATTACATAATTGATAAATAGGTAATTTTATGACTGTACTTAAATGATAAAGATTTTAGAAATTTCTAATCTTTATCCTTTACAATATAATAAGTTTGCTCGTCCTCTTCCGCCCTTGATAACTGACGATTAAACAGAAGTATGGCCGGGGATTCGAACCGTGGTAATGACATGTAACAGGCCCAATGCTGCTTCCCTGAGCCAGGAGCCTGCTACATGCCAGAAGCACAGTTCGAATCTCCGTCTCTTCTTCTTTGTGTTCGCTGACAGTCGTTCGTTACGACTTATCTTGAGTTTAGTTATTGTTATTCAGCTACCACAGAAATCATTGAAGGAGATTTCATCGGTATAGAATCTGAATACAGAGACCCTACTTCTCAACTAAATACAAAAATTAGAGATGAAACGAAAAGACGTTTCGATCTGTTCATGAACATTATCAAATAAAAAATAATAACTTTAGGAAAATGTTATAGAATTAAACTACAGAGACCTCACAGGTATAAAACCGAGTGTGCCATCGGGGTTAGGTGGTGGATAGAGAAAGGGCCGGTTATGGTAAATCGTAATAATGCGAGCTCTTAAATCTACCAAAGTGACTGTGGTGGGTCCTTACACTCACCTTCTTGGCTCCCCGCTAATGACTCCTGTGGGTCGTGTGATAACAATCAAGCCATTACACTTGTCCCGTGTTATGTATGGCTCAAAGCCTGACCTAGCTAGTACCTAAGCATTCTTAATACTCCCTTCCTTCCCATCCAAGACCCTTCCTAGGCTCACAGTCTACAATCCCCCTTCTCTTCTCTTCCAGGGACTTACCCACCTAGGCTTCGTTGTCCCATAGGCCTCATCGCTTCTAGGTTTCTAGAATCTCTGACCTCCTTGAACCCTCTGCCCTTCCCAGAAAACAACGAAACTCATTGCAAAATCATCTAGCAATAAAAAAAGATTGAAAATAAATGTTTAAAAGGTAGGTACAATTCACTCAAGTTGCTTACAGGTAAAATTTGCATTTTATTTTGTGTTTACAAACAATCCCTCAACTGTAATTTTATTTTTTAAAGGGTTGGGGAATTTAAGTATAAATGTGGTTTTCAAAGAAGAATTGTGAGTGGGAATGTATTCTCAGTGTCTTAATTCCTTTATTATTATTATTATTATTATTATTATTATTATTATTATTATTATTATTATTATTATTATTATTATTATTATTATTATTATTATTATTATTATTATTATTATTATTATTATTTTATTATGAATAGTAGTAGTAGTAGTAGTAATAATAGTATTAGTAAGAGTTGTAGAAGTAGCAGTAGTAGTCGTCGTAATAATAGTAGCATTAGAAGCAGTAGTAACAGTAATAATACTCCTGGTACCTATTATGACTTTAATTATTATTTCCATTATCATACTTACTTTAACGTGCCGAATCACTATAAAATCAAATAAACATAATAAATATTTAACAGACAAACTCACAAGCCACAAGATCAACAATAGACGTTCCATACAACACATTCCTCACAGCTATCACATTCCACCACTCCAAAAGAGGGGGTAACAAACACTATACAGTAGAATTCCCACATGTTGAGTCCACTCAGACATAGATCGTAGAGGTTCGCGTCTTTCCCTCAGCCCTCCACCATACCCCGGGTCAGAGTTCATGAGTGACCTGAGTGGGATAGTTTGAAAACAACGTTTTGCTTATATAGGAGCGAAATATGTTTGGTGAGGAAGTTGTTAGACCCTTTTTTTTCTACCTGGGGTCTAGCTGGAGGGTATTCAGGGGATCAACGCCCCCGCGGCCCGGTCCACGACCAGGCTTCCCGTTGAATCAGGACCTGATCAACTAGGCTGTTCCTGCTGGCCGCACGTAGTGCAACGTACGAACCACAGCCCGGCTGATCCGGCACTGAATTTAGGTATCTGTCCAGCTCCCTCTACCAGAAGGAAAAAGAGACATGCTCTCCTTTACTGACAACATTTCGCTCACAGAGTGGGCTTTTTCAAGCCACAGAAAAGCTCCCGTGTGAGCGAAACGTTGTCAATAAAGATTTTCATTATACTTTTTCAATTTTATCTGTATTTATCCCATTTCTCTCCACCTGCACCAAGCATTCTTCCTTCCGAGTGTCTTCATTCTATTTTTCTCTCTGTCTCTGTCTCTGTCTGTCTGTCTGTCAGTCTGTCTCTCTCTCTCTCTCTCTCTCTCTCTCTCTCTCTCTCTCTCTCTCTCTCTCTCTCTCTCTTTCCTCTCTTCCTCTTGTAGCCTAAGATCGTAGTTTCAGTCACTTTTTCTCCTCAGTTTTTCCACTTTTCCTTCTGAAACTGGTTTCTCTTTCCTATTTTATTCCTTCCACTTATACGCTTCGCAATGTTTCAACTCTTATATTCCCTTCTTATTTTGTATTATCCTCATCTTCTTCAGTCCAGCAGAGAACAAGACATAACAAGTGGATGAAGCTGACAAGAAATATGTCAAGAAAAAGAGAGTTCGTTCACTAACAAATATTGTAGTTAACCATACCACGGGTGGGGTTCGAACCCGCGGTCAGAGAGTCTCAAAACTCTAGACCGTCGCGTAAGCCACTAGGCTTACGCGACGGTCTAGAGTTTTGAGACTCTCTGACCGCGGGTTCGAACCGCACCCGTGGTATGGTTTGTTTGCAATCGTGTCATTACGATTTCGTGAGTCAAATATTGTAGCTTTTTGGGGGTAAATGCAAAGACTCTTAAAGCAGAGCAAAGCTTTATCAAAGTCTTGATTAAGCATTATAAAGCTCTTCTTGGGCGAAACGTTATTTTAATTAAATTTGATATGAGTATCTTTTGCACTAAAAGTATTGGTTGATACTGCCTTGTAAAATGAGTAATCTTAGTCGAAATAAATATTTACAATAAACGCGGAGAATGGAAGAGTACATACGGTTGTGGGGCAGGATTTGTTTACGACCTATGTAAATCTTGCCCAGAGTACATAACAAAAACTTTGATTACTTTGATATGAAATAGTTCAGCAATTGTTTAGTGTGTGAGGATGGTGGAAGAATTTTATTGAATTAAAAAAAAAAAAAAATTCGATTGGATCGCACAAGGTAGGAAATGGTAGAAGCTTGATCCTCCGTCTACACAATCGCAATGCCAGATAGAACTCACCTAGGTGTGTGTGGATAGGAGACTAAACAATCCCTCCGGCACTATGTCGAAAAAAAATAGCAAATTGCATATTAATTAATTCAAGGCGTGTTTATGAACAGTTTAGGGTAGGCTACGTATCAGGTTGGTAGTAGTGTTTGCCGCTATTGGATAATGATACTTATGCGTGAAAGTAGAAAATGTTGACCATTGCATAACTCAAGTGATGGATCAATTAGCTAGGCTGCAAAGTATTGCTTCGTTGACGGTATTTTTACTCACAGGATGAGTGTCACTGTTAAATACTGTTGCTATGGCAATATTTTTATTCACAGAATGAGTGACACTGTACCATGTTGTATTATGACGGTACGCGTATTCACAGAATGAATGGTGGTGGTGGTATCAGGCTGTGGTGCTCACCAAACGCCCTGCCCTGGCCCCCACGACCATCACCACCACCCCCACTACCACCACTGCTCCCATGACCCTTATGCTAGAGGTCCCTGTTGTAGACCAGGGTCACGCCTGCACCCCCACCCAACCTGTCACCGCCGCCCCCATCCCTTCCGTTCCTTGCCCTCCTTACCCATTGCACCTAACACCTACCACACCATATACCTTAACCCTAATACATAACACACCATGTATCAGACTTCATAGGTATATCTCACATCTGATTCTTATCACTCAGATTGGACTTAAAATACCATACCATACTTCCCTTTCAAGACCAGTGTAGCCATTAACGGACGGAGAATCGAGCCTCCACTATTTATCGTGCTGAATGTTCCACACCGTTTAGCGCTTCACTTAAATACACAAAAAAATACATGTAACATCGCTCCTTCCTAGGAAGGCAGTTGTAGATGTTTCGAACCTTGAGTTACCTACACCTGGAGTCGCTTCCCGAGGTCATCGCCCCCACCGGCACGGTCCCAGACCAAGTGTATTTTTATATATATATATATATATATATATATATATATATATATATATATATATATATATATATATATATATATTATATATATATATATATATATATATATATATATATATATATATATATATATATATATATATATATATATATATTATATATATATATATATATATATATATATATATATATATTATATATATATATATATATATATATATATATATATATATATATATATATATATATATATAAAGTGGGCGGACCAACCTGGAGGGCATTCCGGGGATCAATGCCCCCGCGGCCCGGTCCACGACCAGGCCTCCGGTGGATCACGGCCTGACCAACGAGGCTGTTACTGCTGGCCGCACGTAGTCCAACGTACGAACCACAGCCCGGCTGATCCAGCACCGACTTTAGGTATCTGTCCAGGTCCCTCTTGAAGACAACCAGAGGTCTATTAGTAATGCCCCTTATGGCTGGTGGGAGGCTGTTGAACAGTCTTAGGCCACGGACACTTATTGTGTTTTCTCTCAGTGTACCAGTGGCGCCACTATTTTTCACTTGGGGTATGTTACATCACCTGTCAAGTCTTTTACTTTCGTATGAAGTGATTTCTGTGTGCAGATTAGGAACCAGTCCCACCAGAATCTTCCAAGTGTAGATTATGATATATCTCTCTCACCTGAGCTCCAGTGAGTACAAGTTAAGTGTTTCCAGGTGTTCTCAGTAGTTAAGGTGTTTGATGGAACTTATACATGCAGTAAAGGTTCTCTGTACATTCTCTAGATCTGCAATTTCACCTTCCTTGAATGGGGATGTTAATGTACAGCAGTATTCCAGCCTAGAGAGAACAAGTGATTTAAAAAGGATCATCAATGGCTTGGCATCTCTTGTCTTGAATGTTCTCATTATCCATCCTATCAGTTTCCTCGCAGATGTGATAGTGGCATTGTTGTGGTCCTTGAAGGTGAGATCTTCGGACATCACCACTCCCAGGTCCTTCATATTGCTTTTCCGCTCTATTGTGTGATTGGAGTTTGTAATATACTCAGTCCTAGCTATTATTTCCTCCAGTTTTCCATAACGGAGTAGTTGGAATTTGTCTTCATTGAACATCATATTGCTCTCCGTTGCCCATTGGAAAACTTGGTTTATATCTTCTTGGAGATTTGCCGTGTCCTCAATGGATGACACTCATGCAGATCCTAGTATCGTCTACAAAAGAATGATACAGTGCTATGGTTTATATATCTGTCTATGTCTGATACGAGAATGAGGAGCAGGATAGGGGGGAGTACTGTGCCATGTGGAACAGAGCTCTTCACTATGGCAGCTTCAGATTTAACTCTGTTTTCCACTACTCTTTGTATTCGATTGGTTAGAAAGTTGAAGATCCATCTGCCCACTCTGCCAGTTATCCCTTTAGCACGCATTTTGTGCGCTATTACACTATGATCGCACTTGTCGAAGGCTTTTGCAAAATCTATGTATACTACATCTGCATTCTGTTTGTTTTCCAGTGAACTATTAACACAGATTTCTTTTTTAACACCCTATGGTTGAGTTGGTGTAGTACAAAGACAGCTGGTATAGAATGTACCTCTATTACACTCAACATTTAGCCCTGATTAGAGCTTTTCAAAACTACACAGAGCGAAACGTAGTATATATTAAAGGTTATCTCGGGATCAAGTGTCTGTCCAACACTGAGTTGGTATTGCCGTGGACTTGCACTCAAATAAATGCCACATAAAATGCAAAATCATAGCTTCTTAATTACTAAAGCATATCAACTGAATGAGGATCATTGAAGCCGCGAATCACAAGTACATTCGCATCGCAAATAAAATCATCTTGAATAATGAGTGTGTCCTTAAGAGGTACCATTTCTCAGTGTACATACCTAGTCCTCAGAATATACCGTATGTCTTACAAGTACGGCTTACCTCTAGTGCAACTGTGAGGTACAAGTAAGCATTGTTTTTTTCGAGTATAAATTTTGAGATTTCTCCTCGAGGCTTTATAAATATTCTACTTCTCTTACTGCCTCATCTTTTGTACACACACACACACACACACACACACACAACACACACACACATATTGCAGTGGGCACACACACACATATTGCAGTGGGCAACACTCTTCGGCGCCTAGTCGCCAAGGCTGCAGTACGAATGGTGAGTCAAGAGGCTGCCTCAATGTTGAAACCAACTCAGCTCGGTTTTGGTGTTCAACAAGGCTGTGAAGCAGCTGCCCATGCAGCACGAGTATACATCAACAACATGTCCAATGAAAAAAACCTTGATCAAATTGGGCTTTGCCAATTCTTTCAACTCAGTCAGAAGGGATGCTGCTCTCCAAGTAGTTTCTAGACACTTACCTTCCCTCTATCCCTTCATAGAATCGTGTTATAGTGTGGCTTCTAAACTATTGTTTGGGGACCATGAAATTGACTCGTGTGAGGGTGTGCAACAGGGGGACCCTCTCGCCCCCTTTCTATTCTGTCTGGTCATCAAGGAAGTCACAGAAGAGCTCTCCAGCCAGCTCAATATCTGGTTCTTGGATGATGGTACCCTAGCTGGTACTACAGAATCTCTCCTAGAGGATATCAGGAAAATTAAAGGAAAGACACGGGAGAGAGCCTGGGCCTATCTTTAAACCCCACCAAATGTGAAATAGTTTCTACCAATCGACAGATGATCCAGAATATTAGTGTTGTTTAACTAGAGGCACGAGCCATTGATTCTGCCAACAGCACTCTCCTTGGTGCTCCTCTTGGGCCCAATGCCATCAACCTGGTCCTAGAAAAAAAAATCTCAGACCTCAGGACGATGGAAGGCAGGATGAAAGACATTGATACACATGATGCCTTCTACCTACTCACCAGGTGCCTGTCAATCCCAAAACTTACCTACTTCCTGAGATGCTCCCCAGCCTTCAGCAGTCCGAAACTCAAGGAATATGACTCTCCTCAAGACCATCCTAGAGAGTGTGTTGAATTTTTCCCTCGAAGATGGACAGTGGTTGCAAGCCTCACTTCCAGTCAGGCTTGGGGGGCTGGGAGTACGCAAATCCTCCCAGATTGCCCTACTAGCTTTTCTATCCTCTTCCATAGCATCAAATGAGTTAATAAAACAAATTCTTCCAGAGAACCTCAGTGATTCAGTAGGAATACAGGACCCTAGCTATGCCATTGCCATCACCAAAACCTAGTGCAGAACTGGCCTACAAACAGTCAAGTTGGGATGGCTCCATCACTGAAAATTTGCTTGCCAACATGCTTAGGGCTGTAACATCACACAGGGAGACTGCCCGTCTCCTAGCTGTGAGTGCAAATCACTCTGGGGACTTCCTCCAAAACAGTTCCCATTTCGGCAATGGGGACACGCCTCGACCCTAAGACCCTCTGTATTGCAGTGGCTCTGCGCCTTGCTGCCCCAAATCCCGCAGAATATAAATGTATTTGCGGCGATGCGCAAGCCGATCAATATGGTCTACATGGTCTAAACTGTTCCAAAACCAAGGGCTGGCATGCAAGACACAATGAAGTCAATGACATCATAAAGAAAACCCTTGCTACAGCTGGATTCCCAGCCGAGAGAGAGCCCCGATCACTAGCAGCCAACAATTCCCATAACCCAGCAAACCGCCCCGATGGGATCACCATCTATCCTTGGAAGAATGGCAAGCTCTTAGCATGGGACTATACCTGTGTGTCGACACTGGCTGACACCTACATCCATCACAGTGTCGGGCGACAGGGAGGAGCTGCCGACCACAGGGAGGAGTACAAGATTGGCAAGTACAGGGACATAAGCCAACAGTATCAATTTGTCCCAGTAGGATCAGAGATCTTGGGATTATGGGGAAAAAATGCAACACGTTTCCTTAAAGAACTGGGTTCCAGACTCATCGAGACCACCAGGGACCCAAGGGCAGCCACTTTCATGTTCCAGCGCCTCAGCGTGGCCATCCAGAGGGGAAACGCATGCTTCATACTGGGCTCGTGTCCTGCTTCGGAGGAGCTGGAGGAGATTCATAATCTTTGATATATTGTACCAATGTATTCATGTTCATGTTTGTGTTTTCTGTCAATGTATTCTCATATAATATATATAGGGAGTGGTAGGAGAAGAAAATATTCAAACAGCTCCGGGGAGAACCTCGAGTTTTCTCTGAGGTACGTTTATTGTCTTCTCTGAGGATGAGGGTTCCCAGTAAAGTTTTAGAGGTGGTACCTCTCTCTGTCTCTGTCTCTGTCTGTCTGTCTCTCTCTCTCTCTCTCCCTCTCTCTCTCTCTCTCTCTCTCTCTCTCTCTCTTATATATATATATATGTATATATATATATATATATATATATATATATATATATATATATATATATATATATATATATATATATATATATATATTATATATATATATATATATATATATACATATATATAAATTATATGGTACACAAGGTTAAAATGATACATAAATGTGATTGTTATAAAATATATAGCATATATAATAATTTCATTTATACGTGTGTAAAGCCAAGGTTATGTATTAAGAAGCACAAGAACAAGCCGTGGACCAAACAACTTTCCCAGGGTACACTCTCCACTGACCACTTGGGAGCCATGGTGCTGATAATGTTATAGTGCGTGTGATCCTACCCAGGTGTAGAGACTAGCTCTTCCCATTCCTCCTCTCTTCCCTTTCCTCTCTCTCTCTCTCTCTCTCTCTCTCTCTCTCTCTCTCTCTCTCTCTCTCTCTCTCTATCTCTGCTTATCCTTGAGGGTGGTCATAGAGCTCCCAGGCCCCCGTGGGAAGGTCATACCCAGGGCATAGGTCAGACCTAGAGCAACAGGTGACCAATTCCAGGACCCGAGAACCCTCACAGGGTCAAAGGTGACTGATATGCTTTGGGAATAAGGTGAGGGTGTTAGAGAAGAGAGGCGGAATGTGAGGGGAAAAGAAAGGGAAACCAAACAAGGGAGAGAGAAAGAGAGAGGTAGAGAGAGAGAGAGAGAGAGAGAGAGAGAGAGAGAGAGATAGATAGAGAGAGAGAGAGAGAGATAGAGAGAGAGAGAGAGAGAGAGAGAGAGAGAACAAGACCCTAATGTTTCGAAACCACTTTTTCTGGAAATTATGTGTACTTACGTCTTTTATAGGATAGAATTCCGGCCGTTGGATCAACCCATCTTCCACTTAAGAACGATCATACAATATTCCTGGTCCCATGGAATCGATCATACCTATTCACAGAGCAATGTATAGACTACTAAAGAATTAAATTCTTACAGCTTTGTGATTAGTTTTCACTTAAACTTCCATTTCCATTGTGTGTGTTAGTTAAGTCTATACTCACCTATTTGTACTTACCTATTTATGGTTGCAGGGATCGAGTCTCTATGTGTGTTTGTGTGTTTATAGTGCATCTCGCACATGCAAACAGTGTGTCATCACCTGTGCCTCGCCCCAGCTCCATGTAACCTGTAATTACCTGCGACAGGTGTTGTAGCACACCTGTGTTTGCTTCAACACCACCTCGTTATACACACAAAGTCAAACAAACACCAGTCACACAAGGTCTTCCAATATAAGCTTCATAAAATAATTGAAATTACTCCCCACACCCTTTTGAGTATTATTTTCATTATTATTATTATTATTATTAGTAGTATTATTATTATTAGTAGTAGTAGTAGTAGTAGTAGTAGTAGTAGTAGTAGTAGTAGTAGTAGTGACACTATTATTGTTGTTGCTATTCTTAATAAACTTATTAATAATATTATTATAATTATTATTATTCTTACAGTTCTTATTATTACTGCCGACGATAACGCAGAAAAGCCACATGTTGCAGAACCTGTATCTAGTGGGACATCGTTTCGCTTTACACTGGGTGAAATGTTGCCCCAATAACAGCCTCTTTAGCAACGCGTTTCTAATCTTCAGTAGCTGTCATACAGCATCTTAGAGATGAGAAGTATTCAGGTTTGATCGAGGAAGGGGACTAAAGCGCCAATTCATCAGCATCAGGATCCCCAAAAAGGATACCAACATTTATATGACTTATCTATTCATGAATGTTAATCTGTTATAATTTGGTTATATAGTTCAAAAGGCTACGAAATTGGTATAAAATTGTCCATGTAATTTTTGAATGTACGAGTCTCGCTGATTAGAGTGAGAAACAGGTGAATCAGTTAGTTTACCAGTTTGATTATAAGTTTGCAATTTGATATATCGTGGATAATTCCGAAAATATATATTTACATGTATGTATTCAGCTGTTTATATATATATATATATATATATATATATATATATATATATATATATATATATATATATATTAATATTATTATCCTACTCTTCCTCTCATCCCTCCATTTATCATTTTTCAATCCCTCACACCTCCCTTTCGCTTCATTCATCCCTACTTCCTTCCATCCCTCTTCCTCATTCCTTCAGCACCATTTTGAGGGGGAAACAGGGTGACGAGTGAGAGAGAGGGAGACAGGTCAGAGTTCAGACAGGTGTCCTGGGTTCCCTCGCTGGAGCTGACCTCCAGGAAGGGTCAGGGAGGGACCTTAGCTCGCAGGAATGCTGTCTATGTGAATTTTGGAGGTTGAGCCCGACAAACCAGATGCCATTTTCCCCCATATCCCAAATAACAAATCACATGTCTTGGCAGATTTCCTCACAACTGGCAAGGAGGCCGTCTCCTCAAGTCTCCACGCCAGGAACTCCAAACAGTAGCTCCTGATGCTTGAAACAGAGAAGTCTCCAGTAAAGTCCTCCGGGAGGTTGGTGAACCATATCTTGTATTATGAGCCGTGCTCGTGATCGGCTTCTTAGGTTTTTCCTTCCTTAGCAGACCGGCCAGAGGCCAGACTCTTTTGAAATCACTCAAAACCGTGTAAACTTTACATGGAACTTACATAAAATTTTACCATTGTTTGTAAAGGAGAGAGCAACTTAAACTAAGGAGAAAAAAATTAATACTGGAGGGGACTCTTTTCGAAGGAGAGAATAATTTTACGAAGTAGACAACAACTTTTCCAATGACGCAGCACCTTTACGAAAGAACAGCTTTTCGAGAGAAAGAAAAAGAATACGAAAGTGAGAACAACTTTAAGAGAGAGAAGATCTCAGCGAATGAGTAAACATAGCAAGAACAGATCTTTACAGAGATAAAAAATTAATCAATACTTTAATGAAATAATTATTCACGAAAATTCATCAATGCTGCTTAGATGATCTCTATGACCGAATAATGTATTGTTGGCACGTCATTTTAGAGAATTGCTTGTAAGTTAGTATGGCATGACCTTCCTATGTTGGGTGAAGTTGAAGTGAGTTTCCATACGTGTATAACACACTGAGTTTCTCTCTCTCTCTCTCTCTCTCTCTCTCTCTCTCTCTCTCTCTCTCTCTCTCTCTCTCTCTCTCTCTCTCTCTCTGAAAAAACAACTGGGCAGGAATAATACACCTCTGTCCCACACAGCTGTGGCTCCCACCTCCACCACCCCCAAACATTTCTCATTTTACACACGTGATCCTAACAGGCGAACCAGATAAATCGACGGATATATAGATGGATGGATAGATTAGATAAATTATGGGATGGTAGAAGAAAAGTATTCATAAGGATTCTATAAGCCTTTAGGTCTTTCCACGAACCCCTTCTTTTTACCTCTCCAAGGCTATGAAAACCCAACATATTGTACCAGAGGTGGACCCTACATACATACATTCATACGTGCAAAATAATTACAGGGGGATATAGACGTTTCCCTGAACGAATCTTCTCGGACTTCTTACTCATTTCTGCAACATTAAAAACTCCTGATGATGTGTTGATTGCAACGTGAAAGGCCTAGAGATATCATTCAACTCCCCCTGCGGTTATTTTGCTTCGTTTATCGATTGTTCGTGATTATTGTATACATGCATATATATTTACATTCTGTGCATACATACTCAGACAAATTAGACCCGCTACCAAAATAGAGAATAAAAATGAGGAATTCCAGAGGCTGTCAGCTATTGTACATCAGCCGCAAAGTATCACACCTCTAGCACAAATTACCGTACTCAATAAATTATCGTACTCCATCCACAAGCTATGGTAACCCAGTTACACCACACTCACAAACTACAGCACCCTATCTGTAAGCTATCGTTAACTAACTATAAACCTTAGAACACTAGTAACAAACGATCTCACCCTAGTCACAAATTATCGTAATCCAGCCACAACAGTCTATGGTAATCTGTCTACAATCTGAGGAAAGGTTGTTATGCAGGAGGGGAAGGGGCGGGGAGATGGGGGATCATAGGTATGGGGATTGTGAGGGAGATGGGAGAGGGAAAACGGGGGAAGGGAGGGTATGGAAAGAGGAACAAGAGGTGGGGGACAAATGGACAGGTGTAAGGTGCAGTGGTTGTGTAGGTGTGGGAGGAAGGGATAGGTGAGGGACAGAAAGGGCAGGGATGGAATAGTAAGAGTAAGGAGAGTATGATGGGCTGGTATAGAATAGGAAACGGATAGAACATTTTAACATTAGAATGGGCAGAAATAGGATGCAATAGGGTGAGACAGAAAAGGATAGGTACAGATAGGATAGAATAGGATAGAGTATGGATAGAATATGATAAAATAAAAAGGATTAGGATAGAATTGAGAGGGTGATGATAGAATATAAAGGGTAGGGAATGAATAGAAAAGGATAGAAGGGGTAGGGATAAAATAAGATAAGACTATGGGATGAAACCATTTTGGGGTGTCTGGAGACTTGATGATTGAGATAGGACGGATTAAAGCGATCATGGGATAAGAGAAAAGGGATGAGGATGAAAAAAGGTGTTTAACACGAAGAGGAAGAAATGGAAGATGGACGGAAAGTTGAATAAGAAGATGAGGAAATATGACACAGTGAGCTAAAAAGAAGAAACTGAATAAGAACCGTTGAAGTGAGGAAAATTCAAAGAATTAGCAGAGAGAGAGAGAGAGAGAGAGAGAGAGAGAGGTGGAAAGAGCTGGAGGTAGGAATGGTTTCAATGGGATGGACAAGATGAACGTGGGAAAAGCTTTACGATGCATGAAACTCCTTTGCATTTAGCTGGTCAGTTCCCTCTCGTTAACCTGCGGACAGGGCCTCGTCCCTCTCCCCAGAAACTAAGATTTTGCTTTCACTCGTATCGAGTTCGTTACGCCCAACTCCGACTTTGAACTTATCGTCTACTTGAGGAGTAAGACATGCGCAGCACTAGCAATCTTTAGTGAGGAAACATTTCGCCTGCGCTACAGGCTTCATTAGTCGAACACAGAAATGACTCACGCTCCTGGAGACATCGGCCTTTGTGGAAGACGATGTAGACGAAGTGGAGAGATTATTTCATCAATAAAGATTCCTAGTGTTGTGCTTGAGTCTTATTCATCAGCTTGTTGGTGTTGTATACAAGTTATGATGATTACCTTCTGCCTGTAGACTTCCTTTAGTTTTTTTTTAATATCATTGCCCCTACGCCCCATTCAGAGACCAGACTTCGTATATTGGAAAATAAATATTACATGAATAGGGATTACTAAGAAACATGGGGTAAGTGAATAACGAATGTAAAGAGGTTTGTAAGATTTACCTGCCATCTTACGTTTTCGTGAAACACAAAGAAAAGACCAGCAATCCTGTCAGTGTGCAAAGATGCAACAGGCTTCCATTTTACACTCATTTGGGTAATACATATTTAGGTAGTTTCTTCCTAGTAACTTACTACCATTGTCTGTAAGAGAGTAAATATAGATTTCAGTGGAGAGAATTTTGCTTCTGTATACATGATCACTTGTGAAGTACCCAGAGTGTGTATGTACTTACCTATTTGAGGTTGCAGTGGTCGATTCACTGCTCCTGGCTGTGCGAGGTGTGCATGGTTTGTGTGTGTGTGTGTACTCACCTATATGTGGTTGCAGTGGTCGATTCATAGCTCCTGGCCCAGCCTCTTCACTGGTCGCTACTAGATCCACTCTCTCCTTGCTCCATAAGATTTATCATACCTCTACTTAAAGCTATGTATGGATCCTGCCTCCACAAAATCGCTCTTCAGACTATTCCACTTCCTGACAACTCTATGACTGAATAAATACTTCTTAACATCCCTGTAAGTCATCTGAGTCTTCAACTTCCAACTGTGACCCCTAGATGCTGTGTTCCATCTTTGAAACGTGCGTGCGTGTGTATGTGTGCGTACGTAGTTTCTGCGGTCAGGTTAACTAACGATGTGTCAGTAACCAAGGAAGGCGAGAGGGATAGAAGAGAAAGGAAGAAGGTGGAAAACTTCCAGAGAGAGAACCAAGGGAACAGGAGAGGGAAGGGGAGGAATGGGACAAACTCCCCCGCCAATTTACCCCTCGGGAAATCCAATTTTGAAGGGATTTTCTCTGCCCATTATGAGGTGTAGTTGTACTTTGTAATCTGAACTTTGTGTGGGAATATCCGCATGTTCGTTGAATCGGTGCATTTTCCGAACGTTTCGTTTATTCTGTAAAACGGATCGAGTAGCTGGATCTTGTTATGCCGATGGGAAAGTCCAGTTTTGGCCCCTCAAGACCTAACAATACTCTTGAAGTGGAAGATGGAGAACTAACCATCCAGTCACCCCACGTACAAATGAACTTATAGCGATCATTTAAATGTCTTTTAAATTTAGCTAAACGGAAAGTAACTGGATGTGTCAGTTGTACTTATATATATATATATATATATATATATATATATATATATATATATATATATATATATATATATATATATATATATATATATAACGGAATAAAGAGAGTGAAAATATGGTTAAAATGAAAAATAAGTGAGGACATAAATTAGAGGAGAATAGGTAAGGAATGTGTTGATGAGAGGAGATAATCAATTAATTTCTATTGTGTCTTTTTTTGGGGGAGGGGGGTCTTAGCATCAAAAGAAACTCAATATTCATAAAAAATAAGACACTGCGGCAGACAAATCCTCAAACAGACACAAAAGGACATAAATATATAGACAGACTGAGACAGAACACAGAGTAAAACCACAGTGAATTCGAAAAATTACCAAAACCATGACAACCATCCTCAATTGTGACCAGTTATGTTTGAGTATTAAAATGAGCTGTTTCTTTAGCTGTCTATTTGGCCTTTATCATAATAATTTTTAAATAAAACTGGGTACAGCAGCAGTGTGCTGCTACTCTACACAACACGGTAGTTACATAGTATGGCAAGAGTTAGCTTATGGATATAGTGTGGCGTAACTGTCGAGGGTTTGGGTGAAGGGAAGGGGGATTCTTGTCTAGGTGCTGGAGGGAAAGTGGATGCTACGGGAGTCGAACTGACAAACAATGAGATCGAGTTACTTCTAATGTCCAGTGGCTTTCATCTCCTCTTCGCTTCCCCCTTCCCATTCTGTCCTACAAATTTGTCCTCCCATAACCTCCATTCTGCCCATTAATATTATTATTACATTCATAAAAAATTGCTAGACTCTCGTGGGCTATTCAGGGTAAGAAGTAGTAGAAACTCGATTGTCTTTCCTTATAGAAACAGATGCAAAGGAATGGAAAATTATATGCAGTATACTTGAAGATATCCTCATTGCTTCACTGAAATTTCCCAGTTCAGTGTGATAGATTTCATTATTTGCTGTGGGTAACACATCCTGCGCTATGAAATATGATGGGGAAACAGTCAGCTTTTGTCTCTCCCTGTTGAACTGTCATGCAGGATAGGGTAGCAGCACACTGATGATGTATTGATTTTTGTTTATAAAAAAGGAAAGTGTCCTGACAATATTATCAACATCATTATCATCACAATCATCACCATCTTTTTTCATCATAGACATCGGCAATATCATAATCATCATCATCAATTTAATCATTCTGAACATTCCCTCAAGCCTTGTTCAACAGGATTGGTAGCCTTTTCATTTTGTCTTATAGCCAAGTAATAGTTGGTACGTTAGTTAAATATATGCAAGAAAGATGAATAGATACATAAGGATTGCCATGGAGCACGATTGAGGAATGTGTCAGAATTAAAGGGGAATAATAAGTCAGTTGAATATACTTAGTAAAATGTATTGCAGAATTGTTTTCGAAGTATGAAAGCAGGAGTACAGAGGAACAAATTTAAATTTAGGAAGAAGAGAGTATGTTTCGATAAAGTGTTTACATTGAAGCATTTAGGTAAGATGAAAATCGATAAGGAAAAGGACCTGTTTGTTGTATGTATGGACCTGGGAAAGGCATGCATAGGGGTGGATGTTTACAGCACCTGCTATGTGGTTAATATTGTAAATATATGAAATAAATAGTAAGTTGTTGAAGGTTGGAGATAATTTTCGTGAGGAGAATGAGCCTCAAGTTATCCTGTGTAGGAAAGGAGGATAATTTTTTATTAAAAGTGGGTCTTTAAGAGGATGTATGGTATTACCATTGTTCTTTATTATCAACTGAAGGGATTCAAGAAAAAGTGAGTGCTACAGTGATAGGAAGAAATGCGATATTAAAATATAATTAATCTGCTATAAAGTATGAGTTGTCACAGTTGCCGTTTGCTGACGTCAGTATTTTTGGGAGATTCGGATAAGATGTTTGGAAAGGTACGTAAAACAAAGAAGGTGAGCATAGAACAGAGGAAGGCGGCGAAAGTAAGAAGTCTACGGAATTAAAGATTTTAGATCGAATTCAAAGAAATGAATATGATGGACGTGAGTGTATTTAGGAATCTGCAATTGGGAACATATACGGATAGGCCTGTGAGGGATAAATGCAGCACAGAACTGATGTGGGAACAAGAACAACAGACTGTTGAATAATCTATGGAAAGAAACAATTTATTAGTGAAAACTAAAATTTGTATATTTTAGAGTATAATGCAAATAATAGCTGTAAAACAGGTTTTTTATTATTGTTGCAGCAAGAAGGAGGCTGGAGGAACTGAAGATGTGTAAATATTATGCAGAAATAATGAAGTGAAAGGAAAAAAATCATGCATGGGAAAAGGGGTTGTTGATATTGCTTGATAAAGAGCATTGCCTAGGATGGTGTATAAATCTGAGAAGGATAAAAAGTGACGTATGGAACGTCATTGAAGAGTTTGGAAAGTAATTGTGAAAGAGATTTTAAGAGGTAGGCGCTTGAGCATCTTCAGGTATGTGTGAGCATATTATAATGATCGGAGTCGAGGTGAATGTTTTCTGGGACTTATCGTGCTCATAGATTTGAGAAGGGTAATATATATGGAGGGAAGCATGGTACCTGCACTCTGGAGGCATAATTTGGATGTTACAAAGTTCTGAGTCACTGGAGCGTTATGTTTGTCCACTTTGAGTGTTACATAAATTTAACTAAAATTATTAGTATTTACACAATTTAAAACTACCATACGAGTAAGTATAGGAATGTCATATAGGACCCTCGCTAATTTAGCTAAAATTCCCTTTTCATTTATCAAAATACATTATGAGATTGAATTCCACATACTACGTGTTAATGACTAAAATTGTAGCGATGGCACATAACAGACGAGATTAAAATTTTTTGGAGAGGCTGTGATTTAGACAGTTCAAACCAGAGCTTAATGATAATGTATCTGCAGTTAAATTATTTTCTACTAGTTATCCCGGATCGTTGTAGTGAAGCCTACATCTGTCGTAGCATGCTCTTCCGCGTAAGAATACACTTGTCCTGTTTTTTGACAAACCTAACCTAACCTAACTTCTCCTTGGTATGTCCTCTTAGTCTTTATATTGCTCAATTGTTTTTATTTTTTTCAATTTGCGATAAATCTCGGTCAAGATGGCTATATATATATATATATATATATATATATATATATATATATATATATATATACATATATCATGTGGTTATAAGTTGTAATAAGACCGTGTGATGAATTAACTTAGGTAAACACTGCCATCAGCTTCTAACTATCAATCGAAAATCTGTAGCAAACAAACTTCCATTTAGGTGATTACCATAACCAGCCACCCGTTACTTCCTCCCCCTCTATACTTCCAAGCTGAACCAGAAACCAAGAGGAATGTGACCACCCTAGAGAGCTCCTAAAAACAATAACAAACCAGCAAAACCCGTCTTTGTGCACCCGTGTTGTAAGGGCCAGAACACCGCGTCCGAATCCCTCCAGGTGGTCATTGGCTGTAACGTGTTTATTCAGTGTCCTGATGTCCCTGTGTTCACTGCAATAGAGCGCCCGCTGTGTCCGGACATCGTGGGGCAGCCACCAGACGGAGAGCTGAGTTCTTTTGTTTAGAGTTTCATTGGTAGCGGCGAGTTTAAACTGTGTTCTGAGAATGTGCGTTTGTGTGTGCGTTGAGGTATTTAGTGTTGTGGCTTCTGGATTAGTTGAGATAATAGCCTGGCGTTGGGTAAGGTATTGGTTTGAAACGGTTTAGACAATGAGATGAAAAGCGGGAGACATTTGGCGTGTGCAGTGGGTGAAGGTAATCCAGAATAACAGAGTCGTGTCTGAGATTAGCTACAACAAGATTGTGTAGTGTCAACTTTAGATGGTTAAAATAACAAGAGCTAGACCAATTGGGTTTTCACTTACGCTTGCCTTCCATAACAGAAGGTTGACATTTGAGTTCCTTAAGATTAAGATAGAAAGTGACTTTGAAAGTATGTAGTGCATAATTAACCGAGTGTTATACAATTCAAAATCCTTATTGAACGTAGGATTACCGACATGGATGGGAATTACAACAGACACTAAATCCATTATGACTCTAAACGAGTCAATCAGTTGATCTTCATTTGATTAGGACTCTGCTTGGTGATCTTCTCTGATGAATACGTTAAGAAAAAAAACTGGAAAGAAACATTGGAATAAAATTGGAAAGAAACATTGGAATAAAACTGGAAAGAAACATTGGAATATAACTGGAAAGAAACATCGGTGCATAAAACTATCGCTTAATAAAGTTAGTCCCGAGAGAAACGTTTCTGTGCGATGTTTCTCGAAGGAAATCATCCAGAGAACGCTGCCTGTCTCACCATATCCGTCGTTACGACAAGTGAGGTCACAAAAGGGGCCGCCACTGGGCTCAGGTCACAAGAGTTACAATGACCCCCGCTATCCTGACCTCAGGGAACCCTCCCATTACTTCCCGTTTCCCATCCCAACCTTTTCCTTGCTTGCGTTCCCACAGACTATGTAACCCACCTACGAGGTCATCTCAGGTCAGACAGGTCGCAGCGATGGTCAGCGTGGAACCCGGAGGTCAACTGTAAGTATGCGAGAATATTTTCCACCCCACTTCTTTCATACTACTTCTTTCAACTGTTTAAAATTTCTGAAGACTTTTATTACTGAGTTCCTTGCAAACTACTACTTTCAGTGAAGAGGTTCTCTTAATAATTATGTTCTGCATTATTAACTTAAGATGTGCGAAATATACGAATGTTACTAGTTGTCAAAGGCACTTGTAGACAGACACTTGGCCTGTTGTGTATGGTACGGTGGTGCTTGTGTGTGTGTACTCATCTAATTGTGGTTGCAGGGGTCGAGACTCAGCTCCTGGCCCCGCCTCTTCACTGATCGCTACTAGGTCCTCTCTCTCCCTGCTCCATGAGCATTATCATTCCTCGTCTTAAACCTATGTATGGTCCCTGCCTCCACTACATAACTTGCTAGACTATTCCACTTCCTGACAACTCTATGACTGAAGAAATACTTCCTAACATCCCTTTGACTCATCTGAGTCTTCAACTTCCAAATGTGACCCCTTGTTTCTGTGTCCCCTCTCTGGAACATCCTGTCTCTGTCCAACTTATCTATTCCTCGAAGTATTTTGTATGTCGTTATCATGTCTTCCCTAACCCTCCTGTCTTCCAGTGTCGTCAGGCCGATTTCCCTTAACCTTTCTTCGTAGGACATTCCCCTTAGCTCTAGAACTATCCTTGTTGCAAACCTTTGCACTTTCTCTAATTTCTTGACGTGCTTGACTAGGGGTGGGTTCCAAACTGGTGCTGCATAGTCCAGTATGGGCCTGACATACACGGTGTACAGTGTCTTGAACGATTCCTTACTAAGGTATCGGAACGCTATTCTCAGGTTTGCCAGATGCCCATATGCTGCAACAGTTATCTGATTGATGTGTACTTCCGGAGACGTGCTCGGCGTTATACTCACCCCGAGATCTTTCTCCTTGAGCGAGGTTTGCAGTCTTTGGCCACCTAGCCTATACTCTGTCTGCGGTCTTCTTTGCCCTTCCCCGTTCTTCATGACTTTGCATTTCACAGGGTTACATTCTAGTAGCCAGTTGCTGGACCACGTCACCAGCCTGTCCAGGTCACGTTGTAGTCCTGCCTGATCCTCAGCTGATTTGATTCTCCTCATTAACTTCACATCATCTGTAAACAGGGATACTTCAGAGTCTATCCCTTCCGTTATGTGTGTGTGTGTGTGTGTGTTTGTGTGTGTGATGTGTGTGTGTGTGTATGTGTGTGTGTGTATTTACGTGTGTGTGTGTATGTGTGTTTGTGTTTGTGTGTGTGTGTGTTGTGTGTGTGTGTGTCAGTGTGAGTGTGTGTGTGTGTGTGTGTGTGTGTGTGTGTGTGTGTGAGTGTGTGTGTGTGTGTGTGTGTCAGTGTGAGTGTGTGTGTGTGTGTGTGTGTGTTTATGTGTGTGTGTGTTGTGTGTGTGTGTGAGAGTGTGAGTGTGTGTGTGTGTGTGTGTACTCACCTATTTGTTTTTGTGGTTGCAGGGGTCGAGTCATAGCTCCTGGCCCCGCCTCTTCACTGATTGCTACTAGGTCCTCTCTCTCCCTGCTCCATGAGCTTTATCAAACCTAGTCTTAAAACTATGTATGGTTCCTGCCTCCACTATGTCGCTTTCCAAGCTATTCCACTTCCTGACAACTCTATGACTGAAGAAATACTTCCTAACATCCCTTTGACTCATAGGAGTCTTCAACTTCCAATTGTGACCCCTTGTTTCTGTGTCCCCTCTCTGGAACATCTTGTCTCTGTCCACCTTATCTATTCCTCGCAGTATTTTATATGTCTCCCCTAACCCTCCTGTCCTCTAGTGTCGTCAGGCCGATTTCCCTTAACCTTTCTTCGTAGGACAATCCCCTTAGCTCTGGGACTAGTCTTGTTGCAAACCTTTGCACTTTCTCTAATTTCTTGACGTGCTTGACCAGGTGTGGGTTCCAAACTGGTCCTGCATACTCCAGTATGGGCCTGACGTATATGGTATACAGAGTCTTGAATGATTCCTTGGTGAGGTATTGGAACGCTATTCTTAGGTTTGCCAGCCGCCCGTATGCTGCAGCAGTTATCTGATTGATGTGTGCCTCAGGAGATGTGCTCGGTATTATACTCACCCCAAGATCTTTTTCTTTGAGTGAGGTTTGCAGTCTTTGGCCACCTAGACTATACTCTGTCTGCGGTCTTCTTTGCCCTTCCCCGATATTCATGACTTTACATTTGGCAGGGTTAAATTCAAGGAGCCAGTTACTGGACCAGGCTTGCAGCCTGTCCAGGTCTCTTTGTATTCCTGCCTGATCCTCGACTGATTTGATTCTTCTCATTAACTTCACATCATCTGCAAACAGGGACACTTCTGAGTCTATCCCTTCCGTTATGTCATTCACATATACCAAAAACAGTACAGGTCCTAGGACTGACCCTTGTGGAACTCCACTCGTCACAGGTGCCCACTCCCTGTCAGATATTCTCTGATCCATTGCAGTGCTTTTCCTGTTACGTGTGCCTGATCCTCTAGCTTTTGCATTAATCTCTTGTGAGGAACTGTGTCGAACGCCTTCTTGCAGTCCAAAAAAATGCAGTCTATCCACCCCTCTCTCTCGTGTCTTACTTCTGTTACCTTGTCATAAAACTGCAGTAGGTTTGTGACACAGGATTTTCCTTCCCTGAAACCATGCTGGTTGTCGTTTATAAGCTTGTGTCTTTCTAGGTGCTCCACCATTCTCCTCCTGATGATCTTCTCCATGACTTTGCATACTATACACGTCAGTGACACAGGTCTGTAGTTTAATGCCTCGTGTCTGTCTCCTTTCTTAAAAATTGGGACTACATTTGCCATCTTCCACGCCTCAGGTAGTTGCCCAGTTTCAATGGATGTGTTGAAGATTTGTGTTAGTGGCACACACAACATCTCTGCTCCTCTCTAAGGACCCACGGAGAAATGTTGTCCGGTCCCACCGCTTTTGAGGTATCGAGTTCACATAGCAGCTTCTTCACCTCCTCCTCGGTTGTGTGTATTTCATCCAGCACTTGTTGGTATACCTCCCTATTCTGAATTCCTGGAGTCCTTCCTGTCTCCTGTGTAAATACTTTTTAAATCTCATGTTGAGCTCCTCACATACCTCTTGGTCGTTTATTGTGAACTCCCACCTTCCTTTCTCAGCCTGATTACCTGGTCCTTGACTGTTGTTTTCCTCCTGATGTGGCTATACAGCAGCTTCGGGTCAGACTTGACTTTTGATGCTATATCATTTTCATATTGTCGCTGAGCCTCCCTTCTTACCTGTGCATATTCGTTTCTGGCTCTTCGGCTAATCTCTTTATTTTCCTGGGTCCTTTGTCTTCTGTACTTTTTCCATTCTCTATTACACTTACTTTTTGCCTCCCTACACCTCTGGGTGAACCAAGGACTCGTTCTGGTCTTCCCATTACTTCTGTTTCCTTGGGGACAAACCTCTCCTCTGCCTCTTTGCATTTGGTTGTCACATATTCCATCATTTCTTTTACTGGTTTTCCTGCCAATTCTCTCCCACTGAACGTCTTGTAGGAAGTTCCTCATGCCTGTGTAGTCCCCCTTTGTAGTTTCGTTTCTCCTTCCTATTCCTGCTCCCTCTCCACTTGTAGCTCAACTATATAATCAAAACACAGAACCAAATGATCACTAGCTCCAAGGGGCCTTTCATACGTGATATCCTCGATGTCCGAACTACTCAAGGTGAATACTAGGTCGAGTCTTGCTGGATCATCCCCACCTCTCTCTCTGGTAGTGTTCTAACATGTTGATGCATGAGGTTTTCCAGTACCACATCCATCATCTTGGCTCTCCATGATTCAGGACCCCCATGGGGCTCCAGGTTTTCCCAATCAATCTCTTTGTGATTGAAATCACCCATAACTAGTAACTTTGCTCTCCCCATGTGGGCTCTTCTGGCTACCTCGGCTAGTGTGTCTACCATTGCTCTGTTGCTCTCGTCGTATTCTTCTCTTGGCCTCCTGCAGTTCTGTGGCGGGTTGTACATTACAGCAATTACCACCTTATGGCCCTCAGACTGAATTGTTCCTACTATGTAGTCCCTTTCACCCATTCCATCCATTCCTTCCACTTCCTCAAATCCCCACCTGTTCTTAATGAGCAGTGCAACTCCTCCTCCCCTCTGCTCCCTCTATCTTTCCTGAGGATTTGATATCCGGGTGGAAAGATTGCATCTGTTATCATCCTGGTGAGTTTCGTTTCTGTGAGTGCTATTATGTCTGGGGATGTCTCCTTTATTCTTTCATGCCACTCCTCACATTTATTTGTTATACCATCTGCATTTGTATACCAAACCTTTAACTTTTTTCTAAAACCGTAGTCTGGGGGTATGTTGGGGTTGGGAAAGTGGGAGATCTGATGGGGAACTATGGGTGGTTGGTGTGAAGGTGGAGTTTGTAATGAGGTGGGTGGAATCATTGGGTATGGCATGTGTGTTTTGGGTTAGGTTGTTTGGTTGCATTGGGGTTGTCCAGGTTGGGGAACATCTGAAGGTGGTTGTGTTAGAGCTTCCTCCTGAGTCTGGGTTCTCCTGTCCATCTCTCTTTCCTCCTTTTGTCTCTGTACCCTCTCTTTCAGTTTCTGTCTTTCTTCCCGTGTTCTGTCGCGGTCGAGATACACCCTCCGGTACTCTGACATATCTCTTAGTCTTGCTTTCTCCTGCAGGATCCTGTTTCGAGTCAATTCTGCTTTGAAAATTACTTTGACTGGCCGGATTCTTCCTCTTGCAAACCCCCCTATTCTCAGAAAATTTGCCAGCTGGGTCATGTCATCTTCTCCTATTGCTTTCATGATGTTTTCAATCGCATTTTTCTCCCCTTGTCTTCTTGCTTCATAAGTTTCCCCTTCAGCTTCCTGGAGCCCGTAAACAAAGACTGATCTCTCTCTTACATTCTCCCACTGCCTATCCCTATGTAACCCCTGATTCGATTTAGTTGCCTCCATTGCAGCTTTCCTTTCTTCAATCTCTTCACTGTCTGTTATCCCTTGGCCCAGTGGCCTGTCGCTTTTCCGTTGTGTATGTGTGTGTGTGTGTGTGTGTGAGTGTGTGTGTGTGTGAGTGTGTGCGTGTGTGTGTGTGTGTGCTATAATGTACATATAAATTGTTGAAGAGAAAAATAATGAATCAGTGAGAAAATTTCAAAAAATACTATAATTTGGTAGTCATAAATAAGTGTGGGATATAAAATTGAAAAAATTATTCAGATATTTGGGCAATCAAAATTCATTATTTTTTCCCCATAATACAACTGTATATACATCTTTTTACAGCATTTCCTGACACGAGGAGTTATCCGTTGTTTCATTTCTTTGACAGTGTTTCTGTGCGTTCTTATCACATTAACGAAAATTGTGTATCTCCTGTGAAACGTTAAATATTTTAGCACATTATTAATATTAATATAAATTTTATTATTTTTTTTATTAAATCATTATTAATTTTTTCTGTTTTATTCAGAAAAACGCTGAACACATGTGGTATTTCTGCTACTTTATGCTCGTCAACATTGCTTCTCTAAAGGCGTTAGTTCAAGAAGTATTTTTTTCTATCCGTTTAAGTAGTTTTTCCCCTTACAGCTCATGTTATACAGCTCATGTTATACAGCTCATGTTATACAGCTCATGTTATACAGATCAGTGTCTGCCGGTCAGTCCTGCTCTCTTCACGCCTCAGCCATGCACCTCACCCACCAACTCCAGGCCTGTTATTATTTGTCAGAGAGAAAAAATGCCAAGACATGATATGCCACATCACTCTTACACACACACACACACACACACACACACACACACACACACACACACACACACACACACACATATATATATATATATATATATATATATATATATATATATATATATATATATATATATATATATATATATATATATATATATATAATATATATATATATATATATATATATATATATATATATATATATATATATATATATATATATATATATTATTGTCTATGCAATAAATATGACCACCCACTATCATATATAGTAATATTA
This sequence comes from Cherax destructor, assembly GCA_009830355.1. Taxonomy (NCBI): domain Eukaryota; kingdom Metazoa; phylum Arthropoda; class Malacostraca; order Decapoda; family Parastacidae; genus Cherax; species Cherax destructor. The sequence goes on along the minus strand of WNWK01000083.1, from coordinate 703,809 downwards.
ACAACAAAAGTGCATGTGGCACTTTTTCAAAGTTAAAAAGCAGTAACGCAGTTATATTTCTCCTCCTGTTATGATATTCATCGCTACAACACAATCCTGAAATAATGTTCAGCTTGTGATAACATAAACATAAATCAGAATTTTGAAAATTGACTGAGCATTCGTACTTGAACATATGCGTATTTGTACCAACACGTACCTTCGAGCATTTTTTCTTGCCTGCATTTAAGTACTGATACGTATCTGTGTCAGTAAGCTCTCTGACTATACATATGCTTCTTAATATTTATCTGCTTATCTGCACGTGGGCTATTTGTTCGTGAGTGAAATTACCACAGGTTATATTATCTTGTTCAGCATCCCTGCCATGATTGTCTGATGTCCCTACGTGCCCAGCCAGGTAAAGAGACGTGTGTTACCTGTCCAGTACATGACGGTGCCAAACCCACCTGACATATCAGTAAACCATCAGTCCTGGGGTGGCGCCGCCTGTCACGGCGAGACGTGAGATCTGCCTTGACGCAAACGACACTCCAGGGAGCGTCAGTTCTTGCGTACTACATCAATGTTTCGGTATAACGATACGGCGTATTGATTTGAAAATACTAGGTCAATGTTTCGCTGTGTGAGCATAATAGGTCAGTGTTACGGCTTGAAGATACGAACATACTGGGTCAACATTTCGGTGTCGGAACAAACACACTAAGTCCTTTTTTTTCAGTGTATCGTTACCGCGTTCTACGTCAGTGATTTGGTGTAACGATAAAATAGTACCTCATTAATATTTCGGTATTTCGAAACGAGCACACTGTATCAATGTTCTGGTGACTCAATACAAGACTCCTCTATCGGAATCATCCACACTTAATTGTCTTGAAGCACGTAGTAGCAATATGTCAGAGAGTTTCACTGTCCGTTACGCTCGACTGACTTGACAAGCACTTTGCTTGCAGCGAGCATCTGAAGACACTTGTTACAGCACCTCTCGCCATCCCTTCTTCATAACATAAAATGGATGCTGCGCTTTAAGAAGAGTATTTTTCTTTTGTGTCCACGATCTGGGCAGTGTTCCAACGTTGCTGTCTAATAGGGACCTGGCTGACAAAATACATTGTCCTTGATTACTAGTTTGGACGTGAATACGGGTATTGAGACGACTTTTAAATTGTCCTGGATACGCATACACATAGAAGAAACTGTGTTAAACCAAATCCAAGATATCAGATAAAACCCGATTACATCCGATTCACCGGAATTGTTAGACCTTTGCGGAGAAATGTGAAATGTGAATTGCAAAATGCAGTGTATTTCTGCTATGCATGCTGCATAAGGTAATGTATTTGTTTTATTGTATGCTGTAACAGTGTGAGTATTTTACCTGCAGTAACAAGCAGTTTGCGTTAGAGACGCTGTTACAAGACAAAGGTTACATAGACATCTAAACTTTTCTTCTTTTCACTGCTAGACTAACTTAAAGAGCACGCGTTATTATTCAGAAATGACGCATAACGACAAGCACACGCTTTTCGGGTACCTATGTGTATAGAGTGATAGATGGTTACCTGTGAGCGGTTTTGAGGTGTTTTGAGTACGATCATAGTGTTTGAGTGACAGTGAAAAGTTGGTGAGAGAGAGAGAGATAGATAAAGAGAGAGAGAGAGAGAGAGAGAGAGAGAGACAGAGAGAGACAGGTGCGTGGGGTGAGTTATGTGTGGGTGTCAGAGAGGCGGGGCTGGATGCTGCTCTTGTGGTCAAGACGCAGCAGGGGTTCCCTCTAAGGACGCTGGCCGGTGGGGAGGAAGGCGAGGGATGCTGGAGGAGGGAAGGAATGGCGAAGTGGTATGGGGGAATAGTGGTATGACCTTCCATTACCTTCCTCTCAAACGTCATTTTCTGTGTGTGTGTATATATATATATATATATATATATATATATTCTTCCTTGAAGTCTTTTTATCCACTTCTCCGAGGCAATGGGTCCCACAATTGACACCAGAGGTGGACCCCATCCATATATATATATATATATATATATATATATATATTATATATATATAGTATATATATATGCACAGTATATACTTAAATACTTAACACCTATTCAATTTTACTTCCTATAATTTTACTTTTGCACTCAAGCCTTCCGAGTGTGGCTTCCTGTTGACTCAAGTGTACCCTGTATTCAGACTCATTGTAACTTTGCATCAGACTCATTGTAGCCTTGAATCTGACATAGCCTCATTGAAACCTTCATTGAGATGCAGACTCATTAGAGCCTGTGATCAAACGTACGAAATTTATTAATATGCAGTTATGTAGGTTTCATCTAAGCTTATAATTATCAAAGTGTTATTATCAGCTTATCTCTGGTTTAGATTCAGCGCATAAGTTGCCTCTAAAGTGACCACTGTGGTATTTGTGGTCACTTTAGCGGCAGGGGAAGTCAACGAGGAGAGTATGTGAGAAAGTGTGGAAGAATAGGCAAAGACTGTGGGAAGAAGAAGATATTGTGGTAATAAGAGGAGACTGTGGAATAAGAAAGAATGATGTGGGAGAAAGGGGAGACTGAGAAATTAGGGAGCGATTGTGGGGAAAAGTCGAAAGTGTGGGAGAAGAGAAAGATTGTGGAGGGAAAAATAGAATATGGGTAAATGTGGGAGTGAGAGTGAGATAGTGTGGGAGGAACTGGCGAGATTTTGGAAGAGAGGGGAGAGACGGAAGGAATGGGAGAAAAGGGAAGAATAAATTGGGAAGGGAGAGAAAGAAATAAGAACAGAAAAAATAAGAGAGAGAAGACGAAGAGGGAAAAGGACAAGGAAGAGGAGGGAGGTCGAGGAGAGTGAAAAGGAAATCTGTAAAATATTTTGCGCTTCGCATCCATCTAGGGAGGAACTACCATCTTGATATATAAATGTGAAACAGAAGCTGATTTTACACTCTGATAGAAACAGAGAGGTTGGTAGATGAAGGCTAAGAATGAGAAGGGAAAAGAATGAGGAGGTGGATGAGAAGGAACAGGAGGAAAAGGAAAGAGGAAAAGAAGAGGAGGAAGATGAAAAGGAGGTAGGGAATAAGCTACAGTGTGGGGAAGGAGGGGGTAGGGACGAGGAGGGGTTATTTTGTGGGTGGGAAACAGGTCCCTCTCTGATCTGCGGATAATGTGTCCTCCTTTCACTCCTAACGATGCCCATTCTCATCTCCTTGTGCTCTTTCCTGTGGTTCCTGGAATTCCGCCAACAATCCTTTCCCACTGGGCACGTCAGATTCCCCACGTTACGAGGACTTATGCGCTTGTACCAACCTATTTGTATATATTCTCACCTAACCCTGCCCCGCCCAAACGCATGCAATCTATAACGCACTAGCTTTTAAGAGCACGAATGCGTTATATGGTACGTAAAGAGGCGGGACAGAAGCGGCTTAAATGTGTAATAAAAATGGAAGAGTGAAGAAAATGTGGTAACATAAGCTGAGTGACCATCCCTCTGTTGAACCCAGACGCCGTTCCAGCCACGGCCACGACGCAAATAAAATATTACACTAACGAATTTTGAATTCATTGAGGGCGAGAACTGCTGATTTAAGTTAAAAGGGGAAAAAAATTCTTAGATATATTACATAAGGCTTTTGAATAATCAGTAAGCTTTCCAACTGATTATGTGAAACTAAGGTCTTGGAATGATTTTATCGATTGATTTTGCGCTGAAAGGAAACTGCCAATATTATGCCGTGGTCATTACAAGGAATGATAATATCAACGTAATAGTAACTCCATCTGTACTGGAACGATACGTTTTTACTCTCTTATGCCTACTAATCTCACAATGGAATACATGACGATAACCTCACCACCCCCGAAACCCTCTCCAGGTAAACTCCAGCTAAGCCCTATTTTGTTTATGCATGCTCAACTGTGTGGTGTTATTTGACAGAAAACCAGCAAACTCTCGTTCCTGTTATGTAACTATCACATAAAACAGGTCATCTGCACACTGCGGGTGTTCCACAATTAAAAACAAAACAAAACAAGACAGGCTAGTCGGACATTGCTTCTGTTCCACAATTAAACTGTCATAAAGAATATGCGAATCATTATTATTTGTATTATTGTCAAGGTAATCATAATTTATAATAACTTCGTGAAGGATAACAAACATTCCATTAGGTGAGAAATGTAGCGATAAACTCAGTTTTGTTTACCACTTGTCCAAGAATATTTTGGATGAACAAACTGTCTTCAGAGAGACTGCAACACAGTTATGACTAAGTTTTCTTTTAATATATATTTTTAGTGATAATAACATACTATTTTTTTGAGACGGTATTCCTTACTGTACTGTGTACAACAACCATATGAAGTAATTATTAATTACGAAATAACTAATATTTCTTTCTAGTGATGTAACTGCTCAGCGGGGTCTGACAAAGACCCATTGTGACCTCTGTAATCCTGTTTTTTTCGCTACCGCTCACAGGATGAGCTGTGGGTGCACAATAAACTAGCTTCTCAGGTGGCACAACTAACTAATAGTACCTCGAGATCATAGAGGTGTGATGAGAACACTCTTGAGGTCCAGAAAAGATTAGAACCCATAAGTTCTACGAAATTTTGAAGACAAGAATTACATACTCCCTTGGGGCCGGGGAAGGGCAAAGAGTAAACACTCTTTTTGGGAAAATAAGTACCCAATTCTTCCACAGCTTCTTAAAACAAATACCAATGCATTCTAAAAATTTCCACGTGAAAGTGTGCTTTCTCGTCTACATTGAAGCACTTCATTTACTCCTGAACTGATGCTGGTGTAAGATCATTCATGCAAAGTATTAGTGCTACCCTTCTCTTTCGTGGATTAGACTTAATTACCTCCCATTCCCTGTGTTTAGCACTTTTCGGAATACTTACACACACACACAAACACACACACACACACACACACACACACACGTGGCGAGGTGTCAGCTAGGTATGTCCTGAGGGAGGTTAAAAGGAAATCGACCGGGACGACACTGGAGGACAGGAAGATAGGGGAGACTATAATAACAACATATAAGATGACTGAGAGGAATTGACAAAGTGGACAGAGACAGAATGTTCCAGAGATGGGACAAAAACAAGGGGACACAGATGGAAGTTGAAGACTCAGATGAATCTAAGAGATGTTAGGAAGTATTTCTTCAGTCACAGAGTGGTCGGGAAGTGGAATGTTTGAAGCGATGTAGTGGACGGAGCTCTATACATAGCTTTAAGCAGAGGTATGATAAAGCTCATGGCGCAGGAGAGTGACCCAGTGCAGCCAGTGAAGAGGCGGGGCCAGGAGCTTTCGAGTCGTCCCTGCAACCACAACTAGTGAGTACAACTAGGTGAGTCACACAACACACACACACACACACACACACACACACACTTATAGTTTTAAGACGAGGTTTGATAAAGCTCATGGAGCAGGGAGAGAGAGGACCTATTAGCAATCAGTGAAGAGGCGGGGCCAGGAGCTATGAATCGACCCTGCAACCACAAATAGGTGAGTACAAATAGGTGAGTACACACACACACACACACACACACACACACACACACACACACACACACACACACAATATATATATATATATATATATATATATATATATATATATATATATATATATATATATATATATATATATATATATATATATATTTACATATAACACATCGGCCGTTTTCCACCAAAGCAGGGTGACCCGAAAAAGAAGAAACACTTTCAACATTACATACTCCTTCACTGTCTTGCCGGTTTCAGATCTTAGTTGTGGGACTCAGTTTAAGGTCTCGGTTTCGGGTCTCAACTTCGGGTTTGGGTATCGGGTCCCACTTTCGCGTCCTGGAGGCTAGAGTGATGGAGGAGGCTGGAGGTGGGTTCTCCGGGTAAGTCTTAATGACCACCCACAGCTTCACCGCCACACCTGAAATATATTGTAGACCTAGGTTACACCCATCTGCCCAACTTGCCCACTTTCCCACCCACTCACCTGCCTGCCTATCAGCCTACCTACCTACCTACCTACCTACCTACCTACCTACATACATACCTGCCTACCCACATGCTTGCCTGCCTGTCTGCCTACCTTCCTACCTATCTACCTACCTACCTTCCTTCCTAACTACCTATCTACCTACCTACATGCATACCTACCTACCTACCTACATACATATCTACCTACCTATCAACGTACCTACCGACCTACGTACATACCTACCTACCTACCTATCTGCCTACCTACCTGCCTGCCTACCTACCTACTTATCTACCTTTCTGCCTATAGGCCCAACTGCCCGCGCACCTGCCTACTCATTCCCTTGAGTTCTTCTTCAGTCTATCGTTTCATACCCATACCTACCGCCCCAGCCTCTTGATTCCTCTTTCCATCCAATGATCTCTGCTTTTTCCCTTTATCTCTCCTCTGTCTTTTCCATTCTCCGCTCTTCTCTTTCTGTCTGTCTGTCTCTCTCTATTTTCTTCGTCTTCTTCGTCTTTCTCATCTTTTTAAACCTCTCCTCAATCATCTCTTTGACCCGGAGATGACCCGAAAGCGACCTACAGGTCGTCTCTTCCTGACGGGACCACAGGGACTCACACCTCTGCATATGTGAGTGGATGATACACCTGCTGGCTCGTACGCAAGCACACGCATACGCAAACGCATACGCACATACGCCAGTATCGGAAGACTCATAACGAAAAGGCTTGTTAAACTTCTAAAAGTTATTATTATTATTATTATTATTATTATTATTATTATTATTATTATTATTAATTTATTCACTGGGAAGCACTAAACGCGTAAGGGTCACACGGTGCCTAAGGAATTATGGACAGTCAGGTTTGATCCAGTGACGAGGAGGATAACTTCCAATTCCTTGGATCCAGCACCAGTAATGGACCCAGAATTGCTAGATATTTCACGGAACATCGACATGGATTGAGAAATGGATAATTATCCCTTACTAACCACGTGGATAATTATCCCTTACTAACCTCGTGGATGGTTATCCCTTACTAACCTCGTGGATGGTTATCCCTTACTAACTTCGTGGACGGTATCCTTTACTAGCCTCGTGGACGGTATCCCTTACTAGACTAGCAGATGGTTATCTCTTAATATCCTCATAAATGGTTATCCCTTAGTATCCTCGTAGATTTTATCCCTTACTATCCTCGTAGAGGGTTATCTCTTAATATCCTGAAAAATAGTAATCCCTTACTATGTTCGCAGATGGTATCCCTTACTAACTCACAAAAACATTTGACAGACTAACAGAAATCAGACAGGTAGGTGTATGCACTGTCAATTCACTATCTCATTGTTCTCAGCCCGTCCTCTTGATCACATGTATTCTTTCACTGTCGCAGAAACAGTCAAACGGGGTGAGTAATGAAGATGCCTTAGACAGTGAAAATGTGACTTACTTATTTTAATGCCCTCAGTGGGTACCCGTTTTCTGTTCGCACGGCAGAGCTTTTTCATGTCATGATCTGTATAGGTAGGTCCATGGGGAAAAAATAAACAGAGTATCATGATAAGACACAATATGCGGTTAATGGCATTTTATTGTGAAAACGTTTCGCCCAACGGGGATTTTAGAGTGCTTGTGATGTGGAACGTGGAACGATTCAGTGGACACGAACTTCAAACAAGGATTCAACAAAAATTGATTCGCCAAGGCTCGATCATTCTAACAGGCAGTTGTTGACTCACAGACTGGGGAAGTGCTGATTGATGTTACATACCTCGAAGAAAAAAAAGGATAAGTAGGAAAAAAATTAGAACCCTGTATGCGAAACATGAAAGAACTACCTTGAAGTACTCCGCACTATTAAAGATTCTCCACGTGGGAAAATAGACAGGTGTACAAAATTTGGGTATCTTTATTTGTAGACGTTTTGCCAACCAGTGACTATCAACACAAGGTCATAACATGGAGACTGAAGAACTATATACAAAAGATAAGGTAATCAGTCCCTCTCAGCCTTGGAATTGGTGAAGAGCACCGTAGTTTTGAAGACTACGGTGCTTTTCATCAACTCCAAGGCTTAGGGACTGATTACCTCATCCTTTGTATATAGTTCTTCAGTCGTCATTTCCTTGTATTGATAAAGCCACTGGATGGCGAAACGTTTACAAATTAAGATACCCAGATGCTGCACATGCGTCTGTACGACTCTCCACGTGAGGAAAGAAGTCCAGGAACTAAGGAGAGTCCAGAGATTCACTTCCAGTGCCTATAATGAATCATCTATGAAAAAAAGACTAATCTAAACCTTACATAATTTGAAAAGAGAAAAACCAAAAGAAACATAAACGCACATAAAAAAATATATTGAAAAATACTGGACATGGCAAACAGACACAGAGTGCTTGATAAAAAAGGAGCGAGGGGGATAAGGTGGAATAAATGGAAAATAAAGAGAAAGATATGTATGAGACTATTAAGTCTCATACATATCTCCTACTTGGGGCTTCTGGTGGGCGAAACGCTTTTCCAATAAATGTCATAATATCATACGTGCTTTTCGCAAATATCGTTGTTAATTACCAAGTCTGACGGAAGATAAAGAATCAAAACACAAATAACCCGCACATGGGAGAAAGAAACTTATGACGACGTTTCGGTCCGACTTGAACCATTGAACTAGTCACAGTGACTAGTGCGACTACTTAATGGTCCAAGTCGGGTAGAAACGTCGTCATAAATTTCTTCCTCCCATGTGCGGGTTATTCGTGTATTGCTAAAGTCATGGTATCCTGCCTCTTTATTCGAAAGAGTCAAAGACATCGCATCACGTCTTCAGTTACAGAAACAGAGTTTAGAAATAGTTTTAAGAATAAGTGTGTAAGGACCTACGAGGCCACTCACTGTTTTACTTTGACTTGGTAGTTGTGGGGGTGGAATCATGAGCCGTTGGTAGACCCTTAAACCACAAGTAGATGAGTATGACGAGGTGAGTACAATTAGGTGAGTACAACCAGGTGTGTAAAACCAGGTGAGTACAAACAGGTGTGATCACTGAGGAAGTGGTAGTCTTTTAATCAGGAGTGTTCACCTACCCGCTCGTCATTGGAATCAGGATGTCAGTGGCAAATTATTAAATAGGAAGCTGTGTTACACCTGAAATTTATTCCCCGTCCTCTGTCACCCGTTCTCTGTTGTTACCTCTTCTCTCGTCCTCCTCTTCCCTGTCCGCCCTTTCCTTGTCTCTTTTCCCTCCCCCTTTCCATATTCTCCCTTTCCTTCTCTCACTTTCACTTATCTCTACTTCTTACTACCCTTCTGTTTCTCTTTAATCACGCCTCCCATTCCCTATTCTTCCTTTTTCCCTTTTCACTTTCTTCTTCTCCCTTTCCCTCTTTTCCTTCAATTTGCTCCCCTCTCCACGTTTTTCACATATACTTCCCTCTCATCCTTCAGTCCCTTCTCACCCTCCTTTCCAGGCTGGAGGTACTGATCTGATAATCAGGAGTCACTACATCAATTATGAGTAATAGCTCCTGGACCCGCTTCTTATCTTTTCTCGACATGAACAGCTTCGTCCATAATTTTCTTTGGAAGCAGCAAATTGCTAAAGATAATATTACGTCTCAGTAGAGTTTTTTTCCACTTCGTTACTGCGGTAACTTTGTGTTTCCTAACGTCTTTGTGACTCATCTTCATGTAAAATTTCTGTATTTAATGTTACTTGTTCTGCTTGTACTAAGCAATCTGTTTTGTCAACTTGTTTATTACTCGGCCTATTTTGTACGTCAGGATCATGTCTCTTCTTTTTCTCTGCTCTTCCAACGTCGTGAGGTCTGCTTCGCACATTTTACGAGTAGATTTTTCTCATTTTCGGGAACAGTTTCAATTTTTTTTTTTTTTTTTTTTTTGGGTGGGGGGGATTGCTTAATTAGATGTGGTTCAGAGCTGGTGCTGGGGATTCGAGAATTGCGCAGACCTATAGCGTAGAGTAAAACGTTCTGAATGCTTCCATGCTCGACTAATTGCGTGTCAGCCTCATTTGTTGTTCGGCTATAAAGTTAAAATCCTACGACTATACGAGGGTCATTATGAGAGCATTGAAACCCGCTCACCGCCAGCCAAGGATACGGTAATCCCTAGAAAAATAAAAACTTCTCGGTGTATATGACCTCTCTAGTCTTGTAGGGTTGAGGGCTTCAACGCCATTTACCAGAAAATCTAAAAGACAAAGCTAGCGGCACATTACCCAGAGACACTTAAGTATGCACAGGTGGGCTCCTTGTGGTCAGGAGGAAGAAGCAACGATGACCTCCAGGTCACCTCCGTGTCACGGCTGGGTCAAAGTGTCACTATGTGTGTGTGTGTGTGTGTGTGTGTTTTGTGTGTGTGTGTGTGTGTGTGTGTGTGTGTGTGTGTGTGTCTGTCTGTCTGTCTGTCTGTGTGAATGTTCTCACCTATGTGTATTTGCCTGTTTGTGCCTAATGAAGTCTCAGCTTCTTACATTATATACGACTGGTTGAAAAAAGTTTCCCGCTTCGTTAACTTTGTCGTAACTATCCGTAAAACTCTGTATAATGTTTGCTTCCACCACCTGACCATCTCAGTTATTCTAATTCCTCTCTCTCTCCTGTGGCTGAAGAAAGTTCTTGCTAGCAGTTCTGTGACGATGACTGGTGTCAGACCAGAACTACTATAATAATAAAATATACATTAGAAGAATAAGAAATATGTGGAAAGTAGAATGCAAGTAGAAGTTGCTAAGGTTTACCAATGCATTAGACAGAAAGAAAAGATCAGTAATAGAAAGAAAATACCATTAATCCTGTCAGAGTGCAAAGCGTTTAACAGGCTTCCATTTCACACTTATAAGGAAGGAGGGTATCACTTCCCTTAGTAATGGCATTATTGTGTTCACAAAATATCTTCCCATCTCATTTTTACTTCCCATATATTTTATTTTGCAATTAACAGTGAAATTCATTTGTCATTTATTATTCCAAGTTGTATTATTCCAAGTTGCTAAGTTGTATTATTCCAAGTTGCTAAGTTGTATTATTCCAAGTTACTACGTTGTATTATTCCAAGTTGTATTATTCCAAGTTGCTAAGTTGTATTATTCCAAGTTTTATTATTCTAAGTTGCTAAGTTGTATTATTCCAAGTTGCTAAGTTGTATTATTCCAAGTTGCTAAGTTGTGTTATTCCAAGTTCATAAGTTGTCTAAGTCTACTCACAATATATAATTCTTGATTTATATTGACACTTAACTTCCTAAGTTTATCATAGGCAATTTTTAACATTGGAGTCAACCAGCGCCTTGAACATAAGAGGGAGGTAATCAGGTTTAATCCGAGACCTAAGGAAAAGTGTAACTCTGATTCTATTAATCAAGAGCCCTTCACCAGGGAAGCTGAGATATGTGGGCAAGTCTCTTACCATCCCTGCTCGCCCTGAGTGTTGCTCAACTGGTACTGGTAGCAGCCTGAAGAAGGGCAACTAAGGACCACAGAGCAAATAAATCACACTGCTTGGTATATAATAAAACTCATTGAAGTTCAAAGGTGTTCAGCAAAACTGGTACCGGAGCGATGTGGCGAGAGTTACAAGGAAGGAATACAAAAGCTGGACCACATCACTGTAAGAGAGTACAACTGAAAATATGACCACAATGTACGAGTAACTTCAGGTAACTTACCTCTAGAGGTCCTAGGTCCAAATCTGTATACGGAAGCCACTCCCTACAAAAGCAAAAGACTCGGCAGGAGGTGTAACATCCCCCACCCCAATGAAAGTAGGGGCGCCATGAATACGCTAAGAGACAATACAATGAGTGTCAGGGGTCCAGGACTGTTCAGCTGTCTCCCAGCATACATAAGGGGGAATTGCCAATAGACCCCTGGCTATCTTCAAGAGGGATCTGGACAGGCACCTAAAGTCAGTTCCTGACCAGCCAGGCTGTGGTTCGAACGTCGGTTTCCGTGCAGCGAGAAGTAACAGCCTGGTTGATCAGGCCGTGATCCACCGCGAGGCCTGGTCATGGACCGGGCCGCAGGGGCGTTGGTCCCGAAACACTATACTCCAGGTAATGAAACAGGAGCATGGAATAGTAGGGGATATGATCACAACATGCAAGATACTCTTTCAACACTTAGGAGGTGTATAGCATAAGGAGATAAGATTACAAGATAAAAGATACTTCCAGAAATCTACATAATGGACAGATACAGACAGATACATCTGATCCAAGGAAATGGAGAATAGCTCAAATTCCTTGGATCATAATCTCTTCAGCAGCAACAGAATACTTCATAGAAGGAAGGCCAAAGGAAAGAGTTAAGCTGTGATCTTGTCTTAGCTCTGAGAGCCACCGAGAGTTTATGTCTTGTCTGGTGAGAAATGCGTAAGAAATATTAAATTTCTTGCGAGAGAGAGAGAGAGAGAGAGAGAGAGAGAGAGAGAGAGAGAGAGAGGGGGAGAGAGAGAAGGGGGATGAGGACGGAGGAAAGAGAGGTATAATGAGAGCAGTCTTACCAACTTTCATTCAGTAATTACGCCAGACAATGTTTTTCTGACAAAACATATAAATACACATTAATTTCCTGATTAATATAAATATAATTTTTAATACGTAATTAGAGACTGTCCCTTAAGACTTCAGCATCCATAATGAGTGAATATTTAAATTAATAGCTTTAAAAACTCCGCTTCCTCCTCCCCCGAACTACCGGAGTTGGTGTTGGGAGGGTAGAGATTGGCCCCAGTGGTGGATGGGGATGGAGGGAGTGATGGAGGGCTGGTGGGAGGGAGGTAGTGATGGAGGGCGGGTTGGAGGGAGGTAGTGATGGAGGGCAGGTGGGAGGTAGGTAGTGATGGTGGGTTGTTAGGGAGTAGAGGGGGAAGGTGGTGGGTAGGGTGGAGAGGGGGAGATACGAGAGAAGGGTTCGGGGTGGATGAGGGTCGGGGAGTGATTGGGAGGAGGGTGGTGAGGGTAGGGGGAGTAGTGTAGTGGATGGGAGGAGGAGGAGGAGGAGGGGGGAGGATCGAGCTATGAATGAAACTGGTTAAGTTTACGTGAAGTAAGTTTCTCCTCGTCTTGTTAAGTCTCTTTAGGGAAGAGAGTTGCGTAGCAGCAGCAGCAGGGAGACCCGTGCTTGCTCCTGTTACTTAGCGATGCTAACCTCCCGCAACACCAACAAGCAACACCTTATAACCTAGAGTCCTTATTGTCCTTATGATTGTCCTTATGTAATTACTGATGTGCTTCCCTGTTATGTGAACGGATTGCATTTCCCTTCTGTATTTGAATCGCAATGGGCGATTTGAAAATATATTTATATATTTATATTCTGACAACGATCATGCTATATAACCAAAAATCTTTATTTGAAGAAATCACGTAGTAATAGAAGAATAAAAGTCACAATACCGTGGATGGAAAAATTCACAAATAAAACACACATAAAAGAGGAAATTTATGACAATGTTTCTGTCCGTCCTGGACCATTGTCAGTTCACGTAGTGTTGTGACTGGCGATGACCAGAGAGGGTAGGAAGACTGGGTGTCTGAGAATCATGTCACTCGCTGCCTTCGAGATGCTATAATGAAGGACCCCCATACATCCAAATGACGAACTGCCAACAGAAGACAAGAAAAGACAAACTCTAGAGAATAATCTTTTGGAGGGTGATGGGAAGGCAACGTTTCGCTATTTCTGCAACCTGTCATTTCTTCAGACGGAACCCCATCCCGAGGGTTCACTAACCTTCACCTGGGACCTAATGTAAGTAAAAGTTTGCACTTCAATAGGAGGGAAAAAAACACAGACCACATTATTATAGTAGTACCAACCAGGCTGTGATACATATGTGGGGCAGCGGGCCTCCAGCAGCAACAGCCTGGTTGACCAGGCAAGCACCAGACGACCCTGGCCCATGGCCGGGTATACCACTACCCTCAACCCCTGAGACAGTAATCATTGTCTTCTCCGTGGACTCGAGGAGGGCTCCTCTCTAGCTTCGCAGACAAGATCAACTTGAGAAAAAGTTTTGCCTTCATCCAGTTTTTCACGACAAACGTTCGGAGGATCCAGCCCAAGTGCATTGAATTGCCCCACACGGTTTTAGCGCTACGTCTAAGATATTCATCCCGTCTTGTAGAGCGAGATTACGACGGGGCGCGAGCGAGATGTAGAGTGTCCACCGCGAGTGTTGGTGCCGTTGTGTGTGTGTGTATGTGTGTTTATGTGCAGGATGCTGCCGTCGGCCGCTAGAGACCGCCACCGCTCGAGTCCTGATACCTTCCCCCACGTCGCTCTGACCCCCAGCCAGCCCACCTGCCTGCCCGTACACCACACTGAAACAGCTATATGATAGTCTACTACAAGTATCCGCTGGGCACAGGAAAATAAGACTTGGAAATCGCGGAGTAAGAATGATGAAAAGGATGGTATTAATACTAGCTGATGATTGGAAGTGTATTTTGTACAGCAGGTAAAAAGGACCAAAATGCTTGACTGTTGCAGACCCAGTAGATATTAAACTTATGTAAGGAAAACTGATGTGACCGCTGGAGATTCAAGGTAAAAATGCATCTACGAGTGTCAATGTGCGTATGAGGGGGTATGTACGTATGTGTGTGTGAGTGTGTGTGTACATGTGTGTGTGTGTGGGTGCCTGTGTATGTCGGATCCGCTGGGGCCGGGTTCGGGAGGGTGGACGGAGGACCGGCTGGCCACCAGTGCTCAGTCACCCAGCGGACATAGCGGCGCATGGACCTGCCGCAGAGCCCAGTTGCCGCTCAGTCCACCACTGGCACCCGACCTAGGCGGCGGCACACAGCGGCGGCTCGAACACTGCCACCGCTTATTGCCATCCCCACACCTGGCCCGAGATTCACCTGTACTCACCCTGCGGACATACCTCACACTCGGGATATTTCTTTAAGTGTTAAATAATGTAACAGAAGCGACCGTGTAGGTGAAGAATTTTTTAAGGGAATTCTCCCCCATCCCGACTTGGGTTTAATTGTGTCAAGTGAAGAAAGATATTAGAAAATCAGTTGGTACCTGGAGAGAGAAAAGGTGGAGGTGTGTGGTGGAGGGAGGGAGGTTGTGAGGGCATGATACTGAGGAGGTCGAGGACTCTGCCGCCACCTCCTGTATGAAACTCCGCAGTCCTGACTCGGATAAGATGGAAGTGTTGTATCCGGGCAATCTGGCTCTGCTGAGCATGTTCCTCAAGAACCCAGAGACCGACAAAGGCGAAATCAAGAAGGACGAAGGGAATAAAGGTGAGACTAGTGAATGTTTTGACGACGGTGCAGGAAGAGCGACACAACAGGACACGTAATATTACATTTTAGATTATTTTTTTGCTTACCTGAAGGAGGTATCGTATACAGCCCTACATAAAGTGGAGGAAACATTATCAAGGCAAATGCTATAAGTTGTCTAAATGGAAGGTGAGAAAACACTTATGAACCTGCATGTGGCGTCAGTTTAACACATACACTCGTCAAACTTTACGGAAGACTATCCTTGAAATTTCTTTGTCATCCGCCTTCCGCAGTCGCTAGAATTTTCTGCAAACAACGAATTTAAAATTTCGGACCATTGTTTAATATTAATTTGTAGTGCAATTACCCAAAAATTACATAATCTACGCTAAAAGTTTTTTTTCCAGAATTATTTTGAGTAATGTATGTCTTTACGTATGCCACAATATTACATGTGTTTGATTGACAGGTTTAATTAACTATGGTTTCCCAACAGCACTTCACGCACTACGATAGAGTTTCGTCCGAATATAACAGCTTACAATAATCCCGTAGCTATCATGTGGTTTACATTTGTAACATACAACATTATTATTGTAGTCGCCATGATATCAATCATGTAGACTACATAATTAGCCTACAAACTCTTGGGCCAGTAAAAAAAATGTGAGACTCGAGGGAACGCAGTCTAAGACAAAAATCACATGGATTATAAAAATTAGCAACACCCAAAATTGTCGACCCAGGCCCCCCAAGCTAGCGTGCATATACCCGGGCAACACATTCTGGAAGGGCAAGCATATCCAGTCTGCCGTCTTTGAGAGCTGCCGCTGTCTCTGTCTCCTGCCTCGCCCCCAGCACGTGGCTTAAGAAAAAGTCTCGCTTAGTACCACTGAGGAGACGTCGGTACATCGGCACACACAAACATTGGCGACGTGCGATCAGCAATGGGTTGGTTTTTGCACGAGTTGCTCAAGGGCAAAAAAAAAAAGCACACATAGGGAGGGGCCCCGACGCGCGCCGTAAAGCCGGCTTCAACTGAGACCGTCATTAATTTCCTTTGGATTTTCTGACACTTTTTGGCACCCACGAATCGTAATTTGGTGGCTGAAGATATCAACGACATACATCGAAAACATTTGCTACACATGTTCACCTAGTAGTAAATAAATATATTACTAAAAACTAGTCGACTGTTGTGGGTTGTATCCTAGAGAAAAAAAAAAAAGATTCAATGCTTCACTATGGGCGCTTCCTTGTTAGAAATATTCACTGCTGTTGTTACCAATGTATCTTCTTAAGATACACTGGTAAGAGAAATAAGCCACATGGCTTAGATTTCTTGGGTTATCCTGGATTAATAACCCTTACGGGTTAATAATCAAACGAATGTAATGAAAACAAGAAAGCAGGGACGATAATATAAATGCACGAAATCCCATGTCCTGTATTAAGGTTACTTAGATTCTGAGCTCCAGCACGGTTGCTCTGCTTATCATCACACAAGAGGGTTGGCCAAAATGATGCTGGGTAGTGGTCATTGTTTGTGGTGGTGGCGGCCGTTAGAAGCAGCATGCCACAACAACAATTGCAAGTCAGATGAGACACGCAACACTAACTCACTGTTTTACTCTCTCTCTCTCTCTCTCTCTCTCTCTCTCTTCTCTCTCTCTCTCTCTCTCTCTCTCTCTCTCTCTCTCTCTCTCTCTCTCTCTCCTTCAGTCTATCTTTTCATTCTAGCTCACATTATAAATATCATAAAAGATACGATCAAATATATCCAGATATCTGAAGACCAACAAACAATAACCGTAAACAAAAAGATAGAATACTACAATGGAATCCAAGAGGAAGTACTGTGTGTTACAACCAATGGAAGCTTTAAAAGATTAGATGAGAAAGTGAGCACTGAAGACAGGACACCACTAGCACTGCTTCCATAGCTACCAAAATATTATCACAAAATAAGGTACTCACACGTACTGAAACAATCTTCCTTTTCCACGTTACATGTAATTCTAAGTACGTTCTGTTGTACTGCCTCCCGCCAATAATTTTGTTCCTTCACATTTAACTTTGTACACAAGGCGCCGTTCTAAGGTTAGATTCCTAATTAATTTACTATTCAACATCCTTGTGTACGTTATACTGCGTGACTGATATCTTTATACAACGTAATCAGTGTAAAACTTAATCGTGAATCAACTATTCTTTAGCGACTAACAATATAAATATGTTTAGAGATAAGATAAGGTTTATCATGATAATTTGAACATGACTTTACAGACAGTATTATAAGTTTATCTACTAGTTGCAATAGGGACATATCATGTTTAGTTTTTACCACCGTCTAGGCATGTTATTGTTAGTGAACATCCAATGTCGTTATACCAAATAAATTAGTGAATATTATACAACAATGGTTTTCTTCACAATACTATGTACGTAGAGCTTTTATAAATCATAAAGGTAATTGTGAGTTGTTTAAAAAATTGAAAGAGTAAGAAAGACTGTAGTACTAGATTTAAGTAGGAGATCGATGCGGACAGAAAGATAATGGTAATCAGTGTCGCTTTAAATAAGACTGCTGATAACAGGTTTATTTTGGTTTTATTAGACATTTAAAAAACTGATTCGTGCTTGAACTTCATAATTTTGAGAAAGAGGTGTTTGTGGTTGCACGAGGGTGTGAACTGTACCATCAGCACCATTATGATTTTACTCCGCAGTGAGCCTGCCTTCCTGTCTGCCGGCCTTTCTGATTTCCTGTCTGCCTTTCTGTTTTCTGCCAGCCTTCCTGTTTGCTTGCAAAACTGCTTGCCTGTCTGCTTACCTGTCATTCTGTCCATTTTCGTGTCTAACTACCTGTTTATCTTTCCGTCTGCCCTCCTGTCTGCTTGCTAATCTACCTACCTGCTTGTCTTTTTCTGCTTCGCTGGTCAGCGGGTGAGCCCCTGAGGGCAGTACAGGAACGCTAATAATTTACACTCACACTCATTGCGCTTCGTGTCTACAAGAGCAATCAGGCAGGAGGGTGAGCCCAGAGCCGCTGGTGGGGAGAACTGCATTAATTGCTGCTTATTTCCTCCGCTGAAGGATGGCCTGGAGGGATGTGGTGATAGAATGGAGAGCCGAGGGAAGGGAAGAGAGAAAGGCTCCCTGATTAATTGAAAAAATATAGGGAAAGGGTCTTTATACGGCAGGGTGTAAACTTTTCAATTTTTGATTGACTTGGTTTTGCAATGAACAAGATGACGTGAGTTACATACCTGTAACCAGTTTCAAGAGTACTCTGAAGTCTGGCCTGATCATCTAGGCTGTTACCGAACGACGTCTTATATAACTATCACAAGGTGGCTGATCTGGTATCTTCTGCAGATACTGGTTCAGTTTCCTCGTGGTGTTGCATAATTAATTTACTGTTAGGAGAGAAAAAACTTTACAAAATAAAGAAAACTAATAAAGCTTGAAATACAGAATATATATATATATATATATATATATATATATATATATATATATATATATATATATATATATATATATATATATATATATATATATATATATATATATATATATATATATATATATAGCAAGAAAACCACTATTTTTCATAGTGGTTTTCTTGCATATTTTGATATCACCTGTTTACTGTGATCTTTTTGCATATATATATATATATATATATATATATATATATATATATATATATATATATATATATATATACTAAGGAAGATGCCTTTTTATGTTAAGGACTAAAAAAAGAGAGAACGGGTTTTATAATTTTCGAAAATATTAAAATGAATAAAAGGATATTTAAATCGCGACGCCCAAACTTTTTTCATTTTTTGTTGGTGTCAAAAATTTTGAGAAATACCCTGTGTTGCAAGAAGGTGGGTTAGCTGCCAGCAAAGATCTAGTTACTAGGAAGAGCTCAAGTAATTGTCTTGTGCAAGCCTTAGCTCGTGCAGGTAGGAATAATGTTGCCAGGAGAGAAAAAAATATACACTTTATTATATTCATGACTAGATAAATAAAGATTGAGTCTGCTGAGTGTACAAGCAGAAGCTGGTTCTGCTGATGGTACTAGCAGAGGTTGATTCTGCTGATGGTACAAGCAGAGGCTGGTTCTGCTGATGGTACAAGCAGAGGTTGGTTCTGCTGATGGTACAGGCAGAGGTAGGTTCTGCTGATGGTACAACCAGAGGCTGGTTCTGCTGAGTGTACTACCAGAGGCTGGTTCTTCTGAGTGTACAACCAGAGGTTGGTTCTGCTGATAGTACAATTAGTGGTTTGTTCTGCTGATGGTATAAGCAGAGGTTGGTTCTGCTGATAATACAAGCAGAGGTTGGTTCTGCTGATGGTACAAGCAGAGGTTGGTTCCTCTGATGGTACAAGCAGAGGTTGGTTCTGCTGATGGTATAACCAGAAATGGGTTTGTTCTGATGATGGTACAAAGATAGGGTGGTTCTACTGATGGTCCACCCAAAAGGTTGGTTCTGCTGATGGTACAACCAGAGGCTGGTTCTGTTGACGGTACAACCAGAGGTTGGTGCTGTAGCTGGTACAACCAGAGGTTGGTGCTGCAGCTGGTACAACCAGAAGTTAGTTCTGCTAGATATTTGATAAGAGTAATTCACAATATAGCTGATGACAGCAGGTAAGGGAGGTGACAGATGAAAGCACATATGCCTGATAGACGGAGGTATAAGTGAGTGTCAGAAAATAACTCTTCCTCCTAAAATAACAGTCAGTTTATCACATAAGATTTTTAAGCAATTTTCTTGACACATATAGTTTAGGTTGAGTTTCTGGCTAAGTATAACCACCGACTATAAGCAAAGTTTAACGAATTATAACATACTATAATCCAGCCTATTCAGTAACACATAAAAGGCAATATGTCACTTTGACCTTTTTGGGGGGCTAACCTAGGTAATTTACATTATCAAAAGCAAATCAAATCAAAATATTTATTTCTTTGTGTAGTTTACAAACTCTGGTTTACGTGTAATAACGTATTGTTAAGCACAAAAAAAGCCTCTAGCATGCTTAAACATTTCGGACTTACTTGCTTAGTTGCTTACTTGCTTAGTTGCTTACTTGCTTAGTTGCTTACTTGCTTAGTTGCTTACTTGCTTAGTTGCTTACTTGCTTAGTTGCTTACTTGCTACATAAACTTTTTTAGAGCGAACACAACTCGGGGACCCACTAAGCTCACGGTAAGACAGTCACCTAATTACTGTTTAACTCCAGTGTCGCAATCATCCATCCAGTTGCTTATGTCACAGTAAGATACTGACTTTAATTAGGAGAATGGGTTGTAGGCTAAAATAAGCGTGTGTTTGACAAGGGCATTATGTGTGTTAGATTAGAGCTTGTGCTTACCTATTTGTGGTTGCAGGGGTCGAATCACAACTCCTGGCCTCGCCTCTTCGCGGGTCCCTACTAGGTCCACTCTCTCCCTGTGTGCATGCGTGTGTGTGTGTGTGTGTGTGTACTCACCTAGTTGTTGTTGCAGGGGTCGAGTGGGTGTGTGTGTGTGTGTGTGTGTGTGTTTAAACTAGAGTGTATATATTAGACAAGGGTTTGTGCCAGATAAGTGTGTTAGATGAAGTGTGTGTCAGTCACCTTACCAGCTGGTGCTAAGACAGGGTGTGTCAGCCACCTTACCAGCTGGTGTTAAGACAGGGTGTGTCAGCCACCTTACCAGCTGGTGTTAGATGAGGATGTTTCAGCCACCTTACCAGCTGGTGTTAAGACAGGGTGTGTCAGCCACCTTACCAGCTGGTGTTAAGACAGGGTGTGTCAGCCACCTTACCAGCTGGTGTTAAGACAGGGTGTGTCAGCCACCTTACCAGCTGGTGTTAAGACAGGGTGTGTCAGCCACCTTACCATATCACTTCCTGCTTGAGTCTTGACGACAGAATCAAATTAGCAGGAAACGATGGAATATTATCATACGAAGCTTCCCAGGAATCAGTATGATACAAGTGAGATCGCGCTCACGCGCGTTCATTCTCCACGTGCCTTCCTTTTCACGCGCGTTCACTGTCCGCGTGTTCACTATGCACTCGTGTTGACGCTACACGTTCGTTCAGCTTCAAGGTACATTAACTGTTAACTTGTTTTTATTTGCACGTGAATGTGCAGTAAATACCTACGTGCCTCTACTTTCTGAGTACATTCACTGTTCGCATTTTTATTTTGCTGTTCACGTATGTTCACACTCCAGGTACGTTCTCTGAACACGTGCGTTCACTATCAACGCGAGTTCGTTCGTCACGTGAGTTCATTTGTGACTGTCCACGCTCGTTCACTCTTCCCTTGCGTTCATGGTCCATTCAATATCAATGCGCGTTCTTTAACCCCATGGCTTCACTCTTCACATGCGTTAATGCATGTAGTTATTTACGTGCGTTCAATTTCAGGAACGCTCGTTAATCACGTGCATTCACTTGCACTATGCATTCACTCATTACGTTCGTAAAAATCCACGATCGTTCACTCTCCACATGCGTTCACTCTACACGCACATTCGCTCTACACGTGCGTTCATTTATCATAATTTGTTCAAGTATTCGTACTAGATAATTATGATTTATAATAGTTATAATTGTCAATGCTGTTATTATTATTATTATTATTATTATTATTATTATTATTATTATTATTATTATTATTATTATTATTATTAAATTTTACACTGGCTCAGCTACTTTTAAAAAGCCTCAGAATTTCCAACAGGATTTTTAATTGTAATATATATCTTTGAAAACAATTATCAACAGAAATAAGTCATTAGTTTTTTTTTTTTCTAAAAAATTATCTTTTATTTTCTGACGTCTTAAAATTTTCATGCTATGTTTGTTTTTACGAGATTGTGGACAGTGGCCCCCTTTAAAAAAAAATAAAAAGGGGGAGGGGAGGGAGGGTGCCTTGATGCTAGTGCAAAGGATTTTGATATAAGGAATTAAAACTGGAATATTATAATAAAGATAATGAAAAAACTATAATAAAAATAATTGCAATAATAATAATAATAATAATAATAATAATAATAATAATAATAATAATAGCTATCATTAGTTTCAGTGAGATTTCCTTAG
This sequence comes from Cherax destructor, assembly GCA_009830355.1. Classification (NCBI taxonomy): domain Eukaryota; kingdom Metazoa; phylum Arthropoda; class Malacostraca; order Decapoda; family Parastacidae; genus Cherax; species Cherax destructor. The sequence continues at coordinate 681,424 of WNWK01000083.1, read as the reverse complement.
CTTTCCATACACAGATTCCGTTTCTACGCTTGTAATAATTTGGTATACGAGAATTTCTCTACACAGTATCCATTAACTGGTGCATCATGGGGCTCTGGGCGGAAGCTGTTAGCTTCTATATATTTGACCTCTCTTAAAACAATACCCTCAAGTTTCTTCTATACCGCTAAATCCTAGAAGCAGCATTCATTAGCCTTTAAATAATGGGAATACTCTAAGAAGGAACAGTAGACGTGTAGATAATGTCAATAAGTCCATACATATGGAGTCTCAATAGCACCCATTGTAATCTATAGGCAGAATTCATATATGTAGTAAATGTATTTACACATCTTCGACTGGACTCTATACAGCTAAATCCTCGAGAAGTATCCATACAGTGGATTCGTAAGGATTTTTATAATTATCGAGGCGCCTGTAGGGACCTCGGCGAAATTTTAGTAGATTCTTTTGACATCAATAATAAAAAAATTTAATGTTGTTGGCTATTTTAACTTTCATAGTGTTTATTTATGTTGAGTGTTAATGTTCATTGCTTTTATTGTCTGTTAATTTTATATTTTTTGTTTATTGCATGTGTTGTGATCAAAGTGCTCCGTAAATGTCCATACTTCAATTATTACTACTACTACTACTACTATTACTTTACTAATAATACTATTACTATTACTACATCTACTACTACTACTACTATAACTATTACTAATACTACTATACAGTGGCTCTAGACTGCACCCTTCAGAGAAATACTTCTACGTATATCTTGATAAAACTGACTAATCCAGACAACATATTTTACCTCCTAGACAATTTATAATTGAAGGATTCCCTCTCTTTCCCTAAGCAAATATCTTAAATTTGCTTGCAACAGTTAAGATATTAACTGTGGGGTAAATATCCTAATGTACTCCTGTTAACCTTATTGGGCCGAGTTCCTAGAGCCTTTGTAAATCCACGTCCTCTTGCGCTACCGTCCACTAGATGGAAATGGAGAGAACAATACAGCAACCTTTTCGCCGGCAAAATCTAATCCCCTACCACCCTCTATTAGAGAGGTTCATGAAACCTCTGTCTTATCTAACAAAAGATACACTCGATCCCTGAAATAGCTCCCAGCAGACATGCCTTTTAAGATATAAAAGTGTGCCGCAGCATCCAGCATTCGCCAACATATCCCACAATGGCCTCTTCCAGGCAAGAGTTCGCCTCGTTGCTATTCCAGCATGCCAGGAATCAAGTCATCAATAGTGCCTGGGAATGACCCCCTCAATCTCTCCCCTCGGGTCGACTCCGCGGGCAAGAGATGGAGGGGAGGCAGGATGACCCCGGAGAAATTAATGTATGTGTATGGAGTCTCTATGACCACCGTAAATTGGTCACTCGGGGTTATGGCCTGTGAGAGATCCCAGAGAGATAGTCTGGCTCCTCTCTCTCTCTCTCTCTCTCTCTCTCTCTCTCTCTCTCTCTCTCTCTCTCTCTCTCTCTTCTCTCTCTTCTCTCTCTCTCTCTCTCTCTCTCTCTCTCTCTCTCTCTCTCTCTCTTATCTTCTCTTTCTCTCTATCCTCTGGTGCTTTCTTAATTTTGTTCTTCCTCCTCATTTTTCTATGCTTTCCTTTTTCCTTTTTATTCTACTTAACTTTCATCATCATTATTGTCGTCGTCTTCTTCTTCTTCTGCTCCGCCTCCTTCTTTTGGTTATGCATCATCTCTCCCCACCTTTACGTTGATCTATATTCACTAATCTGGCGTGTTTCACTGCAAGCTCATTAGCATATTACGACATTATCTGGTGTAGTGACCTTTCTGCTTGCCAGCACGCACATTCACGCACACATTCTCCCACATGCGTAATACCCCACGCATTCTTTCGCAAGCATTCTCCCGCTTGCGTTCTCCAGCATGCGTTATTCTGCAAGCGTTCTTCCGCATTCGTGCCACTGCTTGCATTTTCCCGGATGTGTAGATCCGCGTGCATTCTCAAGTAAGAATACTCTCATACGCTTACTTTGTTATTCATAACACCTTATGTTTGCTTATAAACACATATTCCCTAACCCATGCTAAAGTACGCATATCACCTAACGTATACTCACACGCATGCTCTCTCACGCATACTCTCTCACGCATGCATGCACGTAAACTCGTACACGCACACTCCCGCACTCATTAATGATCGCATACCTAAGAAACGCACAACTCGCACGTACAACATACGCATACTAGGTTAACTCGATCGAGTCCTTGCAAGTGTTGTATCACTATGTCGTGTGTAGAATTGGCCAGTCATTTGTGATTAGTTGCTCTGTAAGGGGAGGTAGAGGACGGGGATTGGGGAGGTGGGGTATCATGTGACGTATAAGTTGGCGTATCTGCGTAAACGAAGGCACGCAGGAGTGACATACGCACCAGAGGGAAAAGAATACTAACGCATTCTCTCATGCTATCAGCAGTCATTTGCATTCTCGTTACAATATGCACCAGAATAATTTTTTTTACGTTCATAGAAGCAGGCGTAAGCTCCGACGTCAACTCTTCCCACTGCTTTGGCGTCGTGCCTCTGAAGTTGACAATGTTTACCTTTAAAGAAGTCTGCGGGATTCTCACGCCTCTTTTCAGTTTTCTGACCTCCCAGACCCTTGCATTATTGTGACTTTCTCTCTCTCTCTCTCTCTCTCTCTCTCTCTCTCTCTCTCTCTCTCTCTCTCTCTCTCTCTCTCTCTCTCTCTCTCTCTCTCTATCTATCTATCTATCTATCTCTATCTATCTATCTCTCACACTCTTTTTCTGTTATTACCTTCCTTCTAAATCTCTCCTTTTCCCAATTACTACCCATCCCCATTCCTCTGCCTCTCACCCAGCCACTGCCCATATTCCATTCCCCAACACAACTTCCCAACACATTACTCTCTCTCTCTCTCTCTCTCCCCTCTCTCACTTTCTTCACCCTCCTTTCCCTACCTTCTCTTCCTGCCTCTATCTCCCCTTTCCTCCCCCACCCCTCATCATTCAGTCTCATCATTCAGTCAGTACATCCCACAATCCGTTCGTCCCTCTGTATTTCTCTTCTTTTCGCCTTCTACCCTCCCTCCTCCCTCCCTCCCGTCCTTTCTCCCTCCCTCCCTTCCTCCCTCTCTCCCTCTCAGTCCTCACCGCTCCCTTTCCCCATCCACCCACGCAGTCTGCCGCGTAGAAACCCGTTCGACTATCTTCTAAGAAAAACAACATAATTCCTGAATCTAATAATCTCTTATATAATCCTAGAACAACCCGCTAATGAAGTGTTTGAAGATAATTTACTTCAAAAGGGAAATTAGTATCCTCTGCGTAACAATAGTAATTAATTACGAATGATTATTTATCAACACATTAATGCATTCCCTGATTATCTAGATATAAAAACAATCAATGATTATTTTGCTTATCCAGAGGCTAAAAATGTTGATCTGAAAAATATGAGGACTCGAAAATTTACTTAATGCTTAAAAGATCATACAAGCAATCTCTTTTTTTTCTCTCTCTTTCTTTTTCTCTCTCTCTCTCTCTCTCTCTCTCTCTCTCTCTTCTTCATTATATATATATATATATATATATATATATATATATATATATATATATATATATATATATATATATATATATATATATATATATATATAAGATATTTTAATTGCAATACGTGTCTTGATTCACTATCTAAGTAGAAGATAGACAGACAGGCGTATAAATAGATGGACAGATAGATACTGAACCAAGGCACGTGTTGCAAATCGTATTACTGACCATATACACACTGGGTTGGGACTTCCATTTGGAGAGCGTAAGGGCGTCCCGCTGGACAAAGGCAGCCACGTTAACGACATTACTGCCTCCGAGAGCCAATCACACACCAGGATTTAAGTGTGAATTAAGGTCTGTCTAAAATTATTAGCCCCAGTTTCCACCAATGAAAACCTCTGGGATGGTTTCTGTTCAGCTACTTCCTTTTCACTCGCAGACGATTTTCAGTTGCCCGTCTCTGTTTACTCTTCGATTCTATTCTCTTCCCATCACTTTTTGCGTGAATTTTCATGAGATGACAATTGCAAGGCAATGAAGGAGGGAAATAAAGAGGAGAAATAGAAGACGAGTAGATAAATATTACGTAATGAATTACAGAATGTAATGGGATTTTATTCCTGGGAAGTATTCCCCCTTCTCTCTCACGTATCGTTAAAGGAAATGACCGAGAATTAGTGCCAGTAAAATGTCAATATTGTAGATGCTTATGATTCTCTGCTAAACTAAGATAGTAACGACCTGCTTCGTGTTGCCCCCGTGTCTTGTCAGTGTTTTTATCTGTCACACGTAGATTTTTATTACCATACCTTACATTAAGTCTGTATAGGCAATTCAGCACAATGAGTGGTGGAGGCTCGATCCTCCGTCCAAAGGTCTCCGTTGTATTCATCTGGCTGCAACTCATCACACGTGGAAAGTTGTGGGGCATTTTATAAGAGGGGAGATGATGTGTAGGGATGTTAATGTTGTGGGACTTAATAATGGGAGGTTATATCACTTTTTGTATTCACGTAGCAATTTGATTTTAATGTTGTATGAATTATTATTATTATTATTATTTTTATTATTATTATTATTATTATTATTATTATTATAAAGTTTGAATATTTCTCTTCATGAAAAATTCCAATTAGCATTATACCTGCATTTATTTGTAGTTACGTACATCTACCATTATGAAAGGTACTGATGAATATACCCATTGAAGTGGTCTGTGTTATTCTATCGATAGCTTTATAATAGATACTCACGGTGGCGGACGGTGTTGTTCTATCAAAAGTTTCACAATAGAGTACAATTGCGTTTGGAGATTCCATTCACTGCAGTTGCCTCGTTAATGTCTAATAATTCCACTGTTGTTCTATGCTCAGTGGACCGCTGATTAACCGCAGATATGCATCGCCATGCCTGTCAGGGAGCCACTGTTGTACCCTGCGGTACACCACTGCTCTACCAGCGGTAAAGAATTGCTCTACACCGAGGTAAACCACAAAGGATGGAGGTGAAATAGTTGAACAATCTAATATTCGTATTATTTTATTTACTCTCATAGGCCTAAGAAATGAATACTTAGCGAAGTAGTTAGCCATATGAATAGTAATTATCGCCATACCACAGCTGGAATTAATACTTGGATCAAGAGCCCCTCACCGTCATCAAGGTGACTGATACAGACAAACTAGTTTAAGGAGACACGAGAACAGCAATTACGTCATATTTTCTAGAAAACCTTTCGATCCTGGGACCGTGATCAAATTCCCAGGACAGAAACGTTTTCTAGTGAATACGTCCTAGTGTTTGATCACGTGTCTTTTGTTAAACCATTATCAAGGCACCGCACCCTGTTCGTCCTGGACCACTGTCATGACTCACCCACCTAGCATTGGTTCATGTCGGACTCATATCGTGACTCAAAACTTAGTACCGTACTGGACCATGACGAACCCATATCATGACTCAAAACTTAGTACAGTACTGGACCATAGCGGACTCACATCATGACTCAAAACTCAGTACAGTACTGGACCATTGCGGACTCACATCATGACTCAAAACGTAGTACAGTACTGGACCATGGCGGACCCATATCATGACTCAAAACTTAGTACAGTACTGGACCATGGCGGACTCACATCATGACTCAAAACTTAGTACCGTACTGGACCATGGCGGACCCATATCATGGCTCGAAACCTAGTACAATATCGGACCTATAAGCTATTCAGTTATCGTTTCGAATATGTATGTTAGTTGAAAGTCGTCATGGTAAAGTGGATGTAAGTTGTACCTGCCCTTCACTGACTTATAGAACCTTTCTAGCACCTTCAAATGGGACCAGTCTTGACAGGCGAGTAGGACTTGCTTAACACACTCAGGAAGGAGCTGAAACGTTTCGACAATAAAGATAACCAAGTGTTGCACATGTGTCTAATTTATCAACTTGTCGGCTCTCTGAACCATTTATCAACAGGTAGTAGCTGCCTGCATAGGCCAGAAGGATTTATCTTATGTTGGCTTGTAGGATCTGCCTTAGCTAGTGAGTCTGATGCTTATTACTTGGATAAGTACAATATCCTTGAAATCACTCACGATACTTCTTGGCTGTTCAGATACCACTGACTGCTCCTCTTGTTAAACATTTGTTCAGTTTCTATTATTCTTGTGATATATTTGTTCCTAAACATTCTTAGCAGTTAACAAGTTCATGGGAATATTTTGCATGGTATGCAGCCTTGGATTATTTAGCGCTTCGAATAGAAGCACTAAATTCATGTTGGTTATTCAGCGCATGGAGTGGCATTTTTTCAGTTAGCTTAGCTAAGCGTAGAAGAGAGAGAGAGAGAGAGAGAAAGATATGGATGTATAATCACTTTAAACCAACATTGTCGACGACTAAGATGATGGAGTGAGTATGTTGATACACTCTTCGTCTCACTCAAAGACGAATGCCGTCTGAAGTTCCGGCCACTGAAGCAAGTGTCACTGTCTGCAACTGAAGCAAGTGTCACTGTCTGCCACTGTGGCAAGTGTCACTGTCTGCCACTGTAGCAAGTGTCACTGTCTGCTCCTGAAGCTAGTGTCACTGCTTGCCACTACAGCAAGTGTCACTGCCTTCCACTGTAGCAAGTGTCACTGCCTGCTAACTACTGTAGTTGGACACCAGTGAAAATAAATAACTTTGCTTGACTTGACTTCGTTATCTTAGGTAATTTACACGTACGAGTATGTTACTATGTAAGCCAATTGTAAAATATTTAGACTTGTGTAATGTACCTGAATATACTTACTTTCTTACGTGCTTACTTTCTTACTTGCTTGCTTGTTTACTTATTTACTTACTTCTCAGGATCACTGGTATAGAAGCTAATACAATCTAATTATCATATTGTTGTTTTTGTTAACATTGTTGCTGTTGTTGCTTTTGTTGATGCTGTTGTTGGTAGTATTATCAGTAGTAAAAGTAGCTGTCTTACTTTATTATCCTAAACAATCTCACACGGAATAAAGGTAAGAATTTTACTTCCGAGATATTCACATCGATCCTGAGAGTATTTACAAACGAAATATATTACTCTTGGTCATTAATGACCATGTTTTTATTTTTTCTGGTGTGGGGAATGCCAAAAATAGGAGTACTGTATATTGATTTTTTCTTAATGATAAAATATGCCTGATTTATTCTAAAGCGAATTTTTTAGAGCAGAAAAACAGATTATAGAAGAATAGTGTTGTTGGTTGATGCGAGGCTGGTGGTGGTGGTGGCGGTGGTGGTGGCTGGTGGTGGTGTGGTGGTGGCGGTGGTGGTGGAGATTGTGGGCGTCATGGGGAACCAATCAGGATGGGCCAAACATCAATGCCAAGGCAGTAATGTATGAGGTAGTGACTGCGTGATGATGCCCTGTGATGGTGTGATGGTGAGGTGGTGGTGATGGTGATGATGGTAGTGATGGTGGTGGTGTTAGTGATGTTGTTGGTGGTGGATGTGAAGGTTGAAAATGGTAGTATCAATGAGGATGGAGAAAAAAATGGTTGATGATTTTTGCACACACACACACACACACACACACACACACACACACACACACACACACACACACACACACACAACAGATACAATGTCTGCACCACTAGCTAAAACCTACAACAAGTAAATGTATACGGTACAATTGTCAGTGATCTGGAAGACAGAATCAATAGTCCCAAAATGTGTGAAAAGAGACAGATTGGAAGCGTCAAACTACAGACCAGTTTCACTAACATGCATTCTATGTAAGGTAGGGGAGAAGACACTCAGAACGAGAGTGGTAGAACACTTGGAGAGAAGGCATTTCAAAAATGAAAAACAACTGCAGTTTATATATGGCAAATCTTGTCTCACAATCCTCCTGAAGTTCTTTGACAAAGTAACAGGCTTGTGAGACAGAAAGAGGGAGGGAGGGAGGAAGAGAGATAGGTAGATTGCATATTCTTGGACTGCAAGAAAGGCGTTTGAGGAGCAGGATTAAAAAAAATAAATAGAATTTGCGCGAACAGAAAACGGGCACCCACTGCGCGCGGCTGCAGTAAAACACTCATATTTCAACTGTTCAATGCGCCGTCAACAGTCACCCATTTGACTGTTTTTACAACAGTGTTATGATGTTTGTAGTTAAGAGGAGTGGCTGGAGTGCACACACACACACACACACACACAAACACACACACACACACACACACATACACACACACTCACACACACACACAGATAACCGCGGCAGCATATGGGCGACTGGCAAACCTAAGATTAGCGTTCCGCTACCTTAACAAGGAATCGTTCAAGACACTGTACACCGTGTACGTCAGACCCATACTAGAGTATGCAACACCAGTCTGGAACCCACACCTGGTCAAGCACGTCAAGAAATTAGAGAAAGTGCAAAGGTTTGCGACAAGGCTAGTTCCACAACTCAGGGGACTGCCCTATGAAGAAAGGTTGAGGGAAATAGGACTAACAACACTGGAGGACAGAAGGGTTCGAGGAGACATGATAACGACATACAAAATACTGCGGGGAATCGACAAGGTAGATAGTGACAGGATGTTCCAGAGAGGAAACACAGAAACAAGGGGACACAACTGGAAGCTGAAGACTCAGATGAGTCAGAGGGATGTTAGGAAGCAATTCTTCAGCCATAGAGTAGTTAGGAAGTGGAATAGTTTAGCGAACGATATAGTGGAGGCGGGAACCATACATAGTTTTAAGACAAGGTATGATAAAGCTCATGGAGCAGGGAGAGCAGAGACCCAGTAGCGGACAGTGCAGAGGCGGGGCCAGGAGCTGAGTCTCGACCCCTGCAACCACAATTAGATGAGTACAATTAGGTGAGTACACACACACACACACACACACACACACACACATATATATACACACTAACTAACTGCTACTCTCCGTAATACCTGTACTTTTAGAAATCCAGATGCCTGGAAAGTCATTACAGTATCATCCGATGCTTCGTGATGAGTGGCCCAGTCAACCCAGGGGCGGCCTTTTCAGCGAGGTGATCGTTAAATAAAGAAAGTGAAGGGAGGTGGTCCTTGCAGCACGCTTGTCGTTATGTGAAGTGAGGAGGTGGTCTTCACAACAAGATGGTCGTTACGTGAAGGGAAAATGTGGATGCTGTATGTGTATAGTTTGTTAAAGATAAATTTCGGGTTGTAATTTTGGATAATGATGATGCTTATGATGATAATAATAATGATGATGATGATAATGATAGTGATTTTGCTGACGATCACTACATCGGTGAGGACGATGTAGATAATACTGTGGGGGTGGCTGTGAGGGAAGGAGGGAGAGACAGGGGATGAGCGGGAGATAAGAAGATGAGGTAAGCTGATGCTGCCTGCGAGGAGGCTTACCTGTCCCACGTGAACTCAGTTCCCTCCCACCCCTTCCCTCTCCCTCACTCCACCACCTCCCTCATTCCTCTCCTCCCCCTCCTTCTCATCTCTTTTTCTCGGTACTTCCTCTCCCTCACACCACAACAGCTAATAACGTGCGATAGATTACCCCTCACCCGCGTTATAATTAATCACCCTAGACCAGGTGTTGTTATTAACCCTACTTGTGTTGTCCCTTCCTCATACTACACTTGTTCCTTCTTCTCCTCCTCTTCCTCCCCTTCTCCTCCTCCTCCTCTTCCTCATTCACTTCATTTCTCTAACTTCCAATATCTCTTTTTCCTTCTTTCCCATTTCCGACCCTCCCTTTTCCCTCTCCCAGTTTCCTCCTTTATCACCTTTTCCAACTTACCCTTCCTTACTCCTAGATTCAAATTCTATAATTCCCACTCATAGATTCAAATATACCCAGAACAATGTATATACAGTAAATTATATATATATATATATATATATATATATATATATATATATATATATATATATATATATATATATATATATATATATATATATATATATATATCTAGAATTGCTAATAAGCAGGCGAAATATTCACAAACACTGATCTCTGGCCGACGGAGACTCGAACCTACGAACCTCATGACAAGGTACGCCTTGGAATAACGTCTAGCAAAGCTGGATGCCAAGGTATTGGACCAGTGTGGTACGGTCGGTAAAGCACTGCGTACCTTGTCATGAGGTTCGTAGGTTCGAGTCTCCGTCGGCCAGAGATCATATATTATATATATATATATATAAAATATATATATATATATATATATATATATAAAATATATATATATATATATATATATATATATATAAAAAACAAACTTAAAATAAATATATTGCAGTAATAGTTGAAATACTAATTAAGGCAACGGTAAAGTAATTGTTTTCATGACTTTCAAGATTGTCATTATAAATTAAAATTTAATCCTGAGGTCGAGTGAGCTTTTTAAAGGAACCTGTAAGAAAATATTTTGTGTAACGTCGATTCATTATATTTCTGTTCGAACTGTGATTTTTTGCACTAGTAGTGTGCACGGTTGTGTGCACATGTACCACGTTCGCTTATTCATGCACACGCACACACGCACACACACACACACACACACACACACACGCACACACACACGCACACACACACACACACCACAAACCACAGATACGACGACAGCAAACAGTGCCAAGGGCCACACACATTACACAAACACACACATATATCACTCCCAAACTCACACACAGATACATATACATATACACGTCTAAATATGCCCACCCAACTCATCACGCACGTACACACACACACACACACACACACACACACACACACACACACACACGCACACACACATACACACACACACACACACAAACCGCACCACCCTACGCCTTGGTAATTATCACTACGAGTCGGCGCTGTTCCCTGTATCCACAAGTCTGTAAGACTATCCACACACTAGACAATTGGCCGTGCTTGTTGATAATTAGTACCCGCTATCCGCATAATCCCTTGTTTGTACACGACTCGCCCAAACCACTCCAATATATCAGGTAAGCTTCAGCCCAGCCAACCGTGTAAATTGAACCGGAGACAATATGGCTGCAGGCACAGGCTTACTGGAAATCGAAGAGGGTTTGGAGACTACACATGTGGGATTGAAGTCCGCGCTCGCGATGGGATCTTGTTGTGGAAGGGTGTTTATTTTGGACTTGCGTTGCATGATTGATGAATTTATACTCGCCCCAAAGACGCATTTTAACTCTTTTGATATTTTAAATCTTTTGTTGGGAATTTTAGCGGTGTTTACTGTGGTAAAAACTGTATACGAGTTCCATACAACTTTTTTTTTTTACTATAACCGGGATGTGGGTCTGCTAACCGCTGGTATTAACAGCCTGATTGACAAAGCTGTCAACAGGGTGATACGGCGCATATGGAATAGAAAGTATTCAGGTTTGATCCGAGGTAAAGATTTGGTTGTATATTGGGTTTAAAGCTTATCTACTACACGAGGGTCATTAAGGCTTCACATCACCTGCACACCACTTGTCAAAAAGACTTTAATTCCTAGAATAGGGACTTAATTAAACTCTCAGTGTATTATATACCGAGAGATACTCACATCTCAGAGTGTATTACCTTCCCAAGGTAGGGGAGTGTTGCTCCAGCTCCTTAGATTAAGAGCCTTTCAACGGCATCGAGGAATTCTCTCCCGTTCTTCATTGGATAAACATTATTTATAACATTTCTGTGGTTAGAGAACGTAATGCTTATTCAGAAGCACTTAATAATTAGTAATGAACGTAAGTAAAACTTGATGCTGCTAAATGTTTGTAACGTTTACGTCTTTTTACATGTATTCACTTATTTACAACTTATTATTTGTAAGTAATAATAAGTCACGGTAAGTCGACACTCAGATCTTCATATTATGAATAGAATTCATAATCGACAAGTTAATAAACAAGATATACGGGAAGCACCTGGGCATCTTTATTGTCGAAACGTATCGCCTCCACAGCAGGCTTTATTTCTGCCAGTCAGTCAGTCAACCAAAACAGCCTTCCATGCAAGATAGCCCGTCATCTTTCTAAGCAGTCAACCAGCCTTTCAGTCAGCCAGCCACTCCTAGCAACCAGACAGCCAGCCAGTCAACTAACCAATCAGTTAGTGAGACAGTCAGTCAAGCCAGCCAGTCAGCCATCCGGCCAGCCAGCCGAGCCTCACCTGTCTCAGTGCACCGCTAACTCCTGCTGAAAGTCGCCACCATTTGCTTCAGCGCCCCAACAAGGGGACGAGAATCAGGATATTGCGATTATTAATGTCTTCTGGAAGATGTATTGACGAGTGAAGATATGAAGTGTTTCCTTCTACACCTGGAGATCTTGAATCACTATTCTCCACACCTGGAAGCCTAGCAAGTTTCTTCAGCATCTGTAAGCCGAGACTCACCCATGCCTAGAATCACTTTCCTCCACACCTGTAAGCCTAGAATTACTTCCCTCAACACCATAAAGCCTAAAATCACTTTCCTCAACACCCTGAAGCCTAAAATCACTTCCCTCAACACTCTAAAGCCTAAAATCACTGACCTCAACAACCTGAAACCTAAAATCACTTTCCTCAACACCCTGAATCCTAAAATCACTTCCCTCAGCACCCTAAAGCCTTAAATCACTTCTCTTTTCACCTGGAAGTATTGCAGCAAATTCATATATTATTACAAGATTTGCTAATTGTATGGAAATTATCAAATGATTTGTATTATTATTACTAATTATTATTATTATTATTATTAATATTATTATTATATATTTATTATTATTATTATTATTATTTATTATTTTAATTATTATCATTATTAATAATATAAATATTATTTTTCTGCTTCTTCTTCTTCTTATTATTATTATTATTATTATTATTATTATTATCATTATAGAAATCGTCATAAAGCGTCATAAGAGTTCAGAAGTCACAAAACCTAGTGCAATAGAATTTCAAAAATTTTGAACTTTGGCTACGGGTGTGTACTCCGGCTACAGGTGTGTACTCCGGCTACAGGTGTGTACTCTGTTGACATGCGCGAAATCTATGACACGTATGTACTCCGGTGAGACTCCTTGTGCCTGAAAAGCCGAAAACAGCTCTTCAGAGATAAGAAAACATGAACTGATATTTATTTTAAGAGGGCACCTAGTATTGAAATTGGGCGGCTAAATTGCGTAGAGTTAGTCGCTGTTGACTCGTTTTGTGAGACGTGTGTACGGAAATTTCGTTTTATTTAAGATGACTGAGACATGTGTACGTAACTTTCGATCCATGTACGTTGCATTCCTAACTATGTACGTCGATGTTTTTGCCCTACGTGTAACTTTTGAACCATTGTACGTAGTTTTTACCTTGGAGTCTGAAACCTCAAAAATATTGATTAGAGTAGCAGCCCAATACTGGTTATTAAATAAAACTGGTTATTGTTAGTCCTCTCTCCTCTCTTTATCTCTTCTTATTCCCTTTGTCTTCGTTCCCTACCTTCTTCCCTTCTTTCCCAATATATATCTTCTTTTGTAGTGAATGGTGAGTAACTCAATATGGGGTGAAACGTCTTGACAGAGCTGTATTTTAGAGTGAAACGTCATCTTTGTAAAGCTCTGTTTATGGCTAAATCTCATTTTGATAAAGCTCTGGTTAGAGCACAACGTCGTCTTGATAAAGCTCTTTTTATGACGAAAAATGTTGATTAAGCTCTACTAATTCGAAAAGTCGTTCTGACAAACCTTAATTTAGGGCGAAATGTTGAATGTAAAGGCTCTGTTAGGTGCGTTTTACATTGTTTGCTTCCTACCATCCACTCTCCCGTCCCTCCTTCACCCTTCTCAAAACATCTATTTTGTTTCGAAACTACCTTCCCATCTTTCCCCTTTCATTCCTTCCATCACCCGTCCCGACGCACATATTTTCTTCTTCCCTTCCTTCCTATTTCGGTAACTACTGGCCGACGTAGAAGATGGTGTATCTTCGACGCTGAGTCCAGGCTCAGTAATGAGTAGCTTTGGTATGTAAGAGGTTGTCCATACCTGTGTATTTTATAAAGAGAACCTGCGGTAGCCCACCTTTTCGCTTGTTCTCTCTTCTCTTCTCTCTCTCTGTTTCCTGCCTCACGTTTGTTACTTTGCATCGTTATAGCGAGATTATGATATAACTAGGGGTTGAAGTTTATATTTGTCACCCATCTTGTTTATTCATTAAAATTCAAAGTCAGAGTCGCATTCAGAGATCAAAGTGAAACCCCCCAAAAAGTGATCCAGACGCACCTGAGTTTATTATGGTAGGAGAAGTAAGTTTCTTTGTAACGATCATAACTTTGTAACTTTGAAACTCAGTGAAGACGCCGTGATCACGAGAACTTAATAATACGTCTTTGGAAACTTAGACGCATTCGATTATTTTTATTCGTATTATATTATTATTATTAGTAGTAGTAGTATTTTATTATTATTATTATTATTATTATTATTATTATTATTATTATTAGTAGTAGTAGTAGTAGTAGTAGTAGTAGTAGATATTATTATTATTAGTTGTAGTATTTTATTATTATTATTATTATTATTATTATTATTATTATATCCATGGGAGAGTGCTAAAATCTTAATGATTGGAAAGAAATACAAAACCTGCGGAATGGGAAGTAATCAAATTTTATCCAAGGAAGGCCAGTGGTAACCCCAATTCCTTGACCCAAGAGCCCTTAGCCAGCATCAAGGGACTTTCCAGGATTGGATCTTCTCTTAAATATATATATATATATATATATATATATATATATATATATATATATATATATATATATATATATATATATATTATATATATATTATAAAGCCGGAAGTGGCGATGGTCCTTTATGGTCTCTGGTCACCGGTGTGCCCAGCCAATCATAAAACGGGAAATTCATGTGGGTGCTTCTGATTGGCTGACAATGTCTCGTAATGAGACAATATTGGAGGCTCTCAGAGAAGGTGGGTGTTCGCGTTTAAAAGCTTTTAAAAAATCTCTATTAAGTTTATATATATATATATATATATATATATATATATATATATATATATAATATATTTTTTTTAAAAAATGCAAAAAGATCACAGTAAACAAGTGATATCAAAATATGCAACCACTATGAAAAAATAGAAGAATTCCAAGCGCTTTCGTGACTACTCACATTATCAAGGAACTATCATAGTTCTTTGATAATGTGAGTAATACAATTTCTATTTTTCATAGTGGTGTCTTATATATATATATATATATATATATATATATATATATATATATATATATATATATATATTTTAATGGATGTAGTTACTACAGGTGAGGGGTAAGACAAAGGAGCTTATATTATTGCCATTCTTCTTCTTCTTATTATTATTATTATTATTAGTAGTAGTAGTAGTAGTATTGTTACTGTTATTATTGTTATAATTATTGTAGTTATTATTATTTTTACTAAAAATGTGCTAAACCCGTATGGGTCATGCACAAACCCTAATCAGGATAACGTTTTGTTCCTGGAGCGAGTGAATTATCCAGCCAATATCTGGCTTGAAGGTCTCCTAGAGTGAAACGTTGTCTAAATAAAATAATTATAATATAAATTAATTTTGCTCTCTTTATGACGGGGATTATTTTACTGGTTGATCATTTTTACTGAGATCTTACGACCTCAGTAAAACTGACCAATTTTAACTACCTTTTCTTAAAGAAGGAAGAAGAGGGACGGAGAGAAAAAGGAGGAAGAAAAAAGGGGAAGAAGAGGAGGAAGAAAAGGAATGATGAGTGGAAGTAAAAGTAGGTGGAAAGAGGGGAAGAAGAAAAGGAATGATGAGTGGAAATAAAAGTTGGAAAGAGGGAATGAAGAAAGGGAAGGATGCGGGAGAAGAAAATTAAGGAAGAGTGAGAGAGAGATGAGGAAGATGTGGGATTAAAAGAAGATTGAAACAGAAAGATAGGAAGAAAAATGAGGAAGAGAGGACGAAAAGGAGCTAGGGGAAACAATCGAAGTAGACAGAAAGAAGACCGGAGGGAAGAAAGGGAGACAGAAATAGGGGAAGAAAATGGGGAAGGGGTAAACAGATGTCATTAAGCGGTCCCGTGTGAGCTGCAGTAGATCCTGAGAGCCACCTTATTGCTACTCGCGTTTGAACCTCCTAACTCTAGCGTTCGAACCCACTAACTCTAGCGTTCGAACCCCCTAACCCTAGCGTTCGAGCCCCTTTAACTCTAGCGTTCTAACCCCACTAACTCTAGCGTTCGAACCCCCTAACCCTAGCGTTCGAGCCCCTTTAACTCTAGCGTTCGAACCTCTTAACTTTAGAGTTCGAGCCCCTTTAACTCTAGCGTTCGAACCCACTAACTCTAGGGTTCGAACCTCTTAACTTTAGAGTTCGAGCCCCTTTAACTCTAGCGTTCGAACCCACTAACTCTAGGGTTCGAACCTCTTAACTTTAGAGTTCGAGCCCCACTAACTCTAGCGTTCGAACCTCTTAACTTTAGAGTTCGAGCCCCTTTAACTCTAGCGTTCGAACCCACTAACTCTAGCGTTCGAACCTCTTAACTTTAGAGTTCGAGCCCCTTTAACTCTAGCGTTCGAACCCCACTAACTCTAGCGTTCGAACACGTCCACTTCGATACTTAGCAATGGGACTTGTTCCCAGGTTACACTTTTTTTTGTGTATTCAGTCCTCTCCGTTGAAATCGTGAACCCGTCACTCAAAACAGAACACCGGATTCGAACCTTGCCACTCGCATTCGAATCCTGATTTCAACATACTTCTACTGTCACCAACTTCTTACGTAATTGAACCTACACTGAGGAAAAAATATAATTCGCCAAGTTTAAGGACAGTAAATCAATATTTTCGGTAACTATGATTATTTTTAGCATTCCATTTATTATTATTATTATTATTATTATTATTATTATTATTATTATTATTATTATTATTATTGTTTTTTGATACCAGTAGTAGCAGTAGTAGTTGTGGTTGTGGTGGTTTTAATACGAGTGTTTATGGTGGTAGTAACTGGAGAGAAACATTACCACCAACAACCATCACCACCAACCACCACAAAACCACTAACCAAGTGCCACCACTAACCACTACCACTAACTTTCATCACCACCAGCCACTCCACCACCACCAACCACCACCAGCCACTCCACCACCACCAACCACCACCAGCCACTCCACCACCACCAACCACCACCAGCCACTCCACCACCAACAACCACCACCAATCATAACCACAACTACCACTAACTCTCACCACCACCACTAACCACCACGACCATCCACCACCAGGAGCTGTGGTGATGGAGACAGAACCAATTATGAGGAGAGACACCAGTAAAGGGATGTGCGGACATGGCAATAAATCTCCTAGCTCTTTATTACGGGGAAAATGCTTATCAATTACTGCCTCGTTAAGCCTCTGGGATTATGTTCACCAGTCTTAATAATGGACGATTGTTCATGGGTGTTCCCTCTCTACCTGTCTCACTCTCTTAATTAATTAGACAGACCACATCCTAGTATTGATTTTTGGTTCTCGTCAAGGGGGTACGTTTTTCTTAATGCCTATGAAATTCTTCTTTGTAGTGATTATTTGCTAGATATCTAGGAGACGATGTTAGAATTCCTGTTTGTTTTGCGGAGTTTGGGGCTATGGTTGGACAAACTGTCGAATCCTGGATTCTATCTGCCATCTGTGAATCTAGGCCGCTGACCAATCACCTGCTGGACATCCGCCGCTGGCCAATGGGAGACAGTTGGCCTATGTGACGTCACCCATTGCATCATTAGTTCTGGGGGCTGGACGCAGACCATTGGTCAGCCCAGTTGCCGGCTTGAAGGCTCTCGTCCAATCACAGCGCTTAATTTTCTTGTTTACAAAGACTGATGACGTAGATGAAGACGGAAGAATCCGCCGTGTTTTTAAATCGATAAATAAAGACTCTTGCTTCCCTAGCACATAAAAGGAAGACAAAGAAACTGTGCGTTTCTTTTGAAATTGATTTGTCCCTCCCTCCCTCCTCCTCCTCCTCCTCCTTCTCCTACTTCAGCTCCCCATTTTTTCTCTTTTCTCATTCTGTGTCTCCACCTTTTCTTGATCCTACGTATCCTCTCCCATTTCTTCTTCCTCCTCCTCCTTCTACGTCTCTTCTTACATATCTTTCTTCTCCTCCTCCTTCTCCTCCATTTCTTGCGTCATCTACGTCTCCTCCTCTTCCTACTCCTTCTCCTCCTCCTCCTCATCCTCCTCGACACACACGCCCACTCCATCTCCTCGCCCCTGAAACAAAAGCCTTGCTGCCATTATCGCGTCCAACACAGGGCACTTCTGAGACGTTACATTACCCATGCAAATCTTATGTGTCACTGCAGCTCTTAACCCCATGAATGGAGACCTCAGACCAACGGCGAGTGGAACACTGAAAGCCTCCAAGATGGTGGGGGAACAGTGGGGGTGTTGTGGGCAAGGGCGTAAGGGGTGACTCAATGACCTATACTCCTTCCCCCCACCCCGCCACCACCCACAACCATCCGTACTAACACATTAAATAATTCCACTTCCACATTAACGATTCCTACCACCTTAACTACCACCCCGACCACACTCATCTCTCCAACCATTCTCCTACAATGACTTTCAACCTCTATCACTCAGTTACCCCTCGCAAAATCGTGAAGCGTTCCTCCTTTTTTATGAGGCCTGGTCACAGACTGGGCCGCAGGGGCGTTGACCCCTGGAACTCTCTCCAGGTAATCAAAGCACCCTCTACCAACCCAACATCTGTATGTATTCTTCTGTTATCTGATTTCAGTCTGAAAATCCGTTGTCTGTTAAGTATTTTTTTCACTTTCACCACAGAATACACCATGTTAAGATTTCGTCTCCCGTGAGGTACATTGTCAAAGACCTCCTGGCAGTCTGGGAATGTACAGTCTACCTTCCCTTCTTTGTTATGTCGTGCTGTCAACTCCCTTATTTTGACAGGTGTTTATGGCAGGATTTTTTTTTTTATCTTTAAGCCCTTGAGGATGTTTCGTAAGAAAACACGTGTTAGTGGTTCGTGTGCCACTAAGCCTAAGCTCTGTTCACCGAGTCATTGAACCGGTGTCATCCAAATGTGTTATTCATCTTTATTGACTCACTTGACACTACTTGAAAGTCAGCGATTCTGACCTCTAATTAACTGTAATTAAGCTTAAATCATTCTTCGAGTTGGGTACATTGACCACACCTAATTATTTCTAATTCCCAGAGCTTTATATAACCCTTACGAGTTCAGCGCTTCACTGTGAATATATTAATATTAATAAAATAATAATAATAATCATAATAATTAAATATTACTACTACTTCTACTACGACTACTACTACTACTACTACTACGACTACTACTACTACTACTACTAATACTACTACTACTACTACTACTACTAATAATAATAATAATAATTATAGATAATATTTTGATCTGTTGTATCTGCTGTTTTTCATTTGTGAATTTTTTTAGTCTCCATTGTTTCATTCCCAATGTACAGTACTTGGTTAATATTCTGACAGTGTAAAAGTATTTCCCACACCTCCTGTGACTCATCTGGGTGTTCATTTGTATTCTTCTAGAGGTGTGTGTGAGGGGGAAGGGGTTATGATGGGGTTAGTGGGGTGGAGTGTTCTGTGGTCTGGTTGGGGTCTTATCAGCCCCCTGGAGTGTGGGGGCTTTGTTCACTGGTCGAGTGAGTGCTTGTGTGGTTTTAAATTGTGACCCCGAGTTAAGACGATCTGAAGTTCAGACGACCCTGAGCTCGAACGACCATAAGCTTATACGACTCCCTGCTCATATCTTAATGTACACTGCTAAAGCTCGTGCAGTTAACAAGAACCGGATTCTCAACATTATACAGACAACTGTCAATGAGTCTCGAGAAACTAGAAAACTACCATTGTAAGGTGTAAACGAGTCATTAGTGACGCCTCCACTACTAAACTCTTTATCGAACTCTCAACTTCCTCGAACCAGGTTCAAGTATTATCTACCACACACACACATGTTTTTCTCGAGTACGAAATTACCACAAAGTAGCTTAAAAAAGGCAGTTGAAAGTACCTAAGCTTCCTTTAGATTTTAACTTACATCCTATTCTTGTATCCACTCCCCTTGCTCCTACCCATATACCCAAGCCGACTTCCTACCTTCTCTTAGCAGTTGTGGTCAGCAGCAAGACCCCCTGGGAAGGCATCGCCACTGACCGCTCCCTTTGTCCTCTCTTTAGGACCTTCCTTTGTGGTCCATCTGCCTTGTTATCACCCGCGTTGTGCTCCTGGGTCCTTAATGACTCGTTCATCTCCTTTTTTATGAACTAGAGACCTCAGAGGATACACACACCCACACTGGAGTCCTTTGAGGCGCAGGATGTTGCTACAGAAGGCGTTTGGGCGTCTGGAGAGCTGAAGATCACGCGAGTTTGTTAGGTAGGTAAGTAGGTTGACGGACTCATAGTATGTAGGTAAAGCAGAGAGGCACATAGGTGAGTAGATAGATGTATACGTTGGTAGACAGCTAGGTAGCTAAGCATCTATTGAAATAGTAGAAAAGACCGTAGTTTTGAAGATTCTTCAAGACTACGGTGCTCATCATCTACTCCTAGGCTGAGGGACTGATTATCTGTCTTTTGTATATAATTATACAATCTTCGCATTATGTCCTTGTATTGTATTGATAAAACCACTGGATGGGGAAACGTCTACAAATTAAAGATACCCAGATGTTGCATATGTGTCTATTTCTTCATGACATGATTAAGCTCTACACAGAGCAAAATATGAAAAAAAGCTCTATAGTGAACGAAACACGACTTCAACAGAGCTCTTCACAGAGAGAAACGTTGTCCAAATATAAGCGTGACCCTTATCGTGTATTTTCTTTATATTTTAAGGTGATAATTCTAGAGGTGGCAGGACCGGCAGGCACTAATTTCTTGAATAGTCAGGAAATCTGAGATTTTTAAGTTTAGAAGCACTTGTTAATGTTAAAATGGAAGAACAAAGGTTGATTATAGACTTTAATTTAGAGATTTTATTAAGTTTAGTCTCTCTCACGCACCAACGAAACTTGATCGTTCAGCCTGTGATGGGAAGCAGTCGTCTTGCGGGCACCAGAATAACACTCCTCCTACCCCCTAGCCCCATCTATCGTGCACTATTCCTATCCTCCGCCGCACTTAGCTTCGTCTTGGCCAAGTGGTGCTATATTGAGTTATGAAATTAGTTAAGGGAGGAGGGTCGAAGTTTCTCAGCGATCGCATTCCTCATCATCGTTAAGTGTCGTTCCTAGAAGTTACTGGCAATTGAAACTTCATTACAATACCTTCTCTCTCGCTCTCTCTCTCTCTCTCTCTCTCTCTCTCTCTCTCTCTCTCTCTCTCTCTCTCTCTCTCTCTCTCTCTCTCTCTCTCTCTCTCTCTCTCTCTCTCTCCTTTGCTTCCTTCACGTCTCCTCGAAGATGATGCTGTTGCTAGTGGATTACGGTTGGCTGAGCTTCATCAGAGACTGGAAGATGATTAGTTGATTGAGTGGTCAGATTTAAGGGAGGAAATTGGCAGAGGAGGGCAAGGGGATTGAAGAATGTGAACCGCTACGTTGTTGACGATTGAACGCTGATTGACGATTGACCTTAGAGAGATGACTGACTTTGGAGTGATAACTGAACTCCGGTTTGTTATTATATATCTCTGGAGAATCAAACCGCTCACTCAATACATCACCGTCCTGCAGACGGAAGCGCTAAATCATATTCTGTAGGTATACCAGAAATATTCTGTAGGTATACCAGAAATATTCTGTAGGTATACCAGAAATATTTTGTAGGTATACCAGAAATATTCTGTAGGTATACCAGAAATACTCTGCAATTAATGTGTAAAAGAAATAAACAACTACACACCATCAAAACAATAAATCTATTTAGAGTATCAAAAAAAAAAAAAAAGAGGATAGGACTCGCTAAAGATAGAGAACTAAGAATGGTTATAACTATGACCATCATTTTTAAAGGGGTGGTCCTGTAAGCCAGCGGAAGACCTCGGTCAGATGATCAAAAACTCCAACGGCGGGTCATCATCTGACTAAGACCCGCTTCAGGAAACTCTTGTCCTGTTTCCTGACGAACCTCACCTAACCTAACCTAAAGACAGAGAAAAAATAATAAGATAAATACTAACAGAACACCTGGAGAGAGAGGGGAGGTTCATCTCAAAACAATAAAAGAGCTTTAGGGACGGAAAATCCTATCTAAATAAGCTTATAGAAAGGTTCGACAGACTCACAGAAACAGGCAATGTTACATTTCATTAAGCATCAAATCCGTGTGGACCATTTAGTCAGATAGGCTACTCTTACTGCAGATCCTTCGTGTGCAAGATAGTCTTCGACTCGGTATGTTACAGAAGTCTATAACTTATTAAACAAGTTAAAATAAGTCGTTGTGAAAACTGAAGTGTTAGACTGAGCGAAAGTAGAAAGAAGGCAAATGACTGTCGACAGCTTGAGGGGAAACAGACACTAATGCCTTCACTTAGAGCAACTATACTGAAGACGTTTCGGTCCTGGGACCTTGGTAATTTCAAATGCAGTATGTGAAGTGATGAAGGTCTAATAAAGGTATTCGTGTCCATTTCCCACAAGAATGGGCTAATTTTACAAGAGGAGTTCATCAAGAATACATCCTGGGATCCATATTATTCCAGGACAGTTGTAGACATGTGTCACCCACCAGCCAGGAGATATAGACACTTACACGCCAATGTTCGTAAAAAACTGAAAAGATCAAGATGTTTGTCAAGAGGCTAGTGTCCAGAACTAAGAACAAATGTAAGGAAATATACTGCACAAACTTGAACTTATGACACATGAACCTAGAAAGATTAGCTCTAGTGTCTCAATATACAACGCAATCAGAGAAGTAAACAAGGTAGGCATGAAGGAACCTGGATGATGGAACACAGATGGATTCTGAACACGCAGATGACTGGATACGAATGTTGTACTGACGACACTAATGAAAAAACGAGTCATTCTGCAGAACAAGCTCTTTATTGTGACAGCTTTTCTCTCTCTGCTTAGAGCTTTATCAAGTTATGACTTGATAAAGTTCTTCACAGAGGAAAACCTTGTTCTGCAACGTGCCTTTTCTTTACCATAAATAGTAACGAATAAAACGCATGCGTAACACCTTGGTATCTCATCAGTAAAGATATTCAGGTTTTGCACATGCGTCTTAATCATCAACCTATCGATATTGTTAACAATTAATATAAGAATAAATGGCGTCAGAGGAAATTAAATTTTTACTGAAAGAATTATTTATGCCTATTTACTTTCATAATACATTGTGCGGAGGCGAGTAGGCCTGACATATAGAGCTCAGTTTTCAGACCACAATGACGTCGATGCCTGATGAGTTAAACAGTAAGTCATAGACCAAGCGAGAAAGGGTTAGCAAGGGACTAACGCTGTAAGTGCTAAACAGTAAGTCTGTTATAGGCCCACAAGCCTTCAAAAGCCATCACAGCCTGGCTGATCTATACATGCGTGTAAACAGCATTCGCGTATTTTGCAATAAAATATTTCATTTTGTTTTACGCCATTTACTACGTAAACGGCAAAGCGTAAAAAAAAGGAGCAAAGCTTTTGTTACCAGATCAGCGCTGTAAGCAACGAGGCCATTGCACATAGCATTCAACAGTCCTTTTTTTTTTTTTTAACCAGAATTAAATCCTACCCGAGTGAATGTCTTCTGTTGGCATAGCGATGATTCAACACAATTTCCTGAAAAAAAAGCAGCTGTGAAATTAAATATCGAATTTCATTACAAACGATGAATGAAGCTTGTTATTGTGAAGGTCGTAAACATGGCAACTGTGGAGGTGGAAGTGTGGGGGTGATAGAAGGTAGGTAGCAGAGGAGCTAGTGTGTGTATGGAGAATGTTATTTTTGGTTGAACTATTGTGCTTGCTCTCTCTCTCTCTCTCTCTCTCTCTCTCTCTCTCTCTTTTACACAGGGCTTTATAAGGTTTGGTTAAGGACTCTTAACTTTATTTATAATCTAATAGATATTACCTACACCAGCTGTGGATTACGATGAAGTTGGAGCCATCTGTGGGCCAGCAATTTCATTTGATCAACTGACTTTAACTCGTTGATATCATTATGCTGTATTAACGCTTTCCAGACTCGAGTCATCCTGGGGATAAATGATCTCAGATGAAGTGATGTTCTGGAGAAGGTTACAGCCAGAGTGAAGTTGCTGCTTGCTGCCCGTCTTGTGGTGTAGAAGCTCACCCCTCTCTCTCTCCCTCTCTTTCTTATAAAAATAGTAATGGCCAGTCCAATAATGCTACTACAATACAATATAGGACATCGCCACTCATCCTGTATGCTTATTTAGCTACGTATTTTTAATCAGGGAAAACGCTAAAGTCGTAGGAATCATATATCGCCTGGAGAATGAGAGGCAATCAGGTTCGATCCAAGGAAGGGGAGTATAAGTCAAGTTCCTTGGTTCAAGATCCCATTCTCACCATGAGGAGCTGAGGAATATATTGTGCAGTAGTGTGTGTGTGTGTTGTGTACTCACCTAGTTGTGGTTGCAGGGGTCGAGTCACAGCTCCTGTGTGTGTGTGTGTGTGTGTGTTAGTTTTCGTGTGTGCTGCAAGTGCGTATGTGCGCGCGCGCGTCTCTAACTCGGCGAGTGTCACCTACCAAGGCCACTGCAAGAAGCAGAGAAGGTGTTTGCATCTTTTTTTTAATCGTGTCACAGGTGAACGATTTTCTCCGGCTGAGTTTTGTCTCGATCAACAGTGTTCCAACATACTAACTTAACATGGCGGCCTTGCTGGGCCTTGATTCAATTGTTTTGTTCACATCTCTGTCTTAAATCTGCGTAATTGTGTCCTGTAGTAAGTGAAGTGAATTGAAATTTGAAGATATACGAATATTGCATTGGTTTGAGTGGGTTACCGCGGGCGAGAGACGACCATAGAAAACGAGGAGCGAGGATTAGCGGGATACGAAATAGTCGAGTACCAGAGCGGAACGTGTTTTAGGCAAGGCACGTGGCGGCTCCTAGACACCGCATGCGTCGCGATCCCCGCGACGCATGCGGTATGTCACGGGTATGTCTGTGACGCCTCCGTGATCCCAAGCACACTTGCACTTTCAACCGACGAGTCTACATTTTTGATCAGTTAGAGATTGTTAGCAGAGAATTGGTGGTGTGTGTGTGTGTGTGTGTGTACTCACCTAATTATGGTTGCAGGGGTCGAGTCATAGCTCCTTTGTGTGTGAGTGTGTGTATACTCAATTGTGGTTGCAGGGGTCGATCCATAGCTCCTGGTCCCGCCTCTTCACTGGTCGCTACTAGGTCTACTCTTTCCCTGCTCCATGAGCTTTACCATACCTTGTCTTAAAGCTATTTATGTGTGTGTGTGTGTGAGTGTGTACACTCACCTAATTGTACTCACCTAATTGTCGTTGCAGGGGTCGATTCATAGCTTCTGGCTCCGCCTCTTCACTGGTCGCTAGGTCCACTCTTTCCCTGCTTCATGAGCTCTATCATACCTCTTCTTAAAGCTTTTTTTTTGTGTGTGTGTGTGAGCTCGACCAAGAAGGTACAATACTCCACTAATATCAGCGATTGTGAGTCAGATTAATGTTCTTCCATGTGACCTGTAACACAACGGTCAGTAGCTGCCTTGCCTGCCCACCCTACCCACTCCCCACTCCTACCCACCCTACCGACCACCCACTCCTGCCCACCCTTCACCACACCCACCACCCACTCCTCCCCTGACCACCCGTAACCTACACGGAGTCATCTGGAGAGTACAAAAAGGCTCGTCTATTGTTAGTTCTCACTACTACCCCAGTACCAACTACCCCAGAACCACCTACCCTAGTACCACCTACCTCAGTACCACCTACTCCAGTACCACCTACCTCAGTACCACCTACCCCAGTACCACCTACCTCAGTACCACCTACTTCAGTACCACCTACCCCAGTACCTCCTACCTCAGGGCCACCTACCTCAGAACCACTTACCTCAGAGCCACATAAATCAGTACCACCTACCTCAGTACCACCTACCTCAGTACCACCTACCTGGAGTCTACCTGGAGGGTATTCCGGGGATCGACGTCCCCGCGGCCCGGTCTATGACCAGGCCCCCCGGTGGATCAGGGCCTGACCAACGAGGCTGTTACTGCTGGCTGCACGTAGTCCAAAGTACGAACCACAGTCCGGCTGATCTGGCACTGACTTTAGGTATCTGTCCAGCTCCCTCTTGAAGACAACCAGAGGCCTACTCAGAGCCACTTACCCCAGAACCACTTACCCCAGAACTACCTACCTCAGTACCACCTACCTCAGTACCACCTACCTCAGTACCACCTACCCCAGTACCACCTACCTCAGTACCACCTACCCCAGTACCACCTACCCCAGTACCACCTACCTCAGTATCACCTACATCAGTACCACCTACCTCAGTACCACCTTCCCCAATACCACCTAACTCTGTGGTACCACCTACCCCAGTCCACCTATCCCAGTACCACCTACTCCAGGACCACCTACCCCAGAACCACCTACTCCTGAACCACCTATCCCAAAACCACCTACTCCAGGACCACCTACCCCAGAACCTCCTACTCCAGGACCACCTACCCCAGAACCTCCTACTCCAGGACCACTTACCCCAGAACCACCTACTCTAGTACCACCTACCCCAGCGGTATCAACTTCATCCCCCACCATTACCACTTCCACACAAACCATTACCACCACCACCTCAACCATTAACACCACCACCCCCTTAACCATTACCACCCCAACCATTATCACCAGAACTACTCTCACTACCACCACTTTCTCGCCACGACAACAACCACCCCTACTATCACCCCACCACATTCACAACCATCTCCACCCCCACTATTACCACCAAAGCTACAACTAACCCCCCCCCTACCACCGCAGCCAACACCCTCATAACCCCTCAACCCATCTGTCTAGCTGGTCACTGCCCATGACCTGTCCTCCCTCATCCCCCTTCCTATCCCTCCATCCCTCGCATGAGGAGCCTTATTGTTGTATTTTAAATCTTTTTCATTTATTTTTCAGTTTTTCATTCACGGGCTGTGAGGCCGGGTGGCGACGCTCTAAACTTGTGATTATTATTATTATTATTATTATTATTATTATTATTATTATTATTATTATTATTATTATTATTATTATTAAGTCGTTGTTTTATAGAATAATGAAGTTAACAACAATACTTCTACTACTACTACTAGTGCTACTACTACTACTACTAATAATAATGCTAATTGTATTTTCTCTCAGTGTACCCACAGTTTATATCTTATCTGTTGCAAGCAAATTTAGGGTATTTGCTTGATAGAGATAGACAATATAATAACTTATGTGATATGGTAAGTTATCTTATTAATAAATAAAAAAAGATGCCAGAAATATTAAGCAAATTTCCTAAATCTTCTTGCAATAGGTAAGTCAACTGTAGATATAAAACCAGATGTACTCCTATTAACCTTTTTTTGGGGCCTAATTTCTAGGTCTTTTATGTATCCATATGCTTTTGCGCTTCCTTCCACGGGATGGATTTTGTTGTTGCTGGGGGGGAGGGGATAAACTAGCAGCTTCGGGGGCAAACTCTGAAAGCTTATTTTTTCAAGATTGATGAACTAAACACATCGGCTTCTGGCTGAGGGACTGATTACCTCAAACTACTCCTCATCTTCCACCGTTCTTCTCTGTATTGGACTGAAGAAGCCACTGGCTGGCGAAACGTTTACACAGTAAAGATTCCCAAATGCTGCACAAGTGTCTCACTCTTCAACTTGTCAGTTTTCTAAGCTATTTACATCATCACATAAGATACCTAGATGTTATTACATTGAATATTAGACTATTTATCGCTAGCATTCTCCAAAGAAAGCCTAGGGGAAGCAGCCTTTTTCTTCCCTTCCTGAGCAAGAAGCCCCTTCACCCACTGGTCACAAGGTTGAGTGTAGTTACCTCCTCTCTGAGTGTCAGTCGTAACCTGCACCAAACAGCCTCTACCACCCGCAGTTGATACATTTTATTTTCACATTTCAGGCGTCCCTGGGCGAATGGGGATGATGGGATGGGTCACATACCCCCGTTGATGGGGATATGGGCTTTGTTTGATGGGGGGGGGGACGAGGTTTTTCTGATGTTGAATAAATTCTCCTTCTTTTGTATATTTGTGAGAAATGGGGATTTCTAATAGCGGTTTGGGAAGTATTTTTGTTTGGGAAATGGGGCTGGGCTATTGAGAAATGGAGTTCGATAAATATGGATTGAGCGATAGGGATTTTAAGAGTGATTTGAGAGTATGTTTGTACGGAAATGGGGTTTGGCTAATGATGAATGGAAATGAATGAATGGTTTATTGGCTTTATCTGATGCAGAAGTGGGAATTAATTTCTGTCATGAGGTGAAATATCGTTTCAACGCAAGAAAATAAAGTTAGCTTTCATTGTAGCAGTGTGATTAAAAAAATAATAGAGATAAGTTACGGTAGAAGTTTTCACTATGACAAACGTTTCGCTCTACGTAGAACTTACGTCATGGCTTGATAAAACGCACCGCAGCGCAAAACGTTATCCCAGACACACACTTGGATGATGAGCCACATGAGAGTGCAGACACTGCAGACCTGAGGAATAAACTTAAACGAAAAAATTCAAGCAAAGCCTCAAGAATATCTAAGGAAAGTTAAGGAAGTAAAGATACTATTCTTACTCAATGAACTTCAGTGTCTTTCCCCTCGCTATTTATTGCCGGAAGCATCCTATTTTATTCAGCGAAGGCTCGTGGACAACCAAACACAATACACACAGGATATTCCTTCATTATTATTATTACGTTCCCAAATCCGTACATTACACGCGCCATTCCTGATCTTTTTTGAGCTTACAAACTCTTTTTCGATGATTTTCAAAAATTACATCCATTACTCTAAGGGTATCTGGATAATGTGTTGAGAGGAGTTCTGGATAATGTAAAAATGTTCCGACGATTATTATTATTTATATTTGCAAATCTGGCTTCAGAAGACATGATACGTAAAATAACAATAATTGAAGTAATTATGACAAAAGGCAAAAAACTGCTACTACTACTATTAGTACTAATACTAGTAGTGCTACTGCTACTACTATTAATAATAATAATAACAATAATAATTGGAGAAGGTTGCAGAGCAGGAGAGGGAGACTGCTTGTCAGTGTCAACATATAACTTGACTTCCTTCAACGAGAACATTATCACAAGAAGCCCAACAGTCTGCTCACGCACCCCTCACAGCTATCAGACATTCCCCCTCACCCCAAGAACACCAGCACCCCAACTATCACACCCCCAACCTGCTTCTCCTACCCAATCCCCCCATCCCCTACTACATATCCTCCGTCACCCACAGCCTCAACCACAAACTCATCCTCCTCTTCATCCCATGATACCACGAAGCAGGCACTTCCAATCCATTCCCAACCCTACACCTACTCCACCACCTCTTCCCTATTATATGCACGTACCCCACCCATCACTACCACTACTACAACCACCACTACAATCGCTACAACCACCATCACCATCACAACCCTTGAAACCACAAGTACCAAAAGAACTTCCCCAGCATTTGTTAACACCCACCATCACATCCACCTAAACAGCCTTTCCCTATTCACCAACTTTACAACCCGAACACCCTCCAACACTCTCCAACACCCTCCAACACCATCGAACCCTCTCTAACACCTGCAATGCCTCCAATACCCTTCTAACTATTTCCCTACCTTCTTGTCACCCCAGTTTCCCACTTACAATTCTTTCTCCCCCACGCCCCAACAGCGGCACACCCTCCTATCCCTTAAACTCGCCCTCACCCCCTTCCTGCGCCCCCAGCAAGGCTCGTGGGCGCGTGGCTCGAGGCTCCTCCTCAATAAAGTGTAGTTACACTCATTTGTGTCAGTTGGTGGCTCGTCCCACCCTCTTCCGAGCCCCCGACACCACCACTTCAAGGTGGGAAAAAAAGCTGTGGTTGGCATCCATCTACCCGCTCGCCCACCTAACCAGCCGCCAGCCCATCCTCCCTCTCACCCACCTATCCTAAAAACCCAACCCACCATCCAGCCTGCCAGTCATAGGGCCTGTTCAAACATCACCCACCAACCCAGTAATATTTTTCCACCCTCTCATCCACTCACCCACCAAAGCTTCCGCTCGTCTAATCACCCACCAACCCACTCTCGCGCCCACATATCCACCCTTCCACTTGCTGGAGGTCCCTCGACTTGTGACCTGGCCATGATAAGACCTGCCTGACGTGATATGAGAGAAAACGACAACAGACCACTAGGAGGCTGAGATATCCTAGGTGGCTCTCTCTCTCCATCTGGCTGGCAGGCTAGCAGGCAGGCAGTCAAGCAGACAACCATGATTGCATTCATGCACACAAGCACTCAGTCAAGCAGTCTTGAAGGCTGGCATGCACGCATGCAGTCAAGCAGACAAACAGGCAAGTAAAGAAGCAAGTATGACAGAGGCAGACAAACATGCATGCAAATAGACAAGCAGATAGGCAGGGAGGTAGACAGGCAAGAAAACTGACAGGCAAGCAGGCAGGAAGAAAAACAGGCAGGCAGGCTTGAAACTTTCAATACAATACACGTGTGCTTATTACTTAAATTCATCAAAACAAATTCAAAATGGAATCAAAGAATTTATGGCATAAATTTGTTTAGCAAATTTCTGAGTACTGGACACATATATTATGCGTAAATACACACACACACACAAAACATAATTATCGATGTTTAATGTGTGTGTATGTCTATCTGCTACCTGGAGGGTCTTCCGGGGGTCAACGCCCCCGCGGCCTGGTCCATGACTAGGCCACCCGGTGGATCAGGAGCTGATCAACCAGGTTGTTACTGCTGGCCGCACGTCGTCCAACCTACGACACATATCCCGGCTGATCCGGCACTGTTAGTTACCATTTGTCTAGCATGTCAATGACTAGGCTGTTGATATGTGTGGTGTGTGTATGTGGCGAAATGTTTCTGCCACGGAATGAGCCTGTGTGAAGGCTTTGCTGTGTGCTGTGGGGGTGTGTGTGTGTGTGTGTGTGTGTGTGTGTGTGTGTGTGTGTGTGTGTGATCTACCATAATAACCCACATCAGCACGCTTGTGCCCTCGGCGTCATGATTGTAGTCACAAGTCCGACACAATTATG
>WNWK01000083.1:642500-645000 GCA_009830355.1 Cherax destructor | reverse complement strand
AGAGTAAAAATGAGGAAGTGAAAGACGAGGAAGAGAAGAAAGAAGAAAGGAAGCTGATGAATATTCAGATATCGAATCTAAAATCATATTATTGCCTTAACGTGTCTCGTAATTTGTGGAGACTTTTGCACACAGAGAGACAGGGCAACAGAGAGAACCAGACTTAGAGAGAGAGAGAGAGAGAGAGAGAGAGAGAGAGAGAGAGAGAGAGAGAGAGAGAGAGAGAAATAGGAAATGATTTAGCACACACAGAGACAGATACCAAAAAAAAAAAAAAAAAACAGAAGAAGAAAAAATCTTAGAATGTGTTCTAAGAAGCCACAGATAGTCAAGACGGTGATAATTATTTTCAGAATATTCAAGGGGAAGCGATAAACCCTTAAGACGATCACTCAGCGCCTGGGGACAAAGGTCCAATTTTCCTTGGATCAAGAGTCCTCCACCAGCATCAGACAACTTCTCCCTCCTCTGCCAGATACGCAGAGCATAACTCTGCTTTTCTCCATGTATCATAAACATTATGTATAATAATAAAATGTAGCATGGAACATAAACTTTACTTTTACTTTGCTTTATTTTTTTTTTTTTACATTGCCTTGCTTTATTTTACATTGCTTTATTTTACGTTACCTTACATTGCTTTATTTTACATTAACTTACAGTTCTTTATTTTACTTTACCTTACCTTACATTATCTTACATTACTTTACAATGCTGTATTTTACATTAACTTATAATACTTAACTTTACCCTAAGAGTATAATACTTAACGTTACATTCTATACTTTATTTCACTTTACTTTTGCTTTACTTAAAGGAAGTCTCACGTGAGAAATTGGCAGAATATCGGGTGGGCAGCTTCAGTGGTCGTGGGTGATCGATCAATCCTCCCTCCCCAACACTCTGATAAGGACAGTTGTCACTGGGTGGTGCCACTTTTAAATTGCACCCCACTGGCTATTTTTCTTTTCAAGTGCGAGAGATGTGGTAGGAGCGCCGCGGCCTGCGATTGTGGTAGTCGCTGGTTGTGGTGGTTGTGGTTGGTGACAATGAACAGTCCCCTCCACATCCCCCTCCACTCTGTCCCCCCTCCCTCCGTCTCTTTCCCCCCTCCCTCCGCCTCTTCTTCAGTCAGCTAATTCGTCATATCGCCCGGGGAGAGGGGGGGTAGGGGAGGGAAGTTTGCCTTATTGTGTATGGGAGAAACCGTCGTCCAATGTGAAACTGCACTAATGATGTGTGTTTGTGTTCACACGACTGACCACCGAGGTGACCCATACTGACCCCACCTTTACCCGGCATCAAACACTTAGTAAAAACATCTGTCTTGTAAATAAAAGGAATTAACCATGTGTTAAAAGCTAGTCCATAATTCAACGAATGAGCTGATAATTAGCCGAATTGCCTTAAAAATTTACCTTTTCAAAAGTTATTCTATACTATACTAATATACAGTGGTACCCCGGTTTACGATATTTTTCATCCCAGAATGCTGTTCAAGTGCCATTACCAACGAATTTATCTCCTTAAGAAAGTTGTAAAATAGACTAGTCCTTTAGACCCAAATTACACTACAAAAGCATTTAAAAATAAACTTACATAAAGGTGAGTTGGGACCATCTAAACGGTACCACTGTATAATATATATATATATATATATATAATTTTATTTTATTAATATAACTTTACTATATCGAGGTGAAAGAGGAGGAAGTGACCCGGAAATAAGCGATAAAATCAATAACCTTAAAGAGTGTCAGATAAGCCATGAAGCTGGGGCGTCCCGCTGATAATGTGGTCGTGACATTGACAAAGCTTCGATTTTACACTCGTGCGTCATGTTCGAAACTGCAGAGCTTTACCGTCGCGTGGTCTTGTACTGCATGGCCTGGCGCGCTTCCGAGCGCCAGTGAGCCTCACGCGATCACTCAAGCTCGGGTTCAGAGCTACATTATGAAGCACTAAGAGCATCTTTTTAACGGGATATATACACCGAGAGATGTATTTCTCTCACCGTATTATTGCTAGGAGTTTCCTTTAATCCCTATTTTAGGGCTTAAAGTATTCTTGTCTGTTGGTGAAAGGATTACGTGAAGTCGTAATGGCCCTAGCGTAGTCGATAGGCTTTAAACCCCATTAAGTAGCCTTGTTCACGCGTAATTGATCTCTGTATCAGATTTAGTCCTCGAAAAAAATAGCCGTCGAATTTTGAAAAGATTTTTGCTCTACAATTATTTTTATTTTTGGTCATTGCTTTCTTTCGTTTCCTTATTGGAAAAGCTTATCTCCTGTTACAAAGAAGATTGCAGTTGTTTGGTCAAAGCAAAGTTTTATATAAATATATGGATCACGCGGAGCTATTGATGCAGATGTCTGCTTGATCTGGCATTGGTATCTGCTTACTCTGACGTTGGTATCTGCTTACGTTGACGCTGGTGTCTGCTTAACCTGACGTTGGTATTGTATCTGCTTGACCTGACGTTGTGGTCTCCTAGACCAA
>WNWK01000083.1:630000-640000 GCA_009830355.1 Cherax destructor | reverse complement strand
CGTTCTGCCCGTACCTCTTCTCTTCCTGCTCCTCCTTTCACCACCCTCCATTTACTGCTCCTGGTTTATCAACAACGCCGCCATGACTTCCTCCGTCGTCGCCACTGGCTCTTAGACTTCCCTCCCTCTGCCAGGGCTGCGACAGAGAGTCGGGACTGAGGCCTTCGACGAGCACTTAGCCTCCTTGGAAGAGACATCCATCAAGTCTGAGAGACAGTAATCCGTCACAGTGTATATTAGACGTGATATCCTTCCTGGAAAAGTTATCAGACATTTGATGATGAAGGTTTGAGTAACTGGTTTGGTGTATTATTTAGTTTGATGTTGCTGTAGTTACAGAGTTATATTAATTATTGGAAGATTTGCATGAAACGAATCTCTTCGTATGAACGGCATCGTTGAGGTCTCAGACATTAACACAAGTTTCGTATTTTTCCATATTGTTTATGATAATATTTCACCATTTTTTAAATTAGATATTAAAATTCATGCCTTTTAACCATAAATATCTTAATTTTGGTGGCTAAATAGTATGTATAATGATCATTCCGCTCCCAGGCGACCATACGATCACACGGCAACCTCAAATCATCGAGTGATCACTACACCCGCAGGAGACCATACGATTATACAGTAACCGTAAACCGCCGAATGATCACTCCGCACTCCCGTAGCCTAACACGGAAGCCCACTAGACCCCGGAATGATAACACGGAGCTTCCCGACAGCCGTATTTTGGCTCTTCCCCGGCGCCTGGCTCCTTTTATTGGAGCCCCTTCCTGTCCATAGCGGGCCGGCGCCAGGGGGAAGACACACATTTGTTGCCGAGGCCTCGACCGTCCGACCTCGCACCCACAACATTACCCAAGGCACTAATACCTGACGCCTCGCTGGGGAAGGGAACACCACCTCGCAGGGGAAGGAAACACCACCTTACAGGGGAACAGTAAGACCTCCTTGCAGTGGGACAGTAACACTACATTACAGGGGGACAGTAACACCACCTCACAAAGGGACGGTAACACCACCTCGCTGCTTTCACAATTAAACCCTAGCTTTAACTCAATTCTTTAATATATTATGAAAATGTGACCTCAAGAAATTACGGCAATATAAGTTCATTTTGAGTTTTGATGGATATTTTGAAGCGTTGAAGCCTTGTGGGTCGATCCAGTTCAAGGTATGTCGGAGGCTCGATTCTCCGTCCACTAATAGCAAGTCAAAAAGTAAATTTTTGCAGCCAGACTTCTCTGGATATTCTAACAAATATTTTGTTTGAATATGCAATCAATGAGCGTCTTTAACCTGACTCTTGAGAAAAACAGGTCATGAAAAAATGTTTATAGAAACGAAAGCTGATCTGGTCAGAGACTGGACGGTGTTTCCTGGACGAAAAGTCGAGCTTCCACCACTCCTAGAGCTGAATGATCCAAACAAGTTCAACTTTTCACATAATAAAAAGTAAATTGTAGAAACGAGGCAAGACATAGTGTAGCCGGAGGGAGGGTGACTCTGCTGGCAACATGTGTGTGTCCGGAGGGTCAACGAAGCTGACTTGACCTGCTTTGACGGTGGTGATGGGCTCTTGTTCCAAGGTGTCAGAACTACCTTTCCCTTGTATTAAACCTAGTACCTTCCATTCCCCAGGCTCTTTATAATCCCTACAGGTTCAGCGCAGGTTCTGACGTAGCTTTGTTGTTTTTTAATCTCTCTCTTAGTTGTACTCACCTAGTTGTAATACCCTAGTTGTGATTACATGGGTCGAATCACAGCACCTGGCCCCTCCTACTCAACGCTATAGACAAAGTTTACAGATTTCTAGCTTCTGGACAGATGTCGGGAGCTTCTGTGGTTCTATTAATGATAAAACACGAAACGTTCCGATTGTTTGTAAATAAATGTTTGCTTAGGGGAGTGAATGTGATTGTAGTGGTTGCAGTTGCCGTGGATGTCGTTAGATGTTTTGTGGTAGATAGTAGGTGATGTAGTAGTAGTAGTAGATGATTGTGTATTTCTTGGACCTTTCAGCAGTGAATGGAGTAGGGGTTGGTTAGGTTGCTTGTGTGGTAGTAGAGCTATTGTGGTTGGAATAGGAGACGCTGGTTGGGTTGCTTGTGTGGTGGTGGATGAAAGAGGGGTACGGACCAGTCTCAGGAAACAACCCCCTTCCTTACTTATTCTCTTCTTCCTCTTTCCCTTCTTTATTTATTTCCAGTCTCCTTCCCCCTTCCCATACCCCTTTTCTCCGCGTGTTCTAGCTCACCCTTCTTTTCTCTTCTCAACTTTTTCCATCACCCTTTCTCACCCTTCTCCGCCCTTTCTTGCTCTTATTTCCGTCCTTTTCACCCTCTCCTCCAGTCTTTGGTGCCTATATTCTTCCCCTTCCTTGCTCATCTTCTTCCTTTCTTTTCCTTCTTTCCATCCTTTGCCACTACTGCTCCACCTTTCACATCCCTCCAACCTTTCTTGCCCATCTTTTCCAACTTTTTCTTCCACTTACGTCCTTCTTATTCCCTTTCTCTTTACCACCATTTAAATGAAGGTTTATCTTTCAGCTGCAAAAAACATTAAGTCATTATTAAAATTTAATTTTCTGAGTGTTATCATAATC
The DNA here is from genome assembly GCA_009830355.1 of Cherax destructor. NCBI lineage: Eukaryota > Metazoa > Arthropoda > Malacostraca > Decapoda > Parastacidae > Cherax > Cherax destructor. The sequence goes on along the minus strand of WNWK01000083.1, from coordinate 637,389 downwards.
AGTCATCATCACGACTACCACTACCACCCCTACCAGCACCGCAACCACCCCGCACAGCCACCACTACTACCACCCCCACCATTACCACCATTATTTGGCTCGTGTCCATTTATCTACACAAGCTGCCTTTGTCAACAACCGTCGTTGTCCGTCCTGGGGGGAAAAAATGACCACTTGACTGTGACTTTTTGTGTGTACTGGAGGATGACCGCTGGTCGTCCTCTGTACTGGGGAAAGAAACAAATTGTTTATTGCCTTTCTTTCCGCGCAAAAAAAATTCACTGCTCAGCTCTCCGTTTTTCTACGTTATCAATAAAGCAAATTATAGTTATATTAATAATTAGCACACATGAGAGACGTATATATATATATATATATATATATATATATATATATATATATTGTGACCAAGAATAAGTGGTATTGATCAATAATAACACTGCGACTAGCCAAGGATTCGAATCCATGCTGCTTTGGCCCGCCTCATGGTGAGCAAAAACCCATGACGTTCTAACCCACAGGACCACGCAATCCTGTTGGTTAGAGTGTCATGGGTTTTCGCTCACCATGAGGCTGGCCAAAGCAACATGGGTTCGAATCCTTGGCTAGTCGCAGTGTTATTGATGGTGTTAGGATTCCCAGTCTATTATAGCAACATGTTAAGCAATCCTTCAGATATACAGTAAAACGCTTCCAGTTATTTATTGCATTGTGAGGAATAAACAACATTAACGTGGCTGGAACAGTTCACAACAAATACAAAATCCCTTGACTGGAACAACTTACAACTAATACACGATACCGTGGCTGGAATAATTCACATCTAATGCACAGTACCGTAGCTGGAATAATTCACAACTAATCCACGGATTGCAGAGGCAACTTCAGACAACGTTTCAGTCTGTCGAGCCTCATTACCAAGTTGCAGTTTAAAGTTTTCTCTACAAAGTGTTTGTCAAATGAGAGTTATTCATAGTTTTTTATGTGCTGTTTATTATATTTTTTTAACAAATTAACTCATTTAATTTCATAATATATGCAATTTCAGTTATATGTATAAAATATAAAGGAATGAGTTAACTGCCCATTCCATTTCTTCCAACCATCATGATGGAGTGAAGGAAAAAACATCCTTTGTCCCTGCGGCAGATCTTGAAGTGGTTATTTCCTATCCTTATCCTGCTCCCGGGACCTCAAGGCGAGGATTGACCACAGGTATCCTAAAACCCTGCAGGAGAGGTCCTTCTGAGGAGTGGCCATGGGTATCTTAGTCCCTACAGGGGAGATCCCTCTTAGAAGTGGATTCAGGTATTCTAAATTCCTGCAGGAGAGGTCCTTCTTAGAAGTGACCACAAGAAATCTAAAACCACTCTGAGGTGTGGCCACCATAGATAGCTCTTCTGGGTCTCATAAAAAAAATTATCTCTCTGAATTTGCTATATCTTCCCTTCTCTTATTCCTCCTCTTGCCCTTTCATCTTTCTTCTCTCTTCATCCTTCTGACCGAAGAAGTTGGCATAATTCCCCTTCTGAAACAGCAGGCGCCCCTGCAGCGTTTGTCACACTCGTAACGGTGTTTCTTTTCATGTGTGTTAGATATGATGTCCAATCACTTCACTTCTCCATTAGTACAATGTATTTTCTATCCTACAGGGAATCCTATCCGTCGTATATCCTACACATTATCCATCTCTGCCACTTTGTACCAGGTCTCAATATAGTGTCTGAGTAATTGCTTTTATATAGTAAACATAGTGCGAAGAGTCCTTCAGAAGCGCATTCATCACCTCCTATTTTTATCCTCCCATGTCCCAACAATATTACTAGTTATTGTGGGTGATAAGCCGTCTTGAAAGATTGTAATTCCCACGTAATAGTAACTCCAGCCCTGTTTTTAACGATGCATTTGAACCTGCCGTAGCTACTGAACCCACAGCGGAATGACGACATCATCAATACATCGAAGTCTTGCAGCTCAGGTTGGCCGAGTGTATTACCTCATATAACAAACTTATACTGCGTGATGGAATATGACTGGGAAACATAGTAAGCTTATATTCGCGCCATGTAACTCTCATGTAGTCGCACACTGTAATTTTCATATAGAAAAATCCAGTCGAATACTGCAGCGTACTGCTCATATACATAGATTTTGTAAACGAGAAACTAAAACACGTTTTTCTGGTGCATGAAACAGTAGAAAGGATACAGCACTGACCGGGTGGCTGGAAGGACCTTGGAAGGAGTCCGCCAGTGGGTCAGTCGGCTACCACCGCCCCGTGATTACCTGTGCTGCACACCTGCTTCACCCCTTCCCCACAAACCACCCACCTCACCACCCACCCAGTCCCCAACAACTCCCCCACCCATCCCTCCTTCAACACCTCCTTACCTCCCTCCTCGCCCTACCTCAACACATCCCCACCCAACCCAACACCTCCCCGCCCCCAGCACCTCACCTCCTTCCCCCGGCTACCATTCCGGTCGTGCAATTTCCGGAGTGAAACAAAGAAATTCGGGTAAGGAGTCATATTTTTAATGGGGGGGAAGGGGGGTCGAGTTCGTGATTTCAGAAGTTAGCAACATTTCTTTCTGCTGAGGAAGGTGTTGGGCGTGGTTTTCATGACCCTCACCTCAGCACCAATTATATTGTAACCATTGTTTACTCATTAGGGAGGACAAAATATTGCTTATGTATCTAGATAAACAATTGTTACATACCTATCTAAATTTAAAATAAAAAAAAACATTGTTTTACTTAATATCAATGAAATATATTTATTTCGTCATGTTTCGACTGACTTTTTGAGTTATTGCAAATTTTAATGATAATAATCAAAATATTATTATTACGAGAATAATCTCGTGGGGTTCAAACAGCGACTGGAGAATAGATATGCCCTTGATCGGTTTCGAGAGTTGTCCTACTTCCAGAGTCCGGTCCTGGGCCAGGTTCACCTGGTGTTTGCATGATCATCCAGGCTGTTGCTGCTGGTGGCCCGCTGGAAAATACATCTATCACAGCCTGAAGGAAGTTGCTCGGTTTCCTCTTGAAGATTTGTACACTTGTTCCGGCAATGTTTGTGATATCTTCTGGTAAGATGTCAACAAATATTGAACCACGAATGTTTATACAACGTTCTTTTATCGTTTCCATGGCTCCCCTGCTTTTCACTGGTGTTATTCTACATTTGCCCCATGGCTCTCACTCCAGTTTGTTATGGCAGTGTGCAGATTTGAGACCAAGCCTTCAAGAGGAAACTGGACAACTATCTTCACCAGGTGCCAGATCAACCAGGCTGTGATGGATATGTGAGGCAGCGGGCCTCCAGCAGCAACAGCCTGGTTGACCAGGCAAGCACTAGACGAGCCTGGCCGATGGCCGGGCTCAGAGAGTAGATAAACTCTCGAAACTCTTTAAAGGTATATCAAAGGTAAGCCCTTAAGTACTTTCAACATATATATTATCATGCATCTTTCTCTCACCTCCATTCAAGCGAGTGCGTTTAAGACTTTAGGGCGTTCCCAGTAATTTATTTGCTGTATTGGTTTTATGCGGACCGTAAATGATCTCCGTATCTGATCGAGCTATCCAAAAAAAAAAAAAATGAGAGTTTTAATTTCTCGTACCAAGAGCCTTTCAGCAACACGACTCTTGATAAAACAAACCAATTTCCGATCCATTTATTTGACAAAATAATAGTTTACAAGTAAACTAAAATTACGGTAAAATATATGATATATATAAATATATATATATATATAAATAAAATATATATATATATATATATATATATATATATATATATATATATATATATATATATATATATATATTTATTATTTGTTAAAGAAATGAATTTGTTTAATAGACTTCCTCAACTGGTTGTAGGTTACAGTATTTTGCAATATTGTGCAAGTGGTCATTGAGGAAGTGCCATTAGTGCTGGAGGAGGGGGAGAGGTTGAGAGGTAAAGGGGTGAAGGGAAAGAGGGGCGGGACCGTGACCCCTTCACTCACCCCTCAGACCGCAGGCCAGACTGCCTGCGGCCATGGTCTGTATGACGCCAAACCTCTGGAAGACCTAGGGTCTTCCCTTAACGAATCAAACTCACCAAACGCTTCCCCTCCTGCTTCTTTATAAACACACACACATAAACACATTCACATACACATGATTCTAAGGGCCATGAAACGAGACTCCACCCTATTGACCAAAAATAAGTACGCACACACACACACACACACATACACACACACACACACAGTGTTCTATCACACATGTGTAATAAGTATATAGCAGAATAAATATATACACATGGCCTTCAGCAAAACGTGACAGACTACCATCTGTCACTGACGTTATAGGACGTAACTGAGGGTGAATCGCAGTGTCCAGAGTAGAGTGAGTTAGTACGGTCAGGGTGAGCAAGGGAGACAAGACGTACAGTGTGTATATACGATTGATGTGTATTGTGCAAAAAGTGGGATTATTGCTATGCTTATGTTCAGCCATAAACCCATAAAGGGCAGTGTGTGGGAGCTGTGATTTGTTGTCGGGAGACACATGGTCAAGGTTGCTAATGTCTACGTACAAGGAAATCGGTTGTAAGAAAATAGTTTTGATCGCAATTTTTAGTATTCTCACTCTGTCTGTCTCTCTCTCTGTCTGTCTGTCTGTCTGTCTGTCTGTCTGTCTGTCTCTCTCTCTCTCTCTCTCTTAGTACGTCCAAGTATTTCAGGTCTTTATAAATATTGCGGGATGTAATTTATTATTTAGAATACTCTTACATATTACGTGTTACTGTTTGTCCTTCTTCTTCTTCTTCTTCTTCTTCTTCTTCTTCTTCTTTCTTCTTCTTCTTCTTCTTCTTCTTCTTCTTCTTCTTCTTCTTCTTCTTATTATTATTATTATTATTATTATTATTATTATTATTTATGTTAGTATTAGTACTATTAATTTATTTTAGCACATTCGACTTCATTCTCATTCCTGCCATTCACTCTGCGTCACTTTCATTCCAGCCATTCACACTCACTGCGTCACTTTCATTCCAGCTATTCACACTCACCGTGTCACTTTCATTCAGTGACGAGCACAATTCTTTCACTGGTCAACTTTTGCAACATTATTCAATTTCCCATAAGCCCCTTCGCACCTTGTTGCAACAGTATCACCGCTGCCCGCTCTCGTACGCACCTAAATCTAATTCACATATTGAGAGACTACGTAAATGAATAATTTAAAGACATTAGAGTGTTTTCAACATATTTTGAGCAATAATCTAATTTTGAACCTCAGGTGAAAATAGATATAATTATTTTATATAATATTTTATTATTGTTATTATTATTATTGTGTGGCAGCAGCGTTTGCAATTTCGGTAGCGGTGGTTATGGAAACGATGAATACGTTTACGATAGCTTCGGTAACTGGTCGTGGCGGCGGCGGCGGCTGCAGCGGCAGCGGCTGCAACAGTAGCAGGTGCACTACTGTCTACCTGCACGGGGTTGAGGTTTGGGGCTGAGGCGGCCTGGCCTTCCGGTGTGGCCCTGGGCAGCGGTCAGGAGGTGCCCCTGGGGGATACTCTGCGGCCTGCGCGCCAGGCACCGCGCGGCTCCCTAACCCTCCGCACCTGCTGGTGTACCTAGCGAGGTCCTACTGTAGCTTAAGGGGACCTGTGTGTGTGTGTGTGTGTGTGTGTGTGTGTGTGTGTGTGTGTGTGTGTGTGTGTGTGTGTGTGTTGCTAGTTCCCGATTGTCAAAGGATCTTGCCAATAAATACTTAGCCTTTATTTGTGTGTTATCATCCGTCAAAGACTCTTGTCAATAGATATCTAGCCTGTTGTGTGTGTGTGTACTCACCTATTTGTACTCACCTGCTTGTGGTTGCAGGGGTCGATTCGTAGCTTCTGGCTCCTCCTCTTCGCTGGTCGTTACTAGGTCTACTCTCTCCCTGCTCCAAGAGCTTTATCGTGTGTGTGTGTGTGTACTTATGTAATTACATAGTTGAGTTTGTGAGTTTAAATTTTCAGCTCCCAGGTCCGTCTTTTGACTTCTTGTTAGCTGTCTTTAATTTTCGTTCCTTATCGACAAGCCATGTACTATTTATCTCATATCCCTTTCTAGCCTGATCCTAAAAATGTTTCCTAAATCGTCTTTTTGGATCATCTCTATTCATTTCTTTACTTCTGCATCATCCCTAGTCAAAAATCCAATTATGGCTTCTTGCTTTATACTCTGGACTATTTTGCATGTTGTGATCTTGTCTCCGCTTATTCGCTTGTTCTTCGTCCTTCCAAAAACATAATCATTAGTTCATTATGCCCTGAAATGTTCTGTGAAGATCCTTAATGTTATGTATGTATCTATCTATATATATATATATATATATATATATATTCTCCTCGTTCCCTATTAAAAAGATACATAATATGATAAACAACTAAACGGAAATACAAAATAGGCCAACTTGTATAAAGATAAGAAGTACTGAAAATGCAAAAATAGGCTTAGCATTACAAAACAGTGAAAAAAAAGCGTAAAATATAACAACAACAAAAATTAAGTTGAATTTTACAGCGTCCGTAAAAAAAAAAAAAATCTTAAAGGATACTGAAATACGCAAAAAGAATTATGAAGCTTTACCGAGGAACTTAGAAAATACATAACATCAATATCTGGTCATCCGACCTTTTGCTTTCATTACGTTTTTAAACCATTCCGTTTGGTACATTATCGGCGACAAACTTTTAAGTTTCAGTCCGATGAATTTCTCTTTTTAGCGGACACTGTAGCTGGCCACAATAGCCGGATAAAAGGACCAGTATACCCAAGGTGATCATGTCCTCTCACTGGGTCCGTAAGCAATGAGATCTTTAAAAAGTACATCCTGGGATACCCCTCCACGATGTGGTAATAAGGCTCTTCCTGCAGGAGTGGTTTGCCCCCCTCCCTACCGGAGGAGGAGTAGGGGGGGTGGGACCGACCCAGGGGCACGTGCGCCGCCCACCCCACTTCATCTTAATTTATTCATGACGCTACAAGACGGCCAAGCGACACCAGGAGGCAGCTACCACGGCGGATGTTGCGACGGCACCGTGTGAGAGGCTGGCGGTCTTCCCTGGCCTCTTTCCAGGTCCCTAGCTACCTCTCGTTGTACTTAGGTACTCGCGTTGTTCCTAGGGTGAACCCGATCTCCAAGGAAAAGCAATGAGCGTATGCAGTTTCGTGGATTGATCCCGCGACCTTCATCGGAATCTTGGACTCGTGGATTGTTTCAACAGTCCATGAGTCCACGAGCTGGGGTAGTGAATCTACGTGGTCATGGATTCACTAACCCGTCAAGGACTGGTGAATCCATGGTCATGAGTTCGTGACCTGGTTTCGT